>CM062295.1:622876737-623362147 GCA_031216915.1 Pictodentalium vernedei
ATCATTTAGTGTCTGCATGGATATAATTACAATTATCTCATTCGTAGACTTGATATATTATGTATACTCACATGTGGCAGAGCCATGAGTGGAAAAACATATTTCTTGTGACTCACTGATTCCTTGTTTTCCTCTTTGATGGGAGAAAACCTCAACCCATAACCATCAAAGGACACCATTCCATGTTATCAGATATATTCTCACATTAAGGTCATATTAAGTTTGGAAATAATGAGCCTATTTACAAATTGATAAAACATTTCATACTGAAAAGACCTAGTAGATCTTTAACCCTTTCACTGCTACAGGTCCATATTGAGTATGGAACCAAGTATAGACAGCCTGTGTTATAAATCTGTGCTCAGTACAGAGCTACCACATATAAGAAATGGATACCACAGCACGTTGTTAATCTCAATAGAACGCACGTTATATGAAATGCAAGTATGGAACCAAGTATAGACAGCCTGTGTTATAAATCTGTGCTCAGTACAGAGCTACCACATATAAGGAATGGATACCACAGCACGTTGTTAATCTCAATAGAACGCACGTTATATGAAATGCAAGCGACAGACGATATGGCATTATCCATTTGTTCTCCTCCATTTTTCACATCTATACATTATTCGAGTTTGACTGGATTAGAAAGTCACACCTCTCTCAAAACTTAATGTTATCAGAAGAATGACCAGTAAATATTTTTAATCTGGCCATTTACTCTACAAATGAATAAAAGAAGGATCACTTGTAGATAGTTTTATTTCTGAAGAGATGTATGTATCGAAATATATAAAGTGAAATTATCTTTGATGACTACTTTGTGTTAGGTATATATATATATATAATTTCATCAATTTGCCGTGGGAAAAACACGAAATTATATAAAGTATTTGATGAAGTGTATGTATATATATATATATATATACATATATACACTTCATCAAATATTTTATATAACTTCGTCAATTTGCCGTCATGCTCGGAAGTTTACTTCCTTCTAAGCAGCTTTCATTTTTTACTAATTCTTATTCCGTTACGTTAAGTGCCGCACCAATGTGTATCGCGTCATAGGGACGTAAAATTTAGCATCACTTTGATCCTAATTGTTGAATGGGAATTATAAAATTGATCGAGATATGCGTACGTCTTACAGATCGATTTATTATTTGGCATGTGGCCGCCTAGGTCCTAATCAGGAACCCGTCTATAAAATCGCTGATGCATATCTTCCTTGGGTGGCAACAAGTAAAGATATGTTCTGCATTACATGTTGTTCACTGTTTTTAATTGTAAATTATGGACAAACAATACCGTATCATATCTTCCTTTGGTGGTAACAAGTGGAGATATATTCCGCGTTATTACGCGCAAATTTTGTTCTCAGCCTTAGAATTAGGAGCATTCAATCTTTTATCTCAACCTCGCCCTGGTAGCAGAGGCAGAGGCGAGTTCGCATGCAGTATTCACACATTCAACCATTCCGTGACCCGAATTGTTCAAACGCGTTGTTCTCCATATTCAAGTGTATTGCTTGTAAAATTACCGTATCATATCTCCCTTGGGTGGTAAAGATATGTTCCCCGTTTCATGTTGTTCCCCTTATCCGAGTCTATTATGTGCAAAATAACCGTATCATATCTTCCTTAGGTGGCAACAAATAAAGATATGTTCCACGCTTCACTTTGCTTTTTGTGTTCAAGTGTAAATTATGCATCTTATATATAATATTATCTCGTCCCCACCCACTATTGCAGCATTTATATGTTCTCCACCACTGATCTAAGTGCAGCCCCTCCAATAATATCTACACTGACAATCGTAGGCTAGGATTCCAAACCCCTCCACCCCCCCCCCCCCCCCACCACACACACACACACACACACACACACACACACATACACATACACATGATGTATGCACTGACATATACCCAATGATCATAATCTCTCAACATATACACACTATGTTCAACACCAATGCATTTTTAGGTGTAATTGCTCTGTACACTAATTTATATCTCCCCACCCCCCGTTCAGCAAGTTTATAAATGAGAATATTTGGAATTATTCTTGTCCATTGAGCCCATTGGGTTCTAGTGTTTGAAGTTTGTTAATCCAAAATGCTTCACGACCCCTCCTGTAAGCTGTATTTTGTTGATTAACTTGTTCAATCCCAATAATCTTAAAATTGTTTATACTATGGTTTTTGGCCAGAAAATGATGTGGTATCGGTTCATCCATAACCTCAAGTTTTATTCTACTCAGATGGTTTTGCATTCTCTCATACAATTTTGTCCCCATCTCTCCCACGTACACAACTTCATTGCACTTGTCGCAGAGAATCCCATATATCACATTCCTGGACATGCAGGTGATTTTTTTGCCTATTGGTAGGCCGTTCCGTTCTTTTCTGCGAATTGTTTTGTTTGGAGCATAAACCCATAAATTGCACAATTTCTCTCGCATCTATCAGATGCGAGAGAAATTGTGCAATTTATGGGTTTATGTCCCTTGATTGTTGAACATTTTATTATGCTTGCTATGGACTATGATTTCTTATCAACCTACTCACAACTGTTTACTACAGGCTTGCACTACAGTGGAAGTCCCTAACTCGGATAAAATACTCTCTATTTTTGTCTTTCCCAAGCAAGTTGGGAAAGAAAAGTGGTGCAAAAGCACCAATAAAAATAAGCCAAAACTGGGTCGAGTGCAACCGGCGCAGACCCAGTACGGGACGCTCTCTCCCAAGTACAACTCCACGACTTCCGTTGCCAGTGTGCATATACCGTCTCCAAAGACTCATTCTTTTTAAAATCCGCTTCGTGTCGAGATGTTTTTGCACGCTTATCAGTGTTCCACCAGCTCGATGTTTGATGATTCCTGATTCATTATACCACAGTGTATCCTTTGTATTCTCAGGAACAGTGTTTTATATTCTCTTTTTTCTATTATATGTCCATAATGTATATTTATTTGCTCTCTCTCGGGTCGCGTGCGATTTTCGTGGGCCACGCGGTTCGGACTTAGATTTTCACAATTATTGTTCATGCTTTTTTTGCAAATTTTTCTAATTGTGTTAGAGTTAGGTGTCAGCAGGGTACCACTCCTACAGTGTTTCTTCTTTCTGTTGAGAGTAGTCTTCCTGTTGGGTGGTTCCCGGTCGACCGTCTGGGGTCTTTGTTTCTGTCACCTTTCTCTCTTTGGGGGTGTTCTGTTTTCTGATCTCACCTTCTCTGCTCCTCTCACCTCTTTCATGCCTAGGACAATTCCTTGTGGGCAGTGTCTGCTGCCTAAGCATGTGGACGATGTACATTCGTCGTGTTCCTCCTGTAATGGGTGTTCGGCTGAGCGGCCGTGTGGTGTCTGTGGAACATGGTCTTCCACCTTTTGGGCGTCAGTAAATCGTGTCGTTCGTTCTCGTGGCCGTGCCTCCCGCTCCCGCGGGAAAGGAGAACGTGGTCGTTCGGGGCCTCCCGAGCCGACTTTGTCTGGTGAGAGTTATTCCTCCTCCGTGGGGGATGTGCAGTCTTTTCCTGTGGTGGATACTGCGGGAGCCGTTGAGTGTTCTGGTGTAGAGATGCCTGGTTCCGGGACTACGGTCCCCCTCCAGTCGACATCTGAGGCTGTCACTAGGGTTGTGACTCCTCCTTCGGAGCCGAGCCGGTGTGCTCTCTCCACTTTTTCACCAGCCTCAACGACTCTCGACGTATCTACTACTGCTGCTGGTCCGTCTGCTTCGTTGTCTGTTTCAGCCGGCCTCGGCTTTTCGCTGCAGGGGACTGCAGAACTGTCCGATACTGTAGACGTGGGATATCTGCCCCAGCCTTCCCTGACTTCAACTCGGCGAAGTCGGAAGGGGCTGCCGGCCGAGCCCATCGCTGTGGTCTCATCGCCGTCGAGTACCACAGTTGTGTCTTTGGATTCAGATGTTCGTAGTGGAAACACTCTGAACTCCGTGGCGTTTCCGTCCACTCACTCTGGTCACACGACCAGTTTTGGGGGACCAACGCCTTTTGTGCAGCCTGGACCTTCTGCCCCGCAGAGGTCCGCGGTGACTCTCATGAGTTCTCGCAATATTGATCCTCGGGGTGCATCGTACCCCTATACACGTCTGCCTTCAGATGTTTCGGCTGCCGCCCGTCGTCCCGCGTCGGGTGTTTTGGAGGATCGTGACCCTTCGCTGGTTAAGAGGGTCAGAGGTGAAGCCACTTTGCCGGTTCGCTCCCCTGTCGAACCGGTCGGTACAGGCAGTGAGCTTAGGGAGGCCCTCTCCTTACTCACTCAGGTTCTCTCAAAGAGCCTTCCTGTTGCTTCCAGCGAGGCTATGGGTGGTTTCCAGGCGCCTCCTATGGCGCCGCCTCCCGGGATTGGAAACAGGCCGGTTTCCGATTCCTCTGGTGTCCCGACACCATGGGAGGCATCGGCTGGTTTGCCCACGATGGGCTATGTGTCTTCCGACTCTGGGGAGGAGTCCGACATGCTTGAGGTCGAGGGCCAGCAGTCTTCGGACTTGGGGGCGGCTCTTGACTTTGTGTTTGGGTTTCTGCCTGAGCTCAAACCTGCTAACCAGCCGACAGTGTCAGCCTGGCCGCGATCATCGGTCGCGCGCCAACAGCCTATGGAGCAACCTGCTTCTGGGCGCCTTCGACCATGCCAGTCGGTACAGGTGGTTGAGGCTTTTTCAGCATTGGATGCCAAGCTGAATTCCAAGGCTTTGAAGACTTCGTTCTTCACCAGGGTTGACACCTTTTTGCCTCCTGTGCGTTATCGTTCCTACGATTCCGCCAATCCGTCAGTCTGCCAGACTTTGACGGTTCTGGATCAGGACTCCACTTCCCTCGGGCTTTCCAAGCCCAAGTCTGCCGTCATTCCAATGACGACTCTGGAGTCCACGTTGGGCTTATCTAGAGAGATGCTTGGCATGCTTTCTCTCTCAGATCACGTCGTCTCAGCTTTGGCTGCTTATCTGCCTCCAGATAAGTTTGACGAGGTACAGGCTCCTTTGCGTGTGCTGTCCAAGGCGCTTATGCACCTTACTCACACGCATGCCTGTAACACGGCCAATTTGGAATTAGTTCGAAGGGACGCTGTGCTGGACACAGGACGATCCCTTCCCGAGGAGCAGCGTGCTACTCTTCGATCTGCTTCTTTGGCAGGTCCGCAACTTTTCCATGGTTCCGTGTCGACGGTCCGGGATGACGTCCTACGTCATTCCAAAGATCAGCTGCTGTTTCGTCAGCTTGATCAGCCTTCTCGGGGAGGCAAGGGCCGTTCCAAGCCTAACAAGTAACCTTCTGCTTCCTCTGTGAAGCAAAAGGCTGGTCCTTCTGCCGCCGCCTCTACTTCTTACTCACGGGGTAAAGGTAGGGGTCGGCAGAATCGAGGGAAGTCTCAGGATTCTTCATTTAGCAGAGGAGGTGGTTTCTCCTCTCGCGGGCCTCGTCGGGGCTCGAAATGAAGGTCCTCACCTCGACTCGTCCCAGGTTGGAGGAAGGATAGCAGAGTTCGCAGACCATTGGACCACCATCACATCCGATCCATGGGTGTTAGATGTTGTTCGGTCCGGGCTGCGCATATCCTTCCGACGGCACCCCACTCTGTCAAGGGTGCCTCTTCCAACCACAGTTCCTTCAGACGTTTTACGTCGGGAACTTTTGTCCACGGAGATTGCCAATCTCCTGGCAAAGGGGGCGATCGAGGTCGTCAAGAACGTTCAGTCAGTGGGTTTCTATTCCCGCCTGTTCTTGGTGCCGAAGAAGGACGGCCGACTCCGACCGGTTATCGATCTGAGCATCCTGAACCAGTCTATCATTGCTCCCAAGTTCAGCATGGAGACTTTCAGGTCGGTCCGCCAATCAATTCACCAGGGAGATTTCTCAGCCAGCATCGACCTGCGAGACGCTTACTTCCACGTTCCGATGCATCGGGCGTCACGGAAGTATCTCAGGTTCGCTTTTCTGGGGCGAGTTTACCAGTTCAAGGCCATGCCTTTCGGCCTCAACCTGGCTCCTTGGGCGTTCACCAGACTGATGTCGCATGTGATAGCGTTCCATCGCACACAGTCCAGGGTGACTACTTCGGCATATCTGGACGATATCCTCCAGAGGCATTCCAATGCTGCCTTACTGGAATCGGATGTCGCCACTCTGTTGAGCTTGCTCACGTCGCTAGGATTCAGAGTCAACGAGGAGAAGTCGGACCTGGTCCCTTCTCAGTCGTTTTGTCATCTGGGGATGTCTTTCCAAACCAAATTCAATTTGGTGGCTGTTCCCCAGGCCAAGGCTGTGATTCTCTCAGCTTTTGCTCTGACTCTGTCCCAGTCCAGGTCCGCGACCGCTCGGAGTTTTCTCCGGGCTGATCGGTCTCTGCGGTTCGGTGACGGATCTCATTCCTCTAGGTCGGCTGCGTGTCAGACCTCTCCAACACTTTCTGCTCAGTCGTTGGAGACCGAATGTAGATTCTCTGGATCAGGTGCTTCCGTTTCCGGACTCTCTGTATACTCACCTTCTTCCCTGGACAGATGTTCAGTGGATTACGCAGGGTGTTCCGCTGGACTTACCCACGTCCGATCGCGTTCTGACGGCAGATGCCAGCGATCTCGGATGGGGTGCGACGTTGGATCCTCTCGGTCTTTCCCTACACGGGATGTGGGACCAGGATCAAGCAGCTCTACACATCAACCAGAAGGAGCTTCTTGCTCTTCTTCTGAGTTTCAGGCAGTGGATCCCTCACCTGTCGAATCGCCAGGTCCTTCTACTATCCGACAATTCGACAGTGGTTGCTTACATTCGGAACCAGGGCGGCACGCACTCGCTTCCGATGTATGAGTTAGCTCGGGATCTTTTACTGCTCGCTCAGGAGGTTCACGCCGGAGTGGTTGTTCGTCACATTCCCGGTCGTCTGAACGTCCTAGCCGACTCCCTGTCCCGACAGGGCAGGGTTATTTCCACCGAGTGGATGCTTCACAGGGCAGTGTTCCAGTTGCTTTGCGATCTCTGGGGACGTCCCCACATCGATCTCTTTGCGACTCGTTGGAACCATCAGGTGGACACTTTCGTGTCCCTGTGTCCAGATCCTCTGGCTTTTGCCGTGGACGCTCTGTCACTCGATTGGAACGGTCTAGTCGGCTACGCCTTCCCGCCGGTTCCGATTCTTCCTCAGGTTCTCGCCAAAATTCGAACCTGCAGTTGTCGAATCATTCTGATCGCTCCCGTCGCCTCAGCGGGTGTGGATCAATCAGCTCCGCTCGCTGATGGCGGCGGTTCCGGCACGTCTCCCGCTATGTCGCGACCTTCTTTGTCAAGGTCGCCCGAGGAGGTTTTACGTCGACCCGACTTCATTGGTCCTTCACGCATATCTTTTGTCAGGTCCTGTCTCCTCCGTAGAGGTTTTTCGAGACGAGCAGTGGAGTGCATTTCTTCTTCAAGGAGGCACTCCACTGGTTTAGCTTATGCAGCTAAATGGAAGGTCTTCTGTCGATGGTGTGCTGATCACTCTGTTGATTATGCCAATCCTTCGATTTCACAGATTGCGGAGTTTCTGGTATATCTGTTTGATTCTCGGGGTCTCCAGCCTGTTACCATCAAGGGTTACAGGTCTATGCTTTCAGAGACTTTTTCTTATGTGGGGAAGCGTCGTATCGGCACTAATCCTTACCTCTCCAAGCTTGTTCGGCACTTTTCTTTGAAAAGGCCTCGGACTTTGCAGCTTACTCCACGATGGAATCTTTCGTGGGTGCTGCTTTGCTTGGGGGGGGGGGGGGGGGCGCCGTTCGAACCTTTATCCCAGGTGGATATGCAATTTCTCACATACAAGACGGCTTTTCTGATGGCATTTGCTTCGGCCAGACGGGTTAGTGAGCTTCACGCCCTCTCGGTTGACCCGGCCTTTTTTAGGAGTTCTCCCAACAGTGTTACTTTTACCACTGATTGCTCCTTTTTGGCTAAGAATCAGTTACCAGATACTACTCCTCCTCCTATCTGTATCAGGGCTCTTCCCTCTGTTGAGGGTACTCGCCCTTTGCTCTGTCCGGTCCGTGCTATTCGCATTTATCTTGATCGGACACGCTTCATACGGAAGGGCAGAAAACGTTTTTTTCTGTCTCTCATTCCGGGTCGACAGAAGATCTCTCCTCAATCCATTTCTCGATGGATTTGTCTTGCTATTCGTACGGCTTATAGTCGTTTAGCAGCTGGCGATTGTATTACCAATCATATTTCTGCCCACGAGGTGCGGGCACTGTCTACCTCTTGGGCTTATTCTAACTCCGTCAAGTTGTCGGATGTTATGCAGGCAGCCTACTGGAGAAATGCTTCTACTTTCTCCACCTTTTATTTACGCCAGTTGCAGGAGCAGTCGGAGGACCTTTTTGCCTTGGGTCCTCTTTCTTCTGCTCAGGCTGTTGTCTGCCATAGCCATTAGGCTTCTTGAAGGTCAGTTTCAGCCTTGTGCTGTTACTGCCCTTTTTTCTGTCTGTGTGTCACACAGGCTCATATGTCTCTTTTCATTGTCCTTTACCAATGATTGCGACATTATGGTTGATAAGCCTCGGGACCTCTTCCTTCTGCTTCACGGTTCCAGTGCACTAGGGTTATGTGGGGGTTGGTTATGCGATTCCCTCCAGCCTTTTGTCTATTCAGCCTGTAGTAAACAATTGTGAGTAGGTTGATAAGAAATCTAAATTTTATAGTAAATTTCCTTTCTTATTATACCTACCACAATTGTTTACATGGAGGCCCTCCCGTCTTCTTTACGGGTAAAGAATCTTTCCTCCCCGCTGATCACATAACTCTAACGTTTACGGATTCAAAAAGAATGAGTCTTTAGAGACGGTATATGCGCACTGGCAACGGAAGTCGTGGAGTTGTACTTGGGAGAGAGCGTCCCGTACTGGGTCTGCGCCGGTTGCACTCGACCCAGTTTTGGCTTATTTTTATTGGTGCTTTTGCACCACTTTTCTTTCCCAACTTGCTTGGGAAAGACAAAAATAGAGAGTATTTTATCCGAGTTAGGGACTTCCACTGTAGTGCAAGCCTGTAGTAAACAATTGTGGTAGGTATAATAAGAAAGGAAATTTACTATAAAATTTAGATATCTCCCTAATTTTTCAGTCTTTTGTATGAAATCAGGGGAGGTTTTTCGAATGCCATCTTCATGCGTTTTGAGTGGTGTAAAATGGGCATCCGCTCCCGCGTTATTTTACCGATGTCAGGGAGGCGCCGCGAGTAGGTGGCCACAAACAGGACTCTTTCACCAGTTGATTTGTTTGATAGTTTTTCAAGTAACTGTTTACGCGATTTGGTCGACCTTTTTTAGTTGTTCTCTTACAAACTTTTCGTCATAACCTCTGGCATGCAGGTGTTGTTTTTTTTTCATTTTTGTGGCATTCATATTCAGCATTATCGGAACAAATTCTTTTTACTCTTGAGGCTATTCCATATGGTATCGCTCTTTTAGTGTTGATTGGGTGATCTGACTTTGCGTGCAGGTATTGGTGCATGTCCCTAGGTTTTGTATATAAACCAGTTTTAAGAAATCCGTCTTCAATTTTGCCTATCGTGTCTAAGAATTCTATACCATTTTCAGACCACCTTAAATCAACCTGTATTATTGGGTGTATCGTATTTGCCAAGGAATAATATTGTTTCAGAGACTCCAACCCATGCGTCCATACTCCCCAGATATCATCAACGTACCATACCTGTTCAACGGGGTGTAACTTCGATGCTTTTGACAGTTTCTCTTCCCATTCCCCCATATATGTGCACGCATAATTCATCCCTAATCGCGAACCTATTGCAACGCCATCCGGTTTGTAAATAATGTCTTCCTTTAAATGAAAAATTGTTATTGTCCAAAACAGTTTCTATTAGTTTAAGACCTATCTCTGTTGGGAATAATTTTCTTTTAGAGTTTTCTAGTGCTTTTTTACATGCTAATATACCTTCATTACGTGGGACGTTTGGATATAGTTTCTTGACGTCCATACAGTACATTATGCTGTTTTCAGGGAGTGGTTGGGGTATACAGTCCAGTCTGTTCAAGAAATGTGTGGTGTCGCGTATGTTGGATGGTAGTGACTCAACGTGTTGTTTTAATTCAGACTCCATCACTTCTGCTATTTTCTCTGTTGGGTGGTTTATTCCCGAAATTATTGTTCTTAAGGGGGCTTCATTTTTATGCATTTTGGGGTTACCCTTTACTCTACCAGCCTGTGGCTGCTTAGGTATCATGTACGCTAATATTTTTTTTGTCTATCAGTTTGTTTTTTTCTAGTTTTTTGAGTTGGCTTTTAATCTTGTTTGTTATTTTCTCTGTCAGATTTACAGGTACTTCTCTGTATGTTGTTTGGTCCCCCAACTCCATGAAGATCTCATTTTCATATTTACTTGCATCCAAAACGGTTATTCCAGAACCTTTATCGGCTGGTCGCACGACTATTGTATCATCATTTAACAACTCTTTCAGAGCCTTCTCTTCCATTTTTGTTATGTTGTTTCGCACGCGTTTTTTTTATGCCCGTCAAAATATCTTCCCGTACTATCTCTAAATAAAGGTCAAGGTGCTTATCTCTACCTTCTTTAGGAGTCCACGGGTTGTGCTCTTTAAATTTATCATTAATATATTGCTGTGTATTGTCTAGGAAATACTCACATAGTCGTATTCTGCGCTCCCATTCTTTTATCTCAATGATAAGGTTCGCTATATCCAAAGTTCTTTCTGTTGGGACAAACTTGAGACCCCTTTTAAGTAATGTTCTTTGATGTTTTGTTAGTTTCTTACCGGATAAATTAAACACGTTATTTTGCTGATTTATTTCAGTTTCATTGTGCAGAATTTTACTCTTTATATCCACATAAATGTTATTTTGATCATCGCTGATATTCTAAACTTCTACAGATTCATCCTTTATGGAGGGTTTCTCAGACTTTTTGTCGATAATTTGTTTTGAATAACCCCGGGGATTCACAGATTCGTCCTTTCTGGAGGGTTTCTCAGACTTTTTGTCGGTAATTTTTTTTGAATAACCCCGGGGATTCAGTTTTGGTTCATCCCTACAGAACACGGAAATATTTGGTGACTGCAAGTATTTGTATTTGATTGTTTTAGGCCCATTTGTCTGAGCAGAATAAAGCTTGAGGTTCTGAGTGAACCAATACTGCATCATTTTCTGACCGAAAACCAAAGTATAAACAATTTTAAGATTATTCGAATTGAACAAATTAATCAACAAAATACAGCTTACAGGAAGGGTCATGAAGCATTTTGGATTAACAAACAACTAGAACTCAATGGGTTCAATAGACAAGAATGATTCCAAATATTCTCATTTATAAACTTGTTGATGGGGGTGGGGTTGGGTGGGGGGTTATAAGTTAGTGTGAAGAGCATTTACACACAAAATCGCATTGATGTTGAACATAGTATGTATATGTTGTGAGATTATGAATGTTGTGTGTATGTGGGTGCATACTACTTCATGCGTATGTGTGGGGGGGGGGGGGGGGGTAGGGGGGATGGATGGGCTGTGTGGACACCCTAGCCTGCAATCGTCAGTGTAGACATTATAACGGGCCTGTATACAGGTCAATGGTGGGGGTGGGGGATATATATGCTGCAAAAGTGGGTGGGTACAAGATATTCACACACACTGGAAGGATCGTACTTGAGAGGAGGGAGGGGGGCTTTATTACTGCACAAGGAAGATATAAAAAGATTGTATTTTTCATCAACGGTATTGATGTCTGATTGACGTGGATGGGGTATTGGGGCGGGGTCATGGAGGCACGCTTTGGAATGATTGAATGATTCAGGTCAAGGAGTGGTTGGATGTGTGAATACTGTATGCAAACTTGCCTCTGCCTCTGTTACCAGGGTAGGTTTTCGCAATAGTGTGTAATTCATCTTTGCTTGTTGCATAATAACACAGAATATATCTTTACTTGTTGCCTCCTAAGGAAGATATTATACAGTATTTTATGCACAATTTACAGTTGAGAGCTCATTCCGATACAATAGTATTATATCTCACGATTGTTTAATACAAATCATCTTGTGCTAGTAATATCATTGTCTCTGGACACATTTAGATTTTAAATTGTTTCTAAATCAATAGCATTTTTGTGTCGCCGCCCCACGAAGTGGGGATCCACATATAGGGATTACTTTTGTCGTCTTGCGTCATCCGCGTCGTCGTCCGCGTCACACTTTCTCTTATCCGCCACTCCTCTTTAACCTATGAATGGATTTTGATGAAACTTTCAGTGATTCTTTATCACATAATGACATTGTGCACCTCCTATTTTATTTTTTGATCCGCTGTATTTTTTCCAGAATTATGCCCCTTTTCCACTTAGAATTCTGTCTGAAACGCCAGGCGACACACGTTTTCCATGGAAGACTCACATCTAAGTTGGTAATACTTGTGGTTGCAGAAGAGACATTGTTCAGTAATTCCAGATAAGATTCTGTTTTCCTTATTATTTGAACTCTTCCTTCTGCTGAGGGTATCTATTCCATACATTCATCAGCCATTGAACAAGTCAGTCATTCAATTCTTGGCGTCTGTCCATTGGAGCTTCTTCACTGGAATTACATACTGTAGCCTGCTTTAGTAGATTACAGTGGAGCCTACTTAATTGGATATCTCTTAATTGTGTATCCCTGTTAATTGAATATAATTTCCCAACACAAAATCATTTACCATACCTCCAGTACAAATCATGGAGCTCTGTCAAACAGGATATAATAGAATAAATGCTAAGTTTATCTCTAGAAAACAGGAAAGTGACACAATCCCTGTTAATTGAATACTGTTAATTGAATAATTTTCATTGGCAAAATGGCTATCCAGTTAACAGGGTTCCACTGTATTACCGTCAGTCCTCCAACTTATTGTTTTTTCTAGCATGTCTGGGCCAGTGATAATGGTGGAAAAACATTTAAAAATAAAGTAATTTCTACATTGGATCATATCTGACACTGGCCCAAACAGGAAGTACCCTCCTACGAGTTGTTCACTCACACCCCCCCACAATTCAACATTTAGCGGATACTTAAAAAAAAATGGAGTATTGGCAGGATGGACACAACTTTGAAAACATCTGCACATGAACACATGCACAAATATGGAGTGCCATACAGCTTAACTTCTGAGTTTACTGGGGCAAAAATTAAGCATATGGCCTGATACCAGTTGGTATTAGGAGATAGCATTTCTCAGCCAGTAGCAGGTATGATTAATATAAAAATTACTCTTTGGGCCCCACAAAGTAGCTCTTCTGTTTCTCAGGCCATTTTTTGTAAAATTGCATGTGGGCAGGCATTATTTTATTTTATTTTTTATTTGTGTAATTATTCTGTGCCATCAAAAGTTCATGTTATTGGTTTGTTTTATGTTTTAGGCCTCGTAATTTGCAGAATAGCATGGGTTTTGTCCCTTGAATGCAAGAAGGTTTTACTATGCTAAAGCATTGCAAAGCCTTGTTGCACTCAAGGGACAAATTTGTCATTTTTATTAGCTCAACTTTGGTGAAGCCAAATTTGAGCTTATGCCATGGCCAGTCGTCTGTCTGTCCATCAACAATTCAATACGGCTTGGGCTAGAGGCCGCATTTTATGAACCGATCTTTACGAAACTTCTTGGGTACCTTTGTTATGACCGTGGGACGAGAACGAGTGTTTTGGGGTCCGATTCGAAATTCAAGTTGGCTGCTGGCAGCCATTTTGTACAAAATTAGGTGCAATCAGTTTTTTGCGCAGAACTTCCATATGAAAGCGCTGATTTCAATAATTTTTTGTATGAATGTTTAGTACCATGGGATACATCACATATAATATGGGTTTTTTTCTCGTGCAGAATTATGCAAATTAGATGAACTTTGATTTTTAGCTCAACTTTGACGAAGTCAAATTTGAGCTATTGTCATGGCCCGTCGTCCGTCGCTATGGCTCGGGCTAGAGGTCGTATTTATGAACCGATCTTTACGAAACTTCTTGTGTACCTTTGTTATGACCCTGGGACGGGAACGAGTGTTTTTAGGTGTGGTCCAAAATTCAAGATGGCTGCCAGCCACCATTTTGTACCGACGATGCAGAAATCTATTTTTTGTACAGAACTTCCATATGAAAGCTATGATTTGAATAATTTTTTGTATGAATGTTTAGTACCATGGGATACATCACATATAATACGGGTTTTTTTCTCGTGCGTAAATTATGCAAATTAGACTAACTTTGATGTTTTTTGGTGTTACTTTCAGCACTGTAAGTGCAAATGCCAATACGGCTCGGGCTAGAGACCGTATTTATGAACCGATCTTTACGAAACTCCATGGGTACCTTTGTTATCACCGTGGGACGAGAACGAGTGTTTTGGGGTCCGGTCCGAAATTCAAGATGGCCGATGGCAGCCATTTTGTACAAAATTTGGTGCAATCAGATTTTTGCACAGAACTTCCAGATGAAAGCGCTGATTTGAATAATTTTTTGTGTGAATGTTTAGTACCATGGGATACATCACATATAATACGGGTTTTTTTCTCGTGCAGAAATTATGCAAATTAGATGAACTTTGATTTTTTCAGTGCTACTTACACACAGTAAGTACACATGTCAATACGGCTCGGGCTAGAGTCTGTATTTATGAACCGATCTTCACGAAACGTCTTGGGTACCTTTGTTATCACCTTGGGACGAGAACGAGTGTTTCTGGGTGCGGTCCAAAATTCAAGATGGCTGCTAGTGGCCATTTTGTACCGAAATTAGGTCTAATCAGTTTTTTGTACACAACTTCTATATGGCTCAGGCTAGAGGCTGTATTTATGAACCGATCTTTACGAAACTTCTTGGGTACCTTTGTTATCACCGTGGGATGAGAACGAGTGTTTGTGGGTGTGGTCCAAAATTCAAGATGGCCACCAGCAGCCATTTTGTACCAAAATTAGTGCAATCAGTCTTTTGTACAGAACTTCTATATGAAAGTTCTGATTTGAATAAATTTTTGTATGAATGTTTAGTAACATGGAATACATCACATATAGTACAGGTTTTTTTCTCGTGCAGAAATTATGCAAATTAGATGAACTTTGATTTATTCAGTGCTACTTATACACTGTAAGTGCACATGTCAACATGGCTAGGGCAAGAGGCTGTATTTATGAACCGATCTTCACAAAACGTCTTGGGTACCTTTGTTATCACCTTGGGACAAGAACGAGTGTTTCTGGGTGCAGTCCAAAATTCAAGATGGCTGCCAGTGGCCATTTTGTACCGAAATTAGGTCCAATCAGTTTTTTGTCACAACTTGTATACAGCTCGTATTTATGAACTGATCTTCACAAAACTTCTTGGATCCCTTTGTTTTCACCTTGGGACATGAACGAGTGTGTTTTGGGGTGCCTTTGTTATCACTGTGCTATGAGAACAAATATTTTGGGGTTCAGTCAGACCCACTCTGGAACTCAAAGATTTCTTTTCTAGTTTAGCATCTGACTGTCACCCACCTTTACAATACTTTACCTATACATTTGTTACAGGCTATGGTCAGTATTTATGTACAGACCGTTACAATACTTTATATGTACCTTTGTTATCAGGTCATTACCTAGATGTTTGTCATTGCTGTGTCACATACTATACATGTACATGTCTTAACAAGTTGAGCTACAGTGTCATTGACACTTTCATTAACTTGGGTAAAATATCAGACATAAACCATTTAATTTTTATTTTTTTTTAAGTATGCATTCAGGGGTTTTTTTGACCGACGAGAGGGGCCAAATATCGGCCCCATTCCCAATCGAAAATAGTCACTTTTTTCCCCAATTTGCTCCCAAAAATTCCCAATTCACGGCAGTTGAGAATTCATTTCTGTGTGATCAGTCGATTATTTTTAAGTGACCAGCACCGAATAATATTTGCCAGTGGACTTCGCAGTGTGAATTATTTCAGTACGAAGGGTATTCACTTGTGTTGTTTTGAAACGATTTGACAGTGTCAAGGAGCGTCCTTGACAGTGTGTTCCTAGAATCAGCACTCTAAATTAGCTCCCTTGATGTGCATAGAATCACAACTGAATGACGCGACTCGCAGTGCGTGAGTCAAAGTGACAAAATGCATCGCTGTCAACCATAACGGCTCACGAATGGTACCTAAATTTTGAGACAGGCGAGTTCCGTGCTTCTTAAAGCAAGGTACCAATTTTTAGGTTCAGCTCACGTCTGAAATCCTGTCTGGTAACCTGTATTTTATTCAAACCGTTCCCCAGGTCTGATACTCCTGCTGACTGATGTCATGAAACCTGAATAGACTTTCGTCCCCAGAACGAACCGTCCACAATTATTTTACCCAAACCGTCCACCAGGCCAAGTACTCCTGCTGACTGAACTTGGCTTGCTTAGGTGAGGACTTATGTATGTGGGTGATCATTAACCAATCCTTTTTCATCACTAGGATTGATTAATCACCAGTACAATTTAATAATTCTAAGCAGCCAGTGGGTAAATACAATTATACAACAGGTTTTCATTGATTAATAGACTGATTTCTCACAAGGATATGCTAGTAAGTTTAGTTTTTTCTTGTTGATAGTCGCTCAGATAAATTCCCACTTGTGGCCTCTGCGACGCTAATTTTCCCAATTGGAAAGGCCCCTGGACCCTTTCCCAAAAAGGGTAGAAAAATCCCTGGCATTGATTTTAAAAAGAGAGCATGCGGCAACCAAAAGGACCATGTGGGTGGGTCTGAGAAACAGATTTTAAACTTTTTTGGGCCTAACATTTTTAATTCTTTCGTAAAAATCAACAGTGATTGATGAAGAATAACCAGTAGTGGCAATCAGTAGTTACTTGATCTTTCAGCTCTGTAGAGTTGTGAGTTTAAATTATTGTTGAATCTCCTTCATATGCAGAATGGATTAACCTCATTTACCATATATAGTGTTGTTTTGCTTGGGAACTCTGGAAAGTGACGGTGAAGCAGTGCTTGTTTACTGTGATAAACAATCTCTGTTTAACTGATAAAATAGGACCCAGTCACCATTGCTTGGGGTAGAAGTCCTCTAAAATGGGCAACATGGTTATAAGTGATTGACTTTATTTCCACGTTGTGGTCAGAAATATGTTACCAATAAATAAATTAATTAATTTTACAAGAATTGATAAGCCAGTTATACAACCCTACATCAACAACTTTCCTTGGCCCAATGTAACGAGTATGTGGGATGACTTCAATAGCGGCAACTTCATTGCCTTACTCTCCATGAATACTATAAAGGGATCTTTAGCCAGATTGGACTGTGTCTCTCTTGACACAGGGGATAGCCATTTTAACAATCCCACCTGATATGACAACATCAACCCCACAATCGATAATGCCAGAGGCTTTCTGTACATCTCAAGAACTGTACTGACATAGGATCAATTCCAACCCCCCCAATCCCCAAAATGTGCTTGCAAAACTGAAAATTAAAAGTCCTATCTGGTCCTCCAAACTTTTACTCTCCGCACATGCGCAGCCGTCAGGAAGTGACTGGAATTGGCACCAACATCATTCTTTGTTTGGCCCTAAAGTCAATAACAATGTTCTGACATCTGTGCTTTAAGATCTCCTTTTTTGAGGATGCCAGACACAAATCAGTGCAAGAATTGGTGGATCCAAGGCTGTTATTGGATGATGGAAGTGTTTATATGTTCAGGGCTGTAATTTTATAATAACTATAAAATTATTTCATGTTTCTCATTTTCGGGACATACGCCTGACATCATTTTTGCTGATGATTAATCCACTGTTTGTTAAGTATTCCTTTCCTATCCTTCCATGAACCCTTCCTGTTAAACTCTTAAGCTTTTTGGCTATTTTTTATTAAATTTCTTGGGAGTTGTAACGTGTATTACAGAATATTTTTTCTATTTATCCCCATGGTTACGTCCTCACCCTAAGGGTGTTAGGTCGTTTAGTCTTGCATCTTCTATTTGATGTATCGTTTTTTCTTCATATGAAGATCTAGCTTTGCATCTAGTAGCATTTAAATTGGTTACTGACTTTGGGCCTTTTTGTGTGCCTGATGTCTTGTTTTCGTTTTCTTTTATTGACGTTGTTTACATTGACAACGTCCTCATTTATATGAAGTATTTTATTTTATATTACTGTAGGATACATTGATTATTATTCCAGTAGTGTAGTTCCGAAATTTGGATTTTGTCCACATTTAGGCTCTATCGGGATGCCCTTGGGCTCATAATGTTCCCTTTGGCATTTTTTTTTAAAAATTTCTAAAAATATTTTGAATTTAATTTTGATTGCTATTATTCATGTATGTTTATTATATATTTTGTTGTGGAGTTTGTAGGAGTGATATCGACTTTAGATTCTTGTCCAACTTGTGTATACTGGGATGATTAACATTGGAGACGGGTGTCGTGATATGTTGTTGGTGGTGAGGTTCATAGACCAGACCTCGCACCGCGTTTTTATTCATTTTTTCAGTTTCTATTTCAGAGGAACATGAACATGTAGATGATATTGTGACACCCATCCAAAGTGTGCTACTGTCATCGCACTCTGTTGAGCAAATAGAGCTAGCTGCAGTGTTCATGATAAGCAAGGGATAAGGCCTCTAGTTAGTGTTCTCAATCTCTTGCAAGCAACTAGCTCGACTGGTGAAGCAGTTACTCCGTCCATGGGAGCTGTGACACCGGGTAAGTCTGTTGCGGTCGAAGGAAGTGTAGATGTGTGTAGAGCGAGCACTTAAAAATAAAAAGGCTCACCCAGTGATGACGGGAAAAGGGAGGATATAGAGAGGAAGTCAGCAAGTTTCTTGTTGGGAGGCTCGGCGATGTCTAATAGACTGCGAGCGGGAGAGGTCCCTCTCTAACCTAACAACATTTAGGGCCAAATGTTGTTATGAGAAACTTGCACAAGCCGAAGCATACGCCCACATGCCACTCAGGATGCTCCTTCTAGTCTGCAGCCGGAGTTGGCTTCAGTCACGGCTTCCTCCGCAATGTTTCACAAGCCAAATCAAGTTTTCTTGTTGGGTGGCTCGATGAGGTCTGATGAGACCGCGAGCGGGAGAGGTCCCTCTCTAACCTACCAACATTTGGGGCCAAATGTTATGAGAAACTTGCACGAGCCGGAGGATACGTCTGCCCGCCACTCAGGATGTTCCATCTCGTCTGCAGCCGGGGGTCGGCTTCAGTCACAGCTTCCTCCGCTACGTTATTAAAGCATACACAACCACAGGCTAGCTACTTGACTTCAAATATCCAGTCAGCTGTGCGAAGATGGGGCCATTCTTTGCCTGTGAAGTCAGACCATCCGGTAGCTAGCGATCTGAGGCATGGATCAATGGGACGTTCAGAGAAGAGATCTATCTCTGGATCTTTGTCCCAGGAGCAGCAAGCGACGGAAAAACAGAAGACCGCTGCTCCTCAAGCCTCGGGAATGGACTTGCTATCACAATTTGCGCAGCTATTAGCAGCAGCCCAGCAAGTGCAAGAGCAGCCTCCCGCAGACTCCAGTGGTGAACTGTCGGACAGTGCTGGGTCGGTCTGGTCAGTTGTGCATGTAGAAGAAGCTATAAGTCGGCGGCAGTTATGGCTTCTTCTACTTACATGGAAGCGCACGAAAGAGGATTAAGCATAGAAGTTTCTAAGCGGGATACTCTGCGAGATCTGGTGACAGATCACGAGTGCAGGGGTTTTTTCTTCCCATTAACAGTCAGGGACGACTGCTTTGTGTTGTAAGAAACTTCAATGAGGAGGGGCATCCGTCCTATGTGACGAGTCTGGATGCTTCTTCCACACTTCAGCTGGGATCGACTGTGGTTGTGGCTTCCTCTTCTTCCAAGGATATGCACAATAAAGGATAGATGCCTACAAGTTTCTAACGAACGCTCGGCGAGGTCTGGAGCAGACCGCGAGCTTGAAATTTGTCTCCTTTCCGTCAGCAATCGGGGTCGACTGTTTTTTGTTCGAGAAACTTTCGTGAGTTGGGACACCTGTTCATGCTTGCGGTTCGGGATGCTCCTTCCACACTGCATCTGGATTTGGTGGCTATGGCATCTTCCCTTGACCGCAGACTAGCTATCTGACTTCGCAGGTTCGGGTCGATAGCGAGTCATCTGAGGCTTTTTTATACGGGACATGTGTCGAGGATCTGGGGCCAGATCTCAGTCCTGTGAGCAGCTTATGGTAACAAGTTGATTATCATTGCTCTGCTAGCTTCAGTCACGGACCTGCTGCCACAGATTGCTCTGCGTATCACAGCATTCCAGTAGTCGCTGGTACTACCGTTTAACCGACTCTGAAGGTTAGCTGTAGGACGGTGCAGCATTGGTCCAGTCATCCGTTCAGTCGGATGGAGTTGACCATATTTGCTGATGGAACATTTGGATGATGAGAGGGCTGCAGAGTATGAGTCTCCATCCCTCACAGAAGGGCACTTTAAGACTATGAATTTTCAGTCTTAAGCTCTTAGAATATTGTTCCATCTGTAAGTCTGCGTTTAGGTGAGCAGGCCGTGGATGAAGATTTGTCCCTATCTGCATCATTTAATATATGCTCGGAAATAATGAAATGTGCTATTTCATTTAAAAGAGCTAATCTGGACGCCATGTCCTAAGCAGGCTGCAAGAAAGATTCTAGTGCTCTGCTATTGAGGTCAGTGTCTCATCAACACACTTCAGCAGACTGGGATATGCATGGCCGTTCTACTTCTAAGAAAGCATCAAGAGAATGTCTCGTGAGGGTACAATAACCCTCTTATATTTACTTCGGAAGTCATCATTATAGCGACTCGGAAAAGGGGCATAGGTCTGATCAAGTCTATGGATCTGACACCCCTAGGTTGATGATTAGCGGAAGGTTATCATCTTCACGAGAAACTGAATGTTAATCACGGAAGTTTCTTTCAAAGAGAGTCGCCCCTAGTGGAGGTAAAGGCTCTCTTATTGAAGAGAACAATTGAGATTGACGAGATGAGCTTCTTCATGGGGAGGACTTAGTTTCTCCTCCTGTAAGCATCGTAAATCGTACAGGTGATGGACATGACCTCTATTGTTTGCCGATTGACGGAAGGGTATCAACTTTACGATAATCTAGATGTTATTCACGGAAGTTCCTTTCAAAGAGAGTTGCTCCTAGTGGAAGTAAGGCTCTCTTATTGAAGGGAACAATTGAGGTCATCGAGAATAGATTTTGGGTGCTTTCCTCTTGGTGATAGGTTATCAGCCTCACAATTAAGTGGATAAATAGTGGAAGATCAGTGGATGAGAATGTAGTCTCGGCAAGCCTGCGGCTATCAGCCCTAGCAAGCACCACTTAGAAGAATACTTGCCAGTCAAATCTTCCAAGAGAGGCTTTCCTTCTGGAGGTACAAGCTTTCCTATTGAAGAAAAGCATTAGACGTCATCAAAATTATTCTCCAGTTTTTTATTATCACCTGTTTCTCGTCCTTAATCCGGATGGATAGTGCATAGATAGGCTGAGATATTCTTTGGTGTCAAGACAATTTATGTCATTGTGGATGCCATAGTAGCCTTCTGTTCAGTTACAGTGCTCTCTTGGGTTAGGCTCTGTCCGCTGTCTTTTGGGAATAAAACCGAAAAAGATACTGTGCTTTTCAGTTTGTTTTTCCTAGGTGTCATAGGCTTGAATCTTATTGTTACACCATAGTAGCCTAGCTAAAATCATGAGTGAGATTTTTTCAGTATTATGCAGTGGCATACCTGAATTTATTATCTCTTGGGGCTGCAGTCTCTTTGGGAATTCAGGGCTATTTATATAGCGGATCTTCATTCCCTACCTTGCACAACGTTAATTGTAAGTCTCCGTTAAGTAAGCCTTCAGGTTTGCGACTCACACTGATATATTATAAGCTGTGGCTAGCATTGTAAGTCTCCTTAGTGAGCTTCTAGGGCCTCCGTTATCAGCTTTTAATGATGAAATATTATAAGCTATGGCTAGCGTTGTAAGTCTCCTTAGTGAGCTTCTAGGGCCTCAGTTAGCAGCTTTTAATGGTCTTTATATACAGGAATACCTTTAGCTGCTTCAGCTAGGCTGAGTTAGTTGCCCTATTGGACATGATACCATTTGTTAGAGGAGGTTATTCTCTTCAAACCGGTATGGTTTGGTGTGAGTTATTATGTAAATACGGTGTATTTGTTCATCACGTCTTTCTCTACCCTTAGTTGCATTATGGAGTCAGTCAGATGTGAGGGAGCCTTGCAGTTCCTATACTATTTGATGACTAACACAAGAACGATTCAAGTAATGCAGTGAGAGGGGTTCGATGTGATTTTGAATCCCCCCTCCCCATTGCCAATGTCTTTAGAGGTGATTACCAGGCAAGACGTAATTTTCTTCCCGTAAGCCTCGTATGCATTTTAGTATATACATGCATTTCATGACTTCTCGATAGTTGGTTTGTGTTTCCTGTGGTTGTTCATTTATATGTCATATATGAGCATGTGATTCATCATCAGTAAATTGCTAGCCTTTGTGTACCTGTGAGGCTGTCAAGTCAGTTAACTGGTATTCAGATGATTACATGCGGGATTTCAATGCTCGCATGCATAATAAGTGTAATTATTGTGCAGGCGCATTATTGTATGTTATGGACCTTAGAAACAATGAACTATTTCGGGGGTGGTCCGTAAAGAGTCTGTTAATCATAGCTCATTACATTTCTAAATCCAGGTTTCTATCAGTTTCGGTACACAAATCGAATATAACTTTTCTATGCATTCTCATATATTCGCATGTGTCTGGTAGTGTTATTTATTGGAATTTATTGTACACCTGAACGGGGACGCCTGTGGGTTGCCTCGGAAGTGTGTTTACTCTCCAGAGATCGTCCATTGTGATTCTATTGGACATGTGTATGTTGTACATATTATATCACCAGTTTTCGACCTATCTACTTTTGCCGACTCCGGTATACGTTTCAAGCAGGCGCTATTAATTACCGGGATTGCCACTATAGCCTTAGCTTCTGAAGTGGCGTTAAGCACCAATTTATTAATAATAATTAATATCTGGGTGCCTGTTCGGCGAATATCTTGTTAGTTGGTACCACTTTTACTGATTCCAGAGTGCTCCCCCCTTTCTTTTTGAAGAAGATTTTTTTAAATCTCCTCCAGCTTGATAAATGTGTAACTATGAGTGAAGCTGTTTTGTCTGTAGATTATATCCTGGATACAGCTTGTTTATTATTGTATATGGCGTATGTTTGTGGGGGTTAACTTCTCACTCTAAAATACACCATCTTAATTTTTAGGGCTTAGTCTGGACTACCCTTAAAATTGGTAACTCGTTACATCCAATTAGCATAGTCATTCATGCTAAGAATACGGAATTACTTGACTCCGTATTTATGATATGTCTTCTCTGTTATTGAATAGAGAGACATGCATGTAATTCCTTTTAAATTTAATTTCCTTTCACCTTGGATTGCAGGCTTGGGAACTATGTTGGTCTGCTAATTCTGAAGTCCTCGGCCCTCTGCCTTTTTGGGATTCAGCTGGTCTGGGCCATTGGTTTTTAGTTTAAAAATATGATAAATTTAAAGTAATTTGTATATTGTTTATACGCCCATTTTGAAAAAACGAGAGTATTATGTTGTCTGTCCATCCGTCCATCTGTCCATCCATCCGTCCTTCCTTCCATCCATCCGTTCGTCCGTCCATAAACAATTTTTGTGTCACCTTCTCCACCAAAAGTTTACATGCTACGTTGTTCAAACTTTGCGCACTTGTTGATCAGTAATTGCTGTTGTGTATGTGACAAGTGCAGGTAACTCCATTTTGTATTTCCAAAGTTATGCCCCCCTTTTAGTACTTAAAACATTACAGTATTGTGTCGCCTACTCCATCAACATTTTACATGCTATATTGTTCAAACTTTGCACACATGGTGATCACCGATTGCCGTTGTGCATGTGACAAGAGCAGGTACCTCCATTTTGTATTTCCAGACTTATGCCCCTTTTTATTACTTGAAACATTACACAAGAGTGCCGCATACTCCAACATTTTACTTTCTTTATTGTTCAAACTTTGCACCCATGTTGATCATCAATTGTCATTGTGTAATTCACAACTCTGTTTTGTATTTCCAGAGTTATGCCCCCTTTTAGTACTTAAAACAGTACAGTATTGTATCTTCTACTCCTTCTTCAACATTTTACATGCTATATTATTCAAACTTTGCACACACGGTGATCACCAGTTGCCGTTGTGCATGTGACAAGAGCAGGTAACTCCATTTTGTATTTCCAGAGTTTCCCCTTTTAGTACTTATACATTACAGTATTGTGTCGCCTTCTCCTTCAACATTTTACATGCTATATTGTTCAGACTTTGCACTCATGTTGATCATGAATTGTTGTTGTGCTTTTGACAGGAGCAGATAACACCATTTTATTTTTAAACAACGAGAATCCTTGCCGTTTAAAGCTATTATGATCCTCAAAATGTCCTTTTCCTTGGCGCCACCTATTGTCAGTTGTTATCAATGAAGTTAACCTGTCAATGAATGGACGCTACCATTGTAAACGGCGAGGAGAATTTTCTACAGCAGCTTTGTTTTTATTTTGTGAAGACCTCAGATCATTAATATGAAAATGTGAAAACAGGTGAATTACCCTTTACCCCAGACACGGCAGGGGAAAATGGGCAATGATTGGGGGGTGGGGGGAGGGTGGGGGGGAACGGACATAGTCGAGTCAACAAAAATTTCAAACTTTACCCCAGTGAAACTTGTGCATGTTCCAATTTTGACGAGCATATGTTGCCCCGCTAGGGGGTGCTCTTGTTATACTTACCAATGGGCCAGATGGGTATGGTCCTCCCATGAGTGGGCACTCATACCTCCCCGCTGAGTTTTTATGTAGTACTCTCTCTTCTACAAAGAATGATGTTGGTGCCAATTCCAGTCACTTCCTGGCAGCTGCGCATGCGCGGAGAGTAAAAGTATGGAGGACCAGATAGGACTTTTAATTTTCGGTTTTGCAAGCAAATTTTGGGGATTGGAGGTTCAAAATTTGTGTTTGGCCCTTGATAACTTTGAGTTTGCACCAGCTAGTCTGGGCCATTGATAAGTATAAAAAATATACTATATACTTTAAATTTATCATTTTTAGCTCAAAATTGAGGTATTGTCATGGCCTGTCGTCCGTCTGTCGTGCCGTTCACACGGCTCGGGCTAGAGGTCGTATTTATGAACCAATCTTTAAGAAATTTCTTGGGTACCTTTGTTATGACCGTGAGACGAGAATGAGTGTTTTGGAGTCTGGTCCGAAATTCAACATGGCCGCTGGCAGCCATTTTGTACAAAATTAGGTGCAATCAGATTTTTGTGCAGAACTTCCATATGAAAGCTCTGATTTGAATAATTTTTTGTATGAATGTTTAGTACCATGGAATACATCACATATAATACAGGTTTTTTTCTCGTGCGTAAATTATGCAAATTAGACTAACTTTGATTTATTTTGTGTTATTTCCAGCACTGTAAGTGCAAATGCCAATATGGTTCGGGCTGGAGGCCATATTTATGAACCGATCTTTACAAAACTTCTTGGGTACCTTTGTTATCACTGTAGGATGAGAACGAGTGGTTTTGGGGGCGGTCCAAAATTCAAGATGGCCACCAGCAGCCATTTTGTACTTTAGTTAGTGCAATCAGTTTTCTGTACAGAACTTCTGTATGAAAGTTCTGTTTTGAATAAATTTTTGTATGAATGTTTAGTAACATGGAATACATCACATATAATACAGGTTTTTTTCTCATGCGAAAATTATGCAAATTAGATGAACTTGGATTTATTCAGTGTTACTTATACACCGTAAGTACACATGTCAATTCGGCTCGGGCTAGAGTCTGTATTTATGAACCGATCTTCATGAAACTTCATGGGTACCTTTGTTATCACCTTGGGATGAGAACGAGTGTTTCTGGGTGCGGTCCAAAATTTGTGATGGCTGCCAGTGGCCATTTTGTACCAAAATTAGGTCCAATCAGTTTTTTGTATCCAACTTCTATACGGCTCAGGCTAGAGGCTATATTTATGAACCGATCTTTACAAAACTTCTTGGGTACCTTTGTTATCACCGTGGGACGAGACGTTTTTGGGTGCAGTCCAAAATTCAAAATGGCCACCAGCAGCCATTTTGTACCAAAATTAGTGCAATCAGTTTTTTGTACAGAACTTCTGTATGAAAGCTCTGATTTGAATAAATTTTTGTATGAATATTTAGTAACATAGAATACATAACATATAATACAGGTTTTTTTCTCGTGCAGAAATTATGCAAATTAGATGAACTTTGATTTATAAAGTGCAACTTATACACTGTAAGTGCACATGTCAATACGGCTAGGGCTGGAGGCTGTATTTATGAACCAATCTTCATGAAACTTGGGTACCTTGTTATCACCTTGGGATGAGAACGAATGTTTTTGGGTGCGGTCCGAATTCAAGATGGCTGCCAGCTGCCATTTTATACCAAAATTAGGTCCAATCAGTTTTTAGCTAACTGAAGGGAGCTTAACTTTTATCACTTGCGGTCCGTCGTCGTCGTCCGTCGTGAACTTTACATTATCGACTACTCCTCACAAACTACTGGATCAAATTAAACCAAATTTGGTGTGCGTATTCCCTATCATATGTCAATTCAAACTTGTACAAATAAACTTGCTGCACCCACAGGAGGCACCACAAGGGGCATAACTCTGATAGCTCCCATGAATTTCTTTCCAAAAATCAAAGAATCTTCTACTTCAGATCCACCAGGCAGAATTCTTTCCTATTTTGTATACATCATCTCTAGGGGGGTCAGATTCAAGTTGTTCAAATCGGCCCCTTGGATTCATATTTGGGCTCACTATAGAAGCCCGAATTTGAACTTAGTCCATTTCAGGCAAATTTCTTAAAAAATCTTCTCCAGATCCAGCAGGCAGAATCTTTTGATATTTGGTATGCAACATTGTGGGGTGGATCTGATTCACGTTTGTACAAATCGGCCCCCTGGGTTCATATTTGGGCTCAGTATAGGAGCCTGAATTTCAACTTGGTGCATTTCAGGTGGCAAATTTCTTAAAAAATCTTCTTCTCAAGATCCAGCAGGCAGAATCTTTTGATAATGGGTATGCTGCATGCTTAGGGTGGTGAGATTCAAATTTGTTCAAGCCAAGTCCCTGGGTTCATATTTGGGCTCACTGTGGGAGCCCGAATTATAACATAGTTCAAACTGAGGAATTTTCTTTAAAAATCTTCTTCTTCAGATCCAGCAGTCAGAATGCTTTTGATATTTGGTATGCAGCATCATTAGGGGGGTAAGATTCAAGTTTGTTCAAGTCATGTCCCTAGGTCAATATTTGGGCTCACTGCGGAAGCTCGAATTGTAACTTAGTTCAAAATGAGGAATTTTCTTTAAAAATCTTCTTCTGATCCAGCAGTCGGAATGTTTTGATATTTGGTGTGCAGCATCCTTGGGGGGGGGGGGGGGGGTGGGGTGGGGGGGAGGGGGGAATTCAAATTTGTTACAGCCAAGTCCCTGGGTTCATATTTGGTCATATTTGGGCTCCCTGTGGGAGCCAGAATTATAACTTAGTTCAATATGAGGAATATTCTTTAAAAATCCTTTTTTTTTAGATCCACCAGACAGAATCTTTGGATATTTGGTGTAAGCTTTTCTTAGGAGGGGCAGATACAACTTGTTGAAATCAATTTCCTGGGTTGATATTTAGTCTACCTTGTCAGGTGAGCGCCCTCAGGCCCCCTGAGGCTTCTTGTTTGTACACAACTTCTATACGGCTCAGGCTAGAGGCTGTATTAATGAACCGATCTTTACGAAACTTCTTGGGTACCTTTGTTATCACTGTGGGACGAGAACGAATGTTTTTGGGTGCAGTCCAAAATTCAAGATATCCGCCAGCAGCCTTTTTGTACCAAAATTAGTGAAATCAATTTTTTTGTACAGAACTTCTGTATGAACGTTCTGATTTGAATAAATTTTTGTAGGAATGTTTAGTAACACGGAATACATCACATATAATACAGATTTTTTTCTCGCGCAGAAATTTTGCAAATTAGCTGAACTTTGATTTGATCAGTGCTACTTATACACAGTAAGTGAACATGTCAATACGGCTCGGGCTAAAGTCTGTATTTATGAACTGATCTTCACGAAACTTCTTGGGGTACCTCTGTTATCACCTTGTGACAGGAACGAGTGTTTTGGGGTGCCTTTGTTATCACTATGCTATGAGAACAAATATTTTTGGGTTCAGTCAGACCCACTCTGGGACTCAAAGATTTCTTTTCTAGTTTAGCATCCAACTGTCACACCACTTATACAATACTTTACCTATATATTTGTTACAGGCTACGGTCATCATTTATGTACAGACTGTTACAATACTTTTCATGTACTATTGTTATCAGGTCATTACCTAGATCTTTGTCATTGCTGTGTCACATACTATACATGTACATGTCTTTGTCTTGACAAATTGAGCTACAGTGTCATTGACACTTTCATTTAACTTGGTGTGCTCATTAGGCGAGACCTTTAGATAAGTGTTATTGATTAGCATTCATTTCTGTGAAAAAAGTTGCCGTTTACAATAACCTCTGAGCTTACTGCATTTGTGTATCAACATTCTTCCTTCAGCCAGTCCTTCAGTTACATTTAAAAATGCATGGATTATTCTGACGTTGTGCACACACAATGCTGTTATGTTGAAATTTCACTTATGCCATTTCACTTATAACTTACCAAGTTCAGGGGGCGCGGTGGCTCAGTTGGTAGAGGTGCAGGCTGCAAGCCGAGAGGTCCTCGGTTCGAATCCCACCTGCGGCAACCGCGTTGTGTCCTTGGGCAAGACACTTCACCCCAATTGCCTACCTGGGGGCACGATGACGCTGTGTACTGAGGCGTACTGCACGTCGATGGTGCGCATGTCTTCAACCAATCTAACCCTGCCTGTGCTGTGGTGCAGAGTTCAGAGTTACGATGTTGGAGAGCTGACAGCTGCTCGTCGTTGCTCGGTGGTTCTCTCCGGGTACTCCGGCTTCCTCCACCCGTAAAACTGTCACGGTCACGATTAGCCATTGTGCATAAGTATGTGACCTTAAACACCAATAAATAAATAAATAATACCAAGTTCAAGTTTGTCAAGTTGAGCTACAGTGTCATTGACACTTTCATTAGCATCAGAGACGAGCATACTTATCTTTTTTGTTATCCCCCTGACCTATGTAGGAGCTTTCCATGGGGATCTAGTCAAGGGCTCTTCTTCTTCTTCTATACTTCCATACTTCTGTCTATCCGCCTATTCGTACTTTTGGGAGCGTGGTGGCTCAGTAGGTAGAGGTGCAGGCTGCAAGCCGAGAGGTCCTCGGTTCGAATCCCACCTGCGGCAACCTCGTTGTGTCCTTGGGCAAGACACTTCATCTCCATTGCCCGCGTGGGGGCACGGTGACGTTGTGTACTAAGGCGTACTGCACGTCGATGGTGCACTTGTCTTCAACCAATGCTAACCCTGCTTGTGTGGAGTTAGTATGTTGGGGAGCTGACAGTTGCTCGCCGTTGCTCGGTGGTTCTCTCCGGGTACTCCGGCTTCCTCCACCCGTAAAACTGTCGCGGTCATGATTAGCCATTGTGCATAAATATGAGACCTTAAACACCAATAAATAAATAAATATATCCGTACTTTTGTACAAATTTTTCATCGGTTGTCGGATTTTGATGTCCTGTGGTATGGTAACAGACCTGTATTGGGAAAGGATATCTACATATTGCAGGTTTTGTCCATGCATACATTCCAGAGTTATGGCCCTTGTTACACTCCCAAAACTTTCTGTGAGAATGTTTTGCATTATAACTCATCCATCGGTTGTCGAATTTTAATGTCCTTTGGTACGATGAGAGACCAGCATGTGGGAAAGGAAATCCACATATTGTGGGTTTTATCCACATATACAGAGTTATATCCTTGTTATACTTACAAAACTGTCCTTATAAACGTTTTGCATTATAACTGAAAACATTGGTTGCTGGTTTTTTCTGTCCTTTGGTATGGTGATAGGCCAGTATGTTAGACTAAGAAAAACTGTCCCAATGAACTTTTTGCATAGCTATTTTTGGGGCCTCAGAAATAATATTTTTATTCTAAAACCAATGGCCCAGACTGTTGGTGCAACCTCAATATTATTGAGCGCCAAACACAAATTTTGAACCCCCAAATTTGCATACAATACCAAAAATTAAAAGTCCAATCTGGCCCTCCATACTTTTAGTACTTGCACATGCACAGTACCCAGGAAGAGACCGGAATTGGTGCTAACATCATTCTTCTGTTTGGCCCAAAGTCAGTAAACAACTGAACTGACATCTGTGCGATAAAATCTAATTTTTGAAGATTCCAGACTCAAATCAATGATGGTTTTAATGGAATCAACAGTGTAGCAGGATGTTGGAAGTGTTTAATGGTGGTTTTGGATGTTCAGGGCTGTAACTTTATCATTTTTATGTAAAATTATTTATGTTCCCCAAATTCGGGATATGCTTCTGAATGGCGTCATAATAAAATGATTCCACTATCGTTTTATTAGTATTACTTTCCTTCCCTCTCCTGAACTACTGCTGGGAGGTTATGAAATTTTTCCACTGTTTTGGTTTCTACTCGGTTTTTAAAAAAAAGAGTTGAGTCCGGTTTTGTTTTTTTTTAGAGAAAAATATTCAAGTTTTAAACACTATAAATACTTGGGTTTTTTCCCAAATATTAGTTTTAATAAAAGTTCAAAGTGCAAGTACCTTCCCCTCTCTCTAAAATTATGAGATTATATGTAGCGCAGCACATGTACAGTGAACCATTATCCAGGGGACAATGAAGATTGTTCACAGAGCCCTGGATATACAATTGAATAGCATTGCGATGTTTATTCTTTACTATTATTGGAAGTGCAGTGGACTTATGTTTTTGGCTTCATTATTATTGTATCCTTATAATAATTGGTACTTAGTGTAAGTCCAGGAAACCTTGGAATTAAAGACTTGTTGTTTACCGATAGTTGCGGCACTCCTTCAATACTTGTACTATGGGATGCGAACGTTGGAAACGGGTGTCGACCTGTCTGGTGGGCGGTGAAGTTCCGCCGATGTAGGAGCTTTCACCACTGGCTAATACTAGTCTTTCAGTCTCTTTTCCGAGGATCAAGAACATGGTGATGGTACCTTGACACCTGTCCGTTACGTGCTGTCATCGTCACACTCTGATGAGCCCCGCACTGATGAGTAAACAGAGCTGGCTGCCAAGGTGCTCATGATATTTGTTCAGGTTTAAGGCTGTTAGATACTTAATGCTCTGCATGCAGCTAGCTCGACCGGTGATGCAGTCATCCCTATATGGGAGCTGGGATGCCTGGTAGGTCCATTGCGGTCAAGTAGTATAACGTGGGTAGAGTGAGCACCTCATAATATTAAGCGCACCCAGTGACGATGGCAAAAGGAGAAGAAACCTTAAAGTTTCTCTACGGGTCACTCGACGAGATCTGGGGTCAGCTCGCGAGTTGGAGAACCCTCTCTGTCCCATTAGCAGTCGGGGTTGACTGTGTCCATTGCAAGAAGAAACTATAATGAGTTGGAACACGCATCGGGATGTTCCTTCCACATGGTTGTGGTTATGGCTTCTTCTAACATGGAAGCACACTCAAAGGGTATTAGCCTACAAGTTTCTCAACGGGATACTCAGTGCGATCTGGGGCCAGATTGCAAGTTGGAGAGCATTCTCCGTCCCGTTAGCAGTCAGGGTCAACTGTTTTTTCCATCGTGAGAAACTTCAATGAGTCGTTGCACCCGTCTGAAATGTGCGAGTCGGGATGCTCCTTTCACCCTTCAGCCTGGGTCGGCCATTGTTACAGCTTACTCTACTTCCATGAAAAAGCATGCTAAGGAGTGGAAGCCTACAAGTTTCTAAACGGAATGCTCGGCAAGGTCTGGAGCCAGACCGCGAGCTGGAGAACCCTCTCTGTTCCACCAGCAGTCGGGGCTGACTGTTTCCGCTTTGAGAAACTTTAGTGAGTTGGGACGCCTCTTCCTGATTGCGGTCCGGGACGCTCCTTCAACACTGCAGCCAGGTCCGGTTAGCAGCTATGGCTTTTTCCTCTGCTTCATCGATGAAGCACGTTAGACCGCAGACTCGCTGTCCGACTTTGTATGTTTATGCTGTTCCACGGAGATGTTCCCAGTCTTCACCACCGAAGTCAGATGAACCTGTGGCGAGTCGTTCGAGGCATTTTTTTGTGGGAGATGCATTGAAGATGTGGGGTCAGATCTCCATCCCGTGAGCAGCATATGGTGAAGAAGTGGATAATTGCTACTCTGCAAGCCTCATTCATGGACCTGCTGCCGCAGATTGTGCAGTATATCGCAGCATCCCAGTAGTCGCAGGTTCTGCCGTCAACAGTCTCCGGTAGTGATCTGTCAGACGATGCTGGGTGCGTCCAGTCTTCTGTACATTTCGGATGATGTTGACCATGTTTTTCAGATGGAACATTCATCCATCCTTCACAGAGTGGTACATTTAAACTATGAGTTTTTATTCATAAGTTCTTTGAATCTTGTTCCATCTGAACAAAAGTCTGCGTTTGTTAGGCAAAAAACAGCTTATGGTGCCAGGAGAAGGAACGGCGCCTCTTTTGGCTTAGCAATAGTATAAGAAAGGCAATGATCTATTCCTTACAAATAGAAGTTCGATAGCTCATAGTTTGGCTGAGACAGCTGGCTTGTTTGGAATAGAGCCGTTAGAAGGAATAAGTATGTCTTTTCCTTCTCGGTGTTGTATTCCTAGACATCGGAGGCATTTAGTGCTATTGTGGATGCCATAGTAGCTTTACGTACTGTTAGAGCAGGCTTTTCTTATACATTAGCGGCTAACATTGTTAGTCTCTGTTTAGTGAGCTCTTTAAAGCTGCAGGGTAACACACAGATATCTGTCTTCACTGATATATGACTTCTAGGCCGTATTAGCTATGCTGAGACTGCTAGATTTTTATACGCCCGTTTAAAAAACGGTCGTATTATGTTATCATAAACAATTTGGTTTCCGTTCATTTAAAGTCGAACGCCTTGACGGATCGACATCAAACTTTCAGAAGTTGTTTTTAGCATTAAAATACAGGTCAGGTTCGATATTGGTGTTTCTCAGTCCATCTGCTGCAGAGATATGGCCCTTCGAAAGCACAATTTTTCTAAAAAAATTGGTTTCCATTCATTTAAAGCTGAATGCCTTGTCGGATTGACACCAAGTTTTTCAGATGTTGTTTTTAGCAATGTTTGATATTGCTGTTTCTCAGTCCATCCACTGCAGAGTTAAGGCTCTTTGAAAACACAATCTTTCAAATAAAATTGGTTTCTCTTCATTTAAAGTCGAACGCCTTGATGGATCGACATCAAACTTTCAGATGTTGTTTGTAACAATAAAATACAGGTCAAGTTCGATATTGGTGTTTCTCAGTCCATCCGCTGCAGAGTTATAGCCCTTTGAAACCACAATTTTTGAAAAAAAATTGGTTTCCGTTCATTTAAAGCCGAACGCCTTGACGGTTTGACACCAAATTTTTCAGATGTTGATTTTATACACCCGTTTGAAAAATACAGGATGGGTTCGATTTCTGTTTCTAGCGGCCCATTTGCGGTAGAGTTATGGCCCTTTATTTATGGGAATTTATCCCAACTTTTCGTTTCTGGACGATAACTTTAGTTTGCCTTGACCGATTTATTTCAAATTTTCAGTTTTTTGTTTTTGACCACAAAATACAGCTCAAGTTCACTTTTGACCACAATCGCATATACCTTTCCAGAGTTATTCACCTTGAATGATTGCAAATTTGTGGATTTTGTGGTTTCCGGATAACTTTAGTTTGCCTTGACCGATGTTTTTCAAATTCTCAGATTTTGTTTTTGACCAGAAAGCACAGCTCAAGTTCAACTTTGGACATAATCGCATGTTCCGTTCCATAGTTATTCCCCTTGAATGATTGCAAATTTGTGAATTATGTGGTTTCCGGATGATAACTTTAGTTTGCCTTGACTAATTTGTTTCAAATTCTCAGATTTTGTTTATGACCACAAAGCACAGCTCAAGTTCACTTTCGGCCAAAATCGCATGTACCTTTCCAGAGTTTTTCTTCTTGAATTTGTGCATTTTGTGTTTTCTGGATTATAACTTTAGTATGGCCTAACTGATTTTTTATACACCTGTTGAAAAACCGTCGAATTATGGAATCTGTCTGTCTGTCTGTCCATTTGTCCATCCATTTGTTCATCCGTCGGTCTGTCCGTTCGTCAACACTTGGTTTCCAGATGATAACTGTAGTATTTTTTTTTCGATTGACTCCTGAACTTGGTATGTGGTTTAATCAAAACAAAAGACAGGTCAAGTTCGAATATGGGGTCAGTTCGAACTTCGAAGTTTCCCTGAATTATGGACCTTGTTGGACATAGAATGCATCAAATATTTGGTTTCGGGATGATAACTTTTATTATTTGTTTTCCGATAGGTTCCAAACTTGGTATGTTGTTTAATCACAACAAAATACAGGTCAATGTCGAATATGGGGTTGGTCCAAACAATTTTCACCCTCACCCCCGTCCTTATCCCAACCCTTCAAAAATACAAAACGGGCGTATATTGTCCCGCTATACGATTCTCTTGTTGGAATAAGGCCATTAGAAGAAAAGATTACGTTTTCCTTCTCGATGTGGAATTCCTAAGCATCGCAGGCAACTAGTCCTATTGTTGTCGCCTTAGTTTGGCTTATGTGAATTTAGAGCGGTCTGTGTTTATATATCATTAGCGGCTAACGTCATAGTGGCCTTATACATTTTACAGCATTTTTAGTCGAGTTGTGACGAAGTCAAACTCGACTTATAGTTTGGTGAATGGCGGGCGGGCGGGCGGGCGGGCGGGCGGGCGGGCGGGCGGGCGGGCGGGAGGGCGGGCGGGCGGGCCCGGGCGGGCGGGCGGGCGGGCGTAAACAATTGGTTTCCGGATGATAACTTGATAGTGGTTCAACTCACATTCATTAAACTTCATACATAGGTTGGTCTTGGTGGGAGGAAGAACCCTATTGATTTTGGACATGCTACGTCGAAGGTCAAGGTCACAGTGACCTTGAACATAGTAAATCTTAAACAATTGGTTTCCGGATGATAACTTGATAATGGTTCAACTCACATTCATGAAACTTCATAGGTAGATTGGCCTTGGTGAGGGGAAGAACCCTATTGATTTTGGACTCGCTACGTCAAAGGTCAAGGTCACAGTGACCTTTAACATAGTATATCGCAACAATTGGTTTCCGGATGATAACTTGATAGTGGTTCAACCTAGAGTCATGAAACTTCATAGGTGTGTTGGCCTTGGTGCGAGGAAGAACCCTATTGATCTTGACCTCACCAGGTCAAAGGTCAAGGTCACAGTGACCTTGAACATATATCGCAACAATTGGTTTCCGGATGATAACTTGATAGTGGTTCAACCTAGAGTCATGAAACTTTATAGGTGTGTTGGCCTTGGTGCGAGGAAGAACCCTATTGATCTTGGACTCACCAGGTCAAAGGTCAAGGTCACAGTGACCTTGAACATAGTATATCGCAACAATTGGTTTCCGGATGATAACTTGATAGTGGTTCAACCTAGAGTCATGAAACTTCATAGGTATGTTGGCCTTGGTGCGAGGAAGAACCCTATTGATCTTGGACTCACCAGGTCAAAGGTCAAGGTCACAGTGACCTTGAACATAGTATATCGCAACAATTGGTTTCCGGATGATAACTTGATAGTGGTTCAACCTAGATCCATGAAACTTTACAGGCGTGTTGGCCTTGGTGCGAGGAAGAACCCTATTGATGTTGGACTCACCAGGTCAAAGGTCAAGGTCACAGTGACCTTGAACATAGCATATCGCAACAATTGGTTTCCGGATGAGAACTTGAAAGTGGTTCAACCTAGAGTCATGAAACTTCATAGGTGTGTTGGCCTTGGTGCGAGGAAGAACCCTATTGACCTTGGACTCGCCAGGTCAAAGGTCAAGGTCACAACTCGACATTGGATCTGTGATCCTGAGCGGCATTTTTTTCTTATACGTTGTGGCTAACATCGTAAGTCTCCATTTAGTGAGCTTTCCAATGCCACAGGCGACACAGATATTTTTCTTCATGAAGATGAAGACTAATAAGCTGTGTTAGCTAAGCTGAGACTACTGTCTCTTTGGAATTACGGCCTAAGAAGAGCGGTCCTTTATTCCTTACCTTGAGCGACTATTGTTGTTAGTCTCCGTTTAGTGAGCTTTCAAAGTCACAAGTTTCACCGAGATATCTGTCTTCACGAGATGAAGACTTATGAGCTGCACCAGCTAATCTGATACTGCTGTCTCTTTGGAATTAGGGCCGTTAAAAGGAAAGAGTACTTTGATTTCCTTCTCGGTATTGTTTTCTTTAGCGTCACAGACACTTTCACCCTGGATTGCAGGCTTGGGAACTATGTTGGTCTGCTAATTCTGAAGTCCAAGGCCCTCTGCTGTTTTATGTTTCAGCTGAGTCTTGGCCATTGGTTTTAGTATAAAAATATGATAAATTTAAAGTAATTTGTTTATTTTTTATACTTACCAATGACCCAGATGGGGATGGCCCTCCCATGAGTGGGCACTCATACCTCCCCGCTGAGTTATAACATTAGTAGACACAACTAGGAAGAATGATGTTGGCGCCAATTCCGGTCTCTTACTGGGAACTGCGAATGCGCAAGTACTAAAAGTATGGGGGACTAGATAGAACTTTTAATTTTTGGTATTGTATGCAAATTTTGGGGATTGGGGGGGGTTCAAAATTTGTGTTTGGCCCTTAATAATATTGAGGTTGCACCAGCTAAGTATGGGCCATTGGTAAGTATAAAAAATATACAAATTACTTTAAATTTATCATTTCTGTTGAATGGCAGCAGAAAAGTGATTAACTTTTATATTGCCCATGTTGAATGGGTATGCAGTAGTTTAACAAGTTAGTCTGTATGTACATTAATTTATTACTTTCCAAAGTGTAATTTACTGGGATTTCCGGGTTTGTTTATAAATGATAACTTCACAAGTGAATTATGCAATCAACAATTGGGTCATGTATCCGTGTGTGCAAACGAAGATTAGGGTTTAATGATTTCCCGGTTTCTTAAAAAATCGGGACCGGGAAATTTTTCCCGTTTATATTCGGGAACCGGGAACGGAACCGGGAATAGAAGGGGTTGTTATTAACTTGTTAACTTGTTACAAGTCTGTGTTTACAATAATGGAATCGGACCAAAATCGTATCGTTTTTTAATCTTAAATGAAAGACATTTCACACAAAACCTAGGTAACATTCATACAGAAAACAAACATTGAATTTGAAAGCTGTAGTTTCAACTTTCAGCTGTAAAAGTGTAAATAAACAATGTCTTTTGAATCACTGTCCAGACTGTCCAATGCTCAATACTGTAAAGTTTGTAAACTACTGTGTAGTGTTCAATGTTTATTGAGTCACCGAAATGCATCCAAATAAATCGAATGAGTAAAGTACTAGAGTGACTGTCACTATAGTACTTTACTCATTCCATTTATTTAGATGCGTTTTTACATCTTTGTGCACAATAATACTTCCTCAACAACAGCAAATTACTCAACGCTTTGTCACTTAATCTGGACCGTATTTTGGTACATATGTGCCCAGCCGTAGAAAAACTGCGCTCTGACTCTACAGATGTCGGCTTTCCCGTTATGAGGGCGTTATATAAAAAGTTCAGATTGTCCGTTCTAACTCCGTTGGTCTCATACAACTTGAATTCGTTCCCGATATTTGCATTTGTTGGTTCTGCACGTGTGGTAATAGATGTTTTACAAGCTGTATCGTCAATATAGCCCTGCAGTACATCCTCAAGTGTCGGTGCAGTTGAAGGATTTTCAGTGAGATCAGGTGATACATTGCTAACACTTGCGGGAGACTCGACGACTTCGGAAGCCTCACTCAGACTTAAGTCACTTAACCCTTTGAGGCGGATGAGCTCTGTACGGGCAAACTTTACTCTGACAGTTTTCGCACATGTCTCAAGGAATGCTGGTTCGTCCAACAAACAAAAGTTTGGGTTGTGGAGGTATTTCAAAAGAGTTACAAGGGTTTTGTCTCGTCTCTTACATAAGCGTTCCTTCAGCCTTTCGCTCAATCGCTTGCTTATGTCAGAATCTAATGAATCTAACTGTGCAAATAGAAATTTCAATATCCCCTCAGCAGAAACGAAAGTTGTGTCACGCCGGCATAAAGCTTCATTCGCCACTGTAATAGGCCTAAGTGCATTGGCGATATCTGTGACAGCCTCGACTTCAGGCTGAGTAAGACAAGATGTGCATGAAATATCTAAGAATGCCTTTAACATGCATGGTCGGAGTCTGAGATAGCGAGTGAACATAGCTTCTATTGTATTCCAACGGGTTTTCACATCGATTATGGGCTTCAACTCTTTCCCTTGATCCTGCTTCACATAAGTTTGTAAAATCTCATCAGCGCGTCCACGTCGAAACTTCTTGCAGTCACTTCTAACCTTGGTCATCAAGTCAGCAAAGTTTATTATATCCAAATTTATCAAAGTACCACATTGACTTTCTTCGACGTTGAGACCATCGTCAAATTCATCATCGGATATATCATTATCATCGTCACCCTCATTACCCGTGAGCGAAGCAGATTCCTCGTCCTCAGGCTCTGACTCACACTGTGCTGCACCAGCAGCACCACTAGTACTAGTACTACCAAAGCCTTTGTACATAACATCTGATACTGCAAGGTGAATACCATGGCTGAGACACAACACAGAGACAGTTGGCATAAGTCGACCAAATTTGACCATTACTGATGCGCCATCACTTGTACATACGGCTATATGCTCATCAACAGACAACCCAAAAGTTGAAAGGTGCTCAGTGACAGAAACAACCATAGCCTCTGCTGTAAACTTCCCAGTAATTTTGCAAAGTCCTGTATTCCAAAACTCACCGTCTTTAGCATGTATATCTATGTTCATGTACCGACGGTTCCTAACACTTGTCCATTCATCTAGTGTTATACTGAAACGTTCACCATTAGCAATTCGCTCAGATAAATCGGCCTTAATTCTAGAACGAACATCGTCTGCATGATTAGCGACCAACTGCATAACTGCTGATGGATCCCGTGGTAGTTTATGTCCCATTTTTTCGATATTCGACCGTATAAAATCACTTTTGGTTATACCGTTTATTGAAAATCCATCAAGGGCAGCTAACTTGGAAATTATTTCCTCCAATGGTTGCCTTTGTCGTACCAAAAAAGCATCAACTGACGTCTGTTTAGCAATTTTCGATGGTCCCGCACTAACACTACTATCTGTAGTCGGACGTTTGATCAACTCAATCTTGTGAACCAGACGTAAATGTTTTGCAAGACCTCCCGTGGAACCGCCGGAAAGTGTTAATGTTTTTGAGCATTTCTTGCATTCTGCCTTTGAATCAGATATTCTGTTGAAGTATTCCCAGGCGGGAGATGCATTCTGCCTCGACGCCATTGCAAATTTGCAGGAAAGTGTAATAAAGAATAAAGACAAGTAGAATCGCAGATTAATTTCAAAGTTGAAACTTGCAGACGATAAAATGTTTTTGACAAGATCACAAGAACGATAACACAAAAGTTTGACAAAACTGCATAAGCACGCTTGACTGGAAATGTATATTGTAAGATCGATAACTCTAAATGTCTATAGCTACGATTCTGGCTTTACAAGTTACAAGTTACAACTGGAGAAGATTGGAGTTATCGATCCCGCGATATAAAAATTCCCCGACAGGCGCAATTTTGTTGCTCTTCTAAGTTGTAACATTACTGGCATGCTATGCATGTTACCATATAACTAAAAGTGAATTTATACGGTCAAATATCGAAAAATGGGACATAAACTACCACGGGACTGACGGGAGTGAGTCCGAGTGACGGAATCCATGGTAGTTACTAACTTACTAGTTATACGGTTGGTCGCCAATCATGCAGGCGATGTTCGTTCTAAAATCAAGGCCGATTTATTTTTCGGGTTGTTTGTTGTTGATGAGCATATAGCCGTACTGCCTATGCACAAGTGATATCGCGCCAGAAATGACTGATAACGAGTTGGAACTCGGTATACAAATAATAAAATCGTTGAATAAAGGGGTATGTGACAAACATTGACGATAGATCTGAATAAGTGAGCTTTTAATCTTATAAGAAACACAGTAAGAAGTCCGTAAAATATCGTTTTCTCATTCCCGGTTCCCGAATTTTCCCGATGGTAAAAATCCGGTTTTCGGGAACGGGAAGTAACCAATCGGGAAACGGGAATTCCCGGTCCCGAATTAAACCCTAACGAAGATGCTTTGCCGTGGGTGTAATGGGGACTTCATTATTTTTTTGTTTTTTTAACCCTTTACCTAACACGAAAAGCAGACGACACTTGCAAAAAAAAAATTCTTGAATAACTATTTTAATTTTTTGTCTCAAAAACATAGGTTATGACCCCTCATTGGAACGTGCTCGACAAGCTCGTTCCAAGGAGGGGTCATAACCTGTGTTTTAGAGACAAAAATGAAAAAATAATGAAAGTTAATTGGCTATTTTTAGCTCACCTGAGTGAAGCTCAAGGGGAACTTAACTGATCACTTTCCGTCCGTCGTCCGTAATCCATCGTCCATCGTTAACTTTACTTTATCGACTTCTTCTCGCGAACTGCTGGACCAAATTCAACAAAATTTGCTGTGCATGTTCCCTATCATATGTCAATTTAAGTTTGTTCAAAACATGTTGACCCGCCCAAAAAGTGTGCTTAAATCTTAAAAAATCTTCTCATGAACCAGCAGTAGCAGAGACTTGATATTTGGTGTGCAGCTTCCTTTTGAGGTGTAGACTCAGATTTGTTCAAGAGAAGTTCGAGGAGCTATATTTGCCTTCGTTATGGGAGGGGCAAGAATTTTTGCCAAGCCCAAAATTTCTACTTTCCAAACCGAGAGGGAGATTTGAACCAAATTTGATATGAGGGCTTATTGGGTCATAAGTACTTAATTTATGCCAAAAATGTTTTTCTTGTCGGCCCATGGGAACCGCAGGAGCTAAAAGTAGAAAAAAATTAAAATGCCCATATCTCCAAAACTACACCGCACTGAGAATTCTTATTTGGTGTGAAGATTCCTTAGGACCAACAAAATGGAATGGTAAAAAAAAATTGCTATCAGTTTTATCATGGGGTACTTTGTGGGGACTTTGAAAAAGTGCAGAGTCAGCATTTTTTAACATGTGTGGGAAATGGGAAAAACATTTAACACTACTTTTCTCCCAAACCACTGCTCCAAAAGCTTCCAAATTTCTCATGTAACATCTGTGGAAGATTGTTTCACATGTTTATTGAAATCAATTCCCTGGGTACATATTTGGGCTCTCTATGGGAGCCCAAATGTTTAAATTAGTGCAGTATGAGGAATATTCTTTAAAAATCTTCTTCAGATCTACCAATAAGAATCTTTTGATATTTGGTATGCAGCATCCTTAGGGGGGTGAGATTCAAGTTTGTTCAAGCCAAGTCCTTGGGTTCATATTTAGGCTGAAAATTTGCGGTCCCGTTCCGGACTTAGAAATTTTGGCCCAAAATCCGAAATTTTTTTTTTTTCACTGAAAATTTGGGGGCCGGGTGGGTCTTAGAAAATTTTGGACCAGAATCCGAAATGTTTTTTTTTTTATGCGTTTAGGTCAGTTTTAAGACAAAATTTTTTTTTTTTTTTACACTGTAAATTGGGGAGCCAGGTGGGTCTTAGAAATTTTTGGACCAAAATCCGGAAATGTTTTGTTTGTTTTTATGCGTTTCGGTCAATTTTAAGACAAAAAAAATTTTTTTTTACACTGAAAATTGGGGGCTGGGTGGAACTTTTAGTCTGAAAATATTTTGTTTGGGACTTCGAAAATTTCGTAACAAAAATTAAAAAAAATCGTTTTTTTATGCGTTTATCTCAATTTTGGGACGTAAAAGTGCAGGAACTGAAAATAAAAGGAACCCCCCTCCCCCCCCCCCCCCCCCCCCCCCCCCCCTGGTTCCTCTTGTTTAGAATAGCACTGGCCGGTTTTTGCCATTACATTAGGTAAAGGGTTAAATAATATAATTATTGTCAATAATGAAAAGTAATAAACAGAGTAATCGCTTGACTGGACTGGTTACGTGAAATAATTCATTCGAGGCGAGGGACTATATTGTAAAATACTTGTGCGCATTTGCGCAGTCGTGTTTGTACAACATCCCTCAACTCTCATGAATTGTTTCACATAACCAGTCCAGTCAAGCGATTACTCTCTATTTATTATTCAAAATGACAGACATTTATGCCTTCTAGAGAAATGCTACCAGACCAATGAGCATTGTATGCTATCTGTGGTATTACAGGAGAGGACACATGCAATGCTTCATGTTGCTCTCTTTTCAGGTATTTTTCGAGATATTACTCAGGTGCTTGTATTGATAAGATTAATAGACGAAGAGTTACTCAGAGCTGGCCAATTCCAAAGCTAGGTCAAATCCCAGATGGTGATGCATTTTGTCCACTCTGTTAACCCTGTAAATTCCCCACCATCATTGATATTGATCTTCATATATGAATATAAAATAACTAAATGGGTATATTTTCTTCACAGGTTCATGAATACCAACAGCAATACTGGTTTAATGGATTGCACCCTTGCATAACTTTACATTTTCCTGAAGAGAGTGTTAAATTGAGGAACTTTTATCCAGAAACACAAGCAACAATTGACAAGACTGTAGAAGCTATTCAGAAAGCTAAAAGAGCGGTAATGTAGAAATATTTCTCTGATGATCTGACCTTCTTGTCATTATCCGGAAGAGTGCTAAATTATTTTTCACCATAAAAATTTGTTCACATGTCTTTGACTTGTTACAGTTTATGGTAGAGTGCCGTTGGGCACTCTCCCATAAATTGTAACAAGGCAAATTTTTACTGAAGAAATAATATCACTTCAAAGATAGTATGAAGCACATCCACTGAATATGAAGTCTTTAAGCTATGGTACCTGAACTTCAGAGTAAAGCCCATATATGGGCTTCCAGCACTCTACTAGTTAAACACTTACTTTAAAAACTGTAAAGCAAGATCATTTAATAACATTTCAGAATTATCTCCAGGTGAACACAGGTGTATTCTTTTACAGAACTTGAATCCTGACCTGTGGTCATCTGATTACCAGCAGGGGCAACATTGTTCCGCAATTCCGCAAATCGATTCTCATAAAGATTCACCACAAATTGCAAGTACCCGAGTCTTAGTGGATTCGTGTAAAAAAAATCCAAATTTGATTGTGGAACACTTGGTACTTTCTGCTTAATGGATATTTCGTGACCGCAGTACATGTATAAAGTCAAGTTTATCCAGCTGGTGTATATGTTGCACTTTTTCCTTTAAAATATGATTCTCAAACTAAGGGTGCATCTTAATGCCATCTTTTACATCAGTAGGGTAGACTGTCCAGTTTTGGGGTGAAAAACTTGGGTGATGTTCTGGACAGCTGAGTTCGTAAACAGTTGACAACTCAGTTATGTTTTGGTTGATTAACAGTTGAAAATAATTTACTGTACTCGCTACCTTATGTGCAGCTGAAACCAATATCTTTAATAAAGCATTTTTTTTTACCAACATGTGCAGCATTATTTTATTTTCATTTAAAATCACAATACACAGACAGCTCAGATTCAAGGGAAAACAAGTGCCATGACTTTTTCTTTGGAAAAAAATCCCACAGTTTGTCACTCTAATGTTTATTTCCCTTTCTTCATGAATATTAATTAATACAGCTGATTTTATCGAGTACAGGCACTTCGCACCCTGCATTTTCCTCTCCATTGTTTGATTCTTTTTGTGACCTATTGTATTTAAAGTGTTGATAGATATGGTCAGTGGTATGTTTGTGTTAGTAATTAATGTTCACGTAAGCGGCCATTGTTTATGTCTGAACAGATTATTATTGTGCAGGCTTCCCTTTCCCTTTGTTTGTCTTTCCACACTGTGCACCCGCAAAACTGCACCTGATGTGATGCATGATTAACACAGTTTCTAGAGGGTTAAGATATAAATACTAGGTTTATTTGAATTCATCATTAATTTCTGGGATAACATCTGTAAAAAAAACTGTTTATAGTTACCAAAAAAAGTTAAGTAGTTTTAGATTACTGGTTCAAATTTTTTTTTAAACTGAGACGAAACATGACAGGGACGTCGTACCCACGTCTTCATTGCCATTGAACAGCTTATTAATATTCATAAGTTCAAAGTTCACAATGACAGTGATGATGGAAATGTTGATCAACTTGGCTTCAGGTTTTATCTGTTTCTGAGAGGTATAGAATAAATAAAACAAATGCTCCCTACAATGATTTTGTGAGTAATTTTATTATCCACACGGGAAAATGTGAGATTGCATACACAATTTTGTCATTGTATTCATTCCCTAAATTCGACACACTCCCAACATTTTCAACTTGCAGTTTCACATTTCTGGTGTGGGTATACTTATTTGTAACTTACTGAACTCAAGAGATCTTGAAATAATCACTGGTTGAATGTTTCTGCGTCTTATACAATAGTTACACGTAAAAGCCAGCAATTTATCTGAAAATTTGGAGGTGCGACTTATGCACTAACTGGTATTGTACCAGAGAAAGATGTAAAAAATAATACAACTGATTTTAACCATTGCTATTTGCAACAACTTTCATTGTGGGCATGGGTTAGACACTTATTGACAGGAGCCTGCACATGATCGAAAATAAGGCCACCTACCGGTATTGACAATTTCACAAATAAAACAAGTCAATGTTGTTGTGCGAGGCATTTTATTTTTTAATAAAGAAAGAATACTTACCTCATTAGAAGCTCACACAGTTTATTAAATAATAGCTATGGGCGATTTCCTGAAAGCAATTTCCAAGCTATCTGAATTTTTACAATCATTTTGGAAATTAATTTCTTATCAACCTACCTTACAGTTGTTTACAACAGGCTTGCACTACAGTGGAAGTCCCTAACCCTGAAAAATACTCTCTATTTTCTTCTTTCCCAAGCAGTTTGGGAAAGAAAAGTTGTGCAAAAGCACCAAGAAAAAATAAGCCAAAACTGGGTCAAGTGCAGCTGGTGCACACCCAGTAGGAGACACTCTTCTCCATGTACTAATCCACGGCTTCCGGAACCAGTGCGCAGACATATAACCAATGTGTTATTCTATTTTTTTCCGCCATCTTAAAAGGATGTGTGGATCGTCTCGCTCTTCAACAGTGATACCTTTTGACTCGATGTTAACAATGCTTCCTGTTCTGATATGTGGATTCATAGCTGTTCTTCACTATCCAGACATACAGGGCTGTGTTTTTATATATTCTCTCGATTATTCACTGTATTTTTCTTGATAAATCTCTAAACCGATTTCGCACGTGATTTTCGCGTTCTGTGCCATTTCGGTCTTTTGTTCATAAATGCTAACCCTTTGGATTCTGTTTTTAACTGAGCTAGGTGTCAGCTGGGGTGGGGGCGGTGGCAGCTTTTCTCCCCTGTGTTGAGGGTAGAATTTCCACCAGTTCCCTTTTGGCTGTTGGGGTACTTTTTTGTTACCGCCGGGCCTTTGTTTCCTGCCACCTTACTCTGGTAGCTGAGGGTGTCCTGATTTATTTATTCTTTGGGTTCATCTTCCCATCTACATTGCTCTCACCAGATATGCCTAAGACGATACCTTGCGGACCATTTTTGTTGTCTTAGAATGTCGAAGTTTCCCATTATTCATGCTCCTCTTTATTTGGGTGTTCTATTGAAAGACACTGTGGGCTGGATGGTCTTCCACCTTTTGGGCTTGTGTCTTTTGTGTAGTTCGGGCATGTGATGTTTTCCTCCCATGCCCATGGGAAACGGAACGCAGTCGTTCGGGGCCTCCCGATTCAACTCTATCTGGAGAGAGCTATACCCCCTCCTGGGGGTTTTGCAGTCTTTATGGCATGGATACTGCAGTAGTTGCTGACTTTCTGGTGAAGAGATGCCTGGTTCTGAGACTACTGTCTCCTCCAGTCGACATCTAAGGCTGTCACTAGGGTTGTGACTCCTCTTTTGGAGCCGAGCTCGGTTGCTCTCTCCTCTTTTTCGCCTTTGTCAGCAGCTACTGATGTATCCGACACGGGAACGGCACATTTTTGTGCACCCTGGAACTTCTGTCCCTCAGAGGTCAGCGGTGACTCTCCTGAGTTCCCGCACTTCAGATCCTCGGGGTATTTCATACCCGTATAAGCGTCTGTATTCAAATGTTTCGGGCTGCCACACGTCGCACTGCTTCGGGTGTTCTAGAGGATCGTGACCCTTCGCTGGTTTAGAGGGTCAGATGCGAAGCCACTTTATCAGGCCATTCCCACATCGTACCGGCAGATACGGGTTGTGAGCTTATGGAGGCCCCTCCTTGCTCATGCAGGTTCTTTCCAAGAGCCTTCCCATTTCCTCCAGCGAGGCTTCTAGTGGCTTCCAGGCACTCTCCGTGGCGCTAACTCACGGGTTTGGAAGCAGGGCGCTGCTTTCTGATCCCCCTGGTGTTCCTACACCATGGGAGGCATTGGCTGGTATGCCCAACATGGGCTATGTGTCTTCCGACTCAGGCGATGGGTCAGACACCTGAAAGGCAGGGTGCTGCTCTCCGATCTGCTTCTTTGGTCGGTCCGCAACTATTCCATGATTCTGTGGCAACAGTCCGGGATGTCGTCCTGCGTCATTCCAAAGATCAGCTGCTGCTTCACCAGCTTGATCCGCCCTCTGTTGGAGGCTGGGCCATTCCAAGCCTAACAAACACCCTTCTGCTTCCTCTGTGAAGCGTAGGGCTGATCCTCCTGCCTCCACTTCTTTCTTTTACTCACGTGGTAAGCATCGGTAGTCCTGAGGGAGGTCTCAAGATCCTTCATCTAGCAGAGGAGGTGGTTTCTCCTCTCACAGGCCTTGCCGAGGCTCGAAATAAAGGTCCTCACCTCAATTCGTCCCAGATTGGAGGAGGGATATCTGAGTTTGCAGACTGTTGGGCCACGATTACATCCGATCCTTGGGTGTTAGATGTTTGGTCCAGTCTGCAGATATCTGTTATGAGGCACCCCACTCTGTGGAGCGTGCCTCTTCCAACCCAATTTCCTTTTGACGTTTCACGTTGGGAACTTTTGATCAGGGAGATAGACATTCTCCTGTCAAAGGGGGTGATTGAGGTTGTCAAGAACATTCATGCACTGAGATTTTATTCCCTCCTGTTCTTGGTGCCGAAGAAGGACAGCCGACTCCGACCGGTTTTTGATCTCAGTATCCTGAAACAGTCTCCCATTGCTCCCAAGTTCAGCATGGAGACTTTCAGGTCGGTTCGCCGATCCATTCACCAGGGAGATTTCACTTCCAGCATCGACCTGCGACGCGCTTATTTTCACATTCCGATTCATCGGACATCACAAAAGTATCTCAGGTTTGCTTTTCTGGGGCAAATTTACCAGTTCAAGTCCATACCTTTTGGCCTCAACCTGGCTACTTGGGCCTTCAACCGACTGATGTAGCATGTGATAGCCTTTCATCGCACTCAGTACAGGGTGACAACTTCGGCGTATCTGAACAATATCCTCCAGAGGCATTCCAGTGCTGCTCTTCTGGAGTCAGATGTCAACACACTTGAGCCTGCTCACATCGCTAGGGTTCAGAGTCAGTGAGGAGAAGTCAGACCTGGTCCCTTCTCAGTCGTTTTGTCATCTGGGATGAAATTCGGTATTCATCTGAATACGGTGGCAGTTCCCCGGGCAAGGGCTGTGATTCTCTCAGCTTTCACCATGATTCTGACCCAGTCCATGTCTGCTACAGCTCTGAGTATTCTCCGGCTGCTCGGTCTCAGCGTTTTCGTGACGGATCTCATTCTTCTGGGTCGGCTGCATGTCAGACCTCTCCAACACTTTCTGCTCAGTCATTGGAGGCCGAATGTCAGTCCTCTGGATTACCAGCATCTCTTCATGGTCACCTTCTTTCGTGGATGGATGTTCAGTGGATTATGCAGGGAGTTTCGTTGGACTTGCCCATGTCCGATCGAGTTCTGACGGCTGATGCCAGCGATCTTGGATTGTGCTCGACATTGGATCCTCTGGTCTTTCCCTTCATGGTGTATGGGACCAGGATCATGCAGCTCTTCACATCAACCAGAAGGAATTTTTGCTCTTCTTATGCGTTTCCGGCAGTGGATCCCCCACCTTTCGAATTGTCAGGTCCTTCTGTTGTCCAACAATTCAACAGTGGTTGCTGACATTTGGAACCAGGGCAGCACGCACTCAGTTCCCATGTACGAATTGGCTTGGAATCTTCTACTGCTCGCTCTGGATGTCAATGCCAGTGTGGTGGTTCATCACATTCCCGGTCATCTGAACGTCCTAGCTGACTCCCTGTCCCGACGGGGCAGGTTCATTTCCACCGAGTGGATGCTTCACAGGGCAGTGTTCCAGTCATTTTGCGATCTCTGGGGTCGTCCCCACATTGATCGTTTTTCGACCCGTTGGAACCCTCAGGTGTACACTTTTGAGTCTCTGTGTCTAGATCCTCTGGCTTTCACCGTGGATGCTCTGTCACTCAATTGGAACGGTCTAGTCAGTTATGCCTTCCTGTCTGTTCCAATTCTGCCTCAGGTTCTAGTCAAGATACAAATCTGCAGTTGTTGAATCTTTCTGATCGCTCCCCTGTTCCTCAGCAGGTGCTGATCCATACAGCTTCGCTCTCTGTTGGCGGCAGTTCTGGCACGTCTCCCTCTATGTCACAACCTTCTTTGCAAGGTCACCTGAAGAGGTTTCATGTCGACCTGACTTCATTGTGCCTTCACGCATATCTTTTGTTAGGTCCTGTCTCCTCCGTATAGGTTTTTCGAGATGAGCAGTGGAGTGCTTTTCTTCAAGGCGGCACTCCACTGGTTTAGCCTATGCGGCTAAATGGAAGGTCTTCTGTTGATGGTGTACTAATCACTCTGTTGGTTATGCCGATCCTTCGATAACACAGATTGTGAAGTTTCTGGTATTTCTGTTTGATTCTCAGGGTCTCCAACCTGTTACCATCTAAGGGTACAGGTCCATGCTTTTGGAGACCTCTTCATTTGTGGGAAAGCGTCGTATCGGCACTGGTCCATCCCTCTCCAAGCTTATTCAGCACCATTCTTTGAAAAGGCCTAGGATTTTGCAGCTTACCCCAAAATGATATCTTTCTTGGGTGCTGCTTTGCTTGGGGGGTGGGGAGGAGGGGGAGGGGGGCTGTTCGAACCTTTATTCCTGGTGGATATGCTTTTTCTCACACACTAGTCAGCTTTGTCTGATGGCTTTTGCCTCAGCCAGAAGGGTTAGTGAGCTTCACACACTCTCTGTTGATCTGGCCTTTTCAGGAGCGCCGCCAACAGTTCTACTTTACCACTGATTGCTCCTTTCTTGCCAACTACTTAACCTCCAATCTGTATCAGGGCTCTTCCTTCTGCTGAGGGTAATCGCCCTTTGCTCTGTTCAGTTCGTGCAATTCTCATTTACTTCAACCGGACACAGTTCATTAGGAAAGACGGGAGCAGATGTATTTCTGTCTCTTATCCCTGGTCGACAGAAGATCTCTCCTCAATCCATTTCTAGATGGATTTGTCTTGATATCCGTTCGTCTAACGACTGACAGTTATATTCCCAATCGTTTTTCTTCCCACAAGGTGCGTGCATTGTCTACCTTCTGGGCTTATCCTAACTCCGTCAGTTGTCAGATGTTATGCAGGCAGACTACTGGAGAAATGCTTCGACTTTCTCCACCTATCTGCATCAGTTGCAGGAGCAGTCTGAGGACCTCTTTTTTTCTTTAGACCTTCCTTTCTTCTGCTCTGGCTGTCATCAACCCAACACATTAGGGTTCTTGCAAGGTCAGTTTTGGCCCTGTTCTTGGTACTGTCCTTTCTGTCTGTGTGTCACGCAGGGCCATACGCCTCATCTCCCATTGTCATTTACTAATGGTTGTGATGCTATGGTTTTATAGGCCTAGGGAAATCTTCTTCTGTCCACGGTTCCAGTGCAGTCGGGTTATGAGGGGGTTGGTTATGTGATTCCCTCCTCCAGTTGTCTATTCAGCCTGTTGTAAACAATTGTAAGGTAGGTTGATAAGAAATTTAAATTTTATAGTAAATTTCCTTTCTTATTATACCTACCACAATTGTTTACATGGAGGCCCTCCCGTCTTCTTTTTTGGGCAAGAATCCTTCCTCCCCGCTAATCACATAACTCCAATGTTGGTGGATTTAATAGAATGACACGTTGGTTATACGTCTGCGCACTGGTTCTGGAAGCCGTGGATTAGTACATGGAGAAGAGTGTCCCCTACTGGGTGTGTGCCGGTTGCACTCGACCCACTTTTGGCTTATTTTTTCTTGGTGCTTTTGCACCACTTTTCTTTCCTAAATCGCTTGGGAAAGAAGAAAATAGAGAGTATTTTTCAGAGTTAGGGACTTCCACTGTAGTGCAAACCTGTTGTAAACAGTTGCGGTAGGTATAATAAGAAAGGAAATTTACTATAAAATTTAAATTTTCATATAGCTTGCCTAGAGACATTCCGTCAGGTTGCTTTGCAGATGCAGTATGATTCTCAGGATTTGCCGGAGTCCCATTTCATGAGAATCCACTCAGATTTGCCCAAAATTTGACAAAATTTTGGCCCTGACCAGGCTTGGCTTGCTCAAACCCTCAATTTTATCTGCTGCTTGCCTTCAAACAACTAGTTGAGTACTGGAAGCCCAAATTTGGGTTTAACTCTGAAGTGTGGGTACTACAAGTTGAAGGCTTCATATTCTGTGGATGTTCTTCATATCATCTTTTAAGTGAAATAATTTGGTCTGTAAGGATTTGCCTTGTTGCAATTTATGGGAGAGTGCCTATAGGCACTCTTCCATAAATTGTAACAAGATAGAGACATGTGAACAAATTATGCTGATCAAAATAATTTAGCACTCTATCAGTTAACAGAGTGAGTTCCTGTGGGCATTGAAAAGGCCTTGAATTTGAAAATCAATTTTCAAGGCCTGGAAAGTCATTGAATTTCCCCAAAACTCCAAAAGTGGCCTGGAAAATCCTTGAAAACAATCTTTCAAAATATAAAAGCCATCAAAATTATCCCATTATTGTCCTACAACTTATTTCCGCTGGTACTGTACTCTCAATTTTTGTTGATAACTTTGAAAAACCTTGAATTTTACTTCTATGAAAATTTTACTTTCCTTGAAAAACCTAAAATATTGCATGGAATTCACTTTGAAAAGTCTGGAATGCACTTTCAAATTAGCTGCAGGAACCCTGGTTGAGGGAGGTAAAATAATGCCCTCCCACTTGCCCATGAGATATTGCTCACCCGCCCTCTCAAAACTAAGGTTCACTATAATATTAGATCCATCATATGTGTTAAATTGAGTGGTGCACTTTACTAGGAGGTCTTTGGTTGACATTCCGAAATAGAATTTAGCCTTGTACCAAACAAATCGGCTGCATCTGCCCACATAATTTAAAAACTGAACAACTGCGGAAAAGTTTCTTTTCAAATTTTTTTTTATTAAAACCATATCATGTGACCTCCTTGTTGGAACAAGCTGGGAAAGCGCATTCCAATGAGGTAATCACATGATATGACTTTGTTGAAATTTTTTGAAAAACATTATTTAAAATAACAAATTTTGATATCTTGCGCTTTGGGTAAAGGGTTAAGAGAGCAAATTTACAAGACATACCATTAACTTGTCACAGATAGTATCACTCAGCTAGATGTAATAACTTTATTATAAGAAGTTTTAAGTTCTCTTTTTTTACATCACCTTCTTTTCAACTTGGGCAATAAATATAATAGCCACATCGAAGTGATGAATTTAAATGAAAACCAAATATTTGATTTGGAGATGCAGGATAGTCATTGGAAGAGGAGCATGGTGGCTCAGTGGTCATGGCATTGAACTTCAAACAGAAAGGTCCATGGTTCAATTCTCATGAAGGATAATTGCATGGTGTCCTTGGGCAAGGCACTTCATCCTGATTGCCCAAGTGGGGGGACAGTTTACTAAAGTGTACTACATGTTGATGGTGCACTTGTCTCTAATCAATGCTAACCCCGTTTGCCCAGAGTAAGAACACTGGGGAGTCTGACAGTTGCTTGCCATTGCTTGGTGACTCTCTCCAGGTACTCTGGCTTCCTCCACCCACAAAACTGTCCGATACGAGGTGACCCAGGCTGTTGAAAGTGATGTTAAACCCCAATAAATAAATATAGAGGATCTCAAACGAGTGATGTTTGGATATAAGATTTTTTGAAACGAATTTGATGAATTTGATTCACAACGAGCCTTTAGGCAAGTTGTGAATCAAATTCATCAAACGAGTTTCAAAAAATCTTATTTCCAAACATCACGAGTTAAAGATTTTGTATATCACATGAATTTTTTAATGTTTTTTACACTTTTTATTTAATACATTGTCGCTAAATTCTCCCAAAACAACCGACAATCAGTTTGTTGGCTCAGATGCTTCACACCATGACGTCATGATTGCGCTTTACTTGCACCTGTTGTCGTAATTGACGTCATGTTCATGAACGTCATGTCAAGAATACAATGCTGCTGCTGCTGCTGCTGCTATGGGACCACGCACCGATAAGACACTAGTTGATAATCAGGAAAAAAGACATGGGTTGTTACGTCGAAATTAACGACGTTTCGTGTGATATAAAGAAATAATAAATAAATAAAATGGTCATTGAAAGAATAAATGTATATCAGTATGTTGTAATCTCATGAACAGGAATTCTAGCATGGCACTGTTTGTGCATTGAGCTGAAGTTTTCTAAATTTAAAAAATGCCCTAACGTAACTTAATAGATTTTGTCAGCTTTTCCACGGCTGGACTTTTTACAATCCTGCTTCCTGAAGAACCTTTTTTTCCAAATCACTGTAGCTCTCAATCAGTTCCGGAGGACTCCTCTCTTCAACAGGTTCAAACTCCTCTTCATTTTTAGAATCACTAGTTCACTCACTATTCACTACCTCCTTCAACATCAACTCCTTCACTGCCATCACTGGATTTCAACCAGTCCACGGCGACTGTACTTTAAGTCAGATCTTCAATTGATCCCCAGTTTATAGTGAAATTTATAAAATCTGTTCTATATATTAGGTTTTGAATAAGCCTTTGGCTAGGTTCAGCCCTAATTTACGGAACTCATTTTGTAAATTTCCCTATAAACTGAGGATAAGGCTATTAAAACAAAAATTCTTGTTTCTTCTTGTTTTTCATTCACCTCCCTGTCACAGAAAATCTGCCCCTTCACCTTTTTTTTTCACCTGGGAATCTCTTCTATGATGCTATTTTGCACTTGTAGGACAAATGTTTAACCAACTATATCTTGTTTGACAGCTCACAGAGCTCTGTCAAACAAGATATAGTTGGTTAAATTTTCAACTACACTATGGGAAATTTTCACTGCTGAAAACATTGGTTTTTCACATAATAGTGAAGTAGTTAAATTTCTGATTCCAACTATTTTCAGAACTGTTTTGTGAATAAGCAAAAAAGGAAAAAACCCTTGCTCCCTCATCATAACATTGAGGGAATATTGCCTTAGAAACAAGAAATTATTTTTTTTATGTCTAAGTCGACATCTTTTCTTTATACCACAATTTCTGTTTGTATTCAATGTTATCTCATATAGATCTGATATAATACAGACATTGAGAAATGTGCTAGATATACCATGTGTAGAATCTGGCCCATACGTAAGAATGCATATGATTGGTCATTGCATATGATGTTATGACATGAATGAAATGCTTCGACACAAAACATTGTCAAGCAAGAAAGTAAACAGATCGCTCAAGGATTATTCACTTAATTCAGTTTAATTGTGGTATAAATACAGAACACAACTTGATAGGGTACGGGGACAGGAATCAATGACCCTTGTTGGCCTTTTTCTTTCATTTCACATGCGTCTGTGGCACATGTGAAATGCAGGGCAAAAAAACTTGTGTCCATCCATACTCCATGCTTATTTATCGGATTACTGACAAAAACTACAGAAATAAATGGCAGCGGCCTAGAATCTATATATCAGATAGGGTTACCATAAAACTTCTTTTTGGAGGTTATAGGTCAACAGAATTTATACCATTATTACCTATTCTACTATATATAAAAAGCCTATGACATAAATTTTAAGCTTTACACACCAACTGTGGTAAACACGCCAGCAATGGGATTTCAGTAATTAAAATTTACACCTTCAGTCAAACTTCATCCAAGTTGACCTCGCCTTGAATGCAAACTTGTCTAAATTTATCACTTGTCGCCTCGTGAAGAGTGAAATGAAACCAGCAATTATTTATTGCATTTTTAAATAAGTTTACCTCATAACTTACCAAAAATTAATAAACATATGTTGTCTCATGTTAATAAAGCACCTATAACTCGAAATAGTATGTTATTATGTTATTAAAATGAAAAAGGCCCTGTAATTTGTGCATTTCGTTTTGACGATAAAATTGCCAGCAGAAGTACCGCCCACCGGTGCTCATGTAAACAAAAACTCGATTTGCATGTGTGAATATTGATTTATTTAACATTTAAACTCATATTAATCTTACGATCATGGTATAAATAAAATATACCCAGATTAGCTTGGTGTACCAAATGTTCACCACTCGTGATGAACATTTGGTACACCAAGCTACTGTGGGTATATTCTATATTTAAGTACTTTTCTAGGAAGGTGGTGGAAATTACTCAAGGATAGAAACAAACCAATTCAAGGACTCCTCAGTGAAAGGGCCTAAATTCAGGGACTTTTCATTTGTGTTGGAACCCTGTTTAGGCATCAAGAAAAACCTCTTGTTTTGTGTTCTGCTTTAGCATTCCATTTAGTATGAAGCTTAATAAACGTTTTAACAGAAGATAAAACCTTTCTATCGTACAATGATTTCTCCACAAAATCCAAACTAAAGATGCCCTTCTCTATATTTATTTATTTATTTATTGGTGTTTAAGGTCACATATTTCTGCACAATGGCTAACCATGACCGTGACAGTTTTATGGGTGGAGGAAGCCGGAGTACCTGGAGAGAACCACCGAGCAACAGCGAGCAACTGTCAGCTCACCAACATACCAACTCCACACAAGCAGGGTTAGCATTGGTTGAAGATAGGTACACCATCGACGTGCAGTACGCCTTAGTACACAACGTCACCGTGCCCCCACGTGGGCAATGGGGGTGAAGTGTCTCGCCCAAGGACACAATGCGGTTGCCACAGGTGGGATTCGAACCGAGGACCTCTCGGCTTGCAGCCTGCACCTCTACCAACTGAGCCACTGTGGCCCCGATGCCCTTCTCTGTCTTCCAAGGTGGTAAATGCAATTCTGAAATGTTGGGAAAAGGTAGTGGAGAAATGTCCCAAATGTGTTGATGTTACGAATTTGTCCATCAAAAAGTTTAAACTTTCACAGAAAGTACATCAGGCTTTTTATCCCCTCTTTTCCCCCGTGGGAACCCCAGGAAGTGAAGCAGTGCATATAATAAAAAAAAAATCTACACTATTTTAGTGAATATTGGGAATTATCTCTTGAGTGTGGACCTGAAAGTATTAGTTTTCACGAGCCCTAGCGTGAGTGAAAAATAATATTTTCATGTTCACACGAGGCATCACGTTGCCTTGAAGGAACGATCAGCTGATCTTTGTTATTGTTTTGGAACATACGTGTTTGAAGTCAAATTGGGCTGAATATTGCACAGTAAAATGTCACCTAGTATATAATAAAAAGAAAATGTACTCTAATTTAGTGAATATCAGGAATTATCTCATTTGTGTGGATCTGAAATATCATTGCTCGTGAAAAATAAAATTTTCAGGTCCACACCCATGAGTTAATTCCCAGTATTCACTAAAAGAGCATAGATATCCTCTATATATCCTGCGACCTCTGGCATGAGAGACCAGCACACTTATCCACTCGACCTCTACTCTCTTAATTAGATATTACTGAATCAAAAAATTAATATACAGTAGAACCTGTCTTGAGAGACCACCCTTTTTGCCATGCAGAAATGATCTCTCAAAACAGGTGGTCTCTCATGACAGGTCCATTACAGAGTAAAACAACCAAGCTTTACAAGGTGAGTTGGTCACAGCGGTCTCTGAAGACAGGTGGTCTCTCTCACGACAGTGGTCTCTCAAAACAGGGTTCACTGTAAGTTTCAGATGCCAAACTTTTTAACCCTTTAAACAAATGCACACAATATCAAAATTTGTTATTTTAAGTATTATAATTTTTTTAAACATTTCCACAAAGTTCAACAAATCCATATCATGTGACCCCTCATTGGAATGAGCTCATCAAGCTTGTTCCAATTCCAATTGAAGGTCACATCATGTGGTTTTGTTGAAATTTTTAGCTCAACTTTGGCGAAGCCCACTTTGAGGTATTGCCATGGCCCGTCATCCGTCTGTTCATGCATCGTGCTGCACACACGGCTTGGGCTAGAGGCCGTATTTATGAACTGATCTATACGAAACTTCTTGGGTACCTTTGTTATCACCGTGAGACGAGAACGAGTGTTTTTGGGTGCGGTCCAAAATTCAAGACGGCCGCTGGCAGCCATTTTGTACAAAATTAGGTGCAATCAGATTTTTGCGCAGAACAATAATTTTTTGTATGAATGTTTAGTACCATGGGATACATCACATATAATACAGGTTTTTTTCTCATGTGTAAATTATGCAAATTAGACTAACTCTGATTTATTTAGTGTTACTTTCAGCATTGTAAGTACAAATGCCAATACTGCTCAGGCTAGAGGCCGTATTTATGAACCGATCTTTACAAAACTTCTTGGGTACCTTTGTTATCACCATGGGACGAGAACAAGTGTTTTTGGGTCCGGTCGGAAATTCAAGATGGCCACTGGCAGCGATTTTGTACAAAATTAGGTGCAATCAGATTTTTGCGCAGAACTTCCATCCATATGAAAGTGCTGATTTGAATAATTTTTTGTGTGAATGTTTAGTTCCATGGGATACATCACATATAATACAGGTTTTTTTCTCGTGCATAAATTATGCCAATTAGACTAACTTTGATCTATTTAATGTTACTTTCAGCACTGGAACTGCAAATGCCAATACGGCTTGGGGTAGAGGCCGTATTTATGAACCGATCTTTACGAAACTTCTTGGTACCTTTGTTATCACCGTGGGATGAGAACGAGTGGTTTTGGGTGCAGTCCGAAATTCAAGATGGTCACCAGCAGCCATTTTGCACTTTAGTTAGTGCAATCAGTTTTTTTTGTACAGAACTTCTGTATGAAAGTTCTGATTTGAATAAATTTTTGTATGAATGTTTAGTAACATAGAATACATCACATACAATACAGGTTTTTTTCTCGTGCAAAAATTATGCAAATTAGAATAATTAAACTTTTTTTCGGTTCAGGCATTTTCAGATAAAATGATTGGCTCACACGATTCTGTTTCTTCTTTTCATAAATCAATGAACCGAAAAAAACACAATTAGGTCCACCCCCTGCCACCCCCTAAAATACCAGTCTTCGGAGTTGCAACATGGTGTCAAATCAATAGAAGTTAGAACACTGGCATGTTCTAAATGTGAAAAAGAAAAATAAATTTATATTACTAATTTATCACCATGAAAATATTTAAATGACCGTGGTGGGTCAATTTTTCTTTTTCTTCACAACTGTATTTATTTGACATTTCAATTTTTACACACACTGGGTGATCGTCTGCAATCATCGTTTTACCCCAAATCGATTGTAAACAATGGCTGGTCACGACGAATATGACAATTTTGACATTGCTAATTCAACTAATTTCATGTCATCTGGCTTTATATCTAACTCCAACTGTGTTTTTCAGTTCTCGGGAAATGGTCAAAACCAAAATACAATGTAATACTGATGGCCTACTTTCACCTACCACGGAACGTGAAGTGAACAGTTGAATGAAATTTGAGGGAGGCGTGGCTTATGACGTTTTCTTTGCATTACGTAATTCATTGGTCAATAAAAAATTTAATGACATAAGTGCATTTGACTTGGAAAGTGTGTCAATTGCTACCTGCATTTCAATAATATGCACCCTCTTTTATGCCAGAAAAATAATATGTCAACCAGTTTTAGTTTTTAAGTCTTTGATCGCTGAAGTAGAGGACGACTAACACTATTTATTTATTTGGGTCGCGAACGTTTAATTATAAGGAATGATCGTTTCTTTTTGTCTATTTCTTGAGTTATGAACCCCAAAAAACAAAGTCCAAACATCGCATAAATGGGCTACGCCCATTTACACACACAGTTTGGACTTTGTTTTTTGGGGTTCATAACTCAAGAAATAGACAAAAAGAAACGATCATTCCTTAATGAACTTTGATTTATTCAGTGCTACTTATACACAGTAAGTGCACATGTCAATACGGCTCAGGCTAGAGTCTGTATTTATGAACCGATCTTCACGAAACTTCTTGGGTACCTTTGTTATCACCTTGGGACGAGAACAAGTGTTTCTAGGTGCGGTCCAAAATTCGAGATGGCTGCCAGTGGCCATTTTGTACAGAAATTAGGTCCAGTCACTTTTTTGTACACAACTTCTATACAGCTCAGGCTAGAGGCTGTATTAATGAACAGATCTTTACGAAACTTCTTGGGTACCTTTGTTAACACCGTGGGACGAGAACGAGTATTTTGGGGTGCAGTCCAAAATTCAAGATGGCCGTCAGCAGCCTTTTTGTACTAAAATTAGTGCAATCAGTTTTTTGTACAGAACTTCTGTATGAAAGTTCTGATTTGAATAAATTTTTGTAGGAATGTTTAGTAACATGGAATACATCACATATAATACAGGTTTTTTTCTCGTGCAGAAATTATGCAAATTAGATGAACTTTGATTTGTTCAGTGCTGCTTATACGCAGGAAGTGCACATGTCAATACGGCTCGGGCTAGAGTCTGTATTTATGAACTGATCTTCACGAAACTTCTTGGGGTACCTTTGTTTTGTTATCACTGTGCTATGAGAACAAATATTTTTGGGTTCAGTTAGACCCACTCGCAGAATCAAAGATTTCTTTTCTAGTTTAGCATCTAACTGTCACTCCACTTTTACAATACTTTACCTATATATTTGTTACAGGCTACCGTGAGCATTTATGTACAGACCGTTACAATACTTTACATGTACCTTTGTTATCAGTACATTACCTAGATGTTTGTCATTGCTGTGTCACATACTATACATGTACATGTCTTAAACAAGTTGAGCTACAGTGTCATTGACACTTTCATTTTTTATTTATTTTTTTTGCAAATGCTACAGTTGTAAATAACGCGGGAGAATGCGGCTGATTCATTAACCCTTTACCTAACATGAAAAGCAGACGACACTTGTAAAATAAATTCTTGAATAACTAATTTTTTTCATTTTATGTCTCAAAAACATAGGTTATGACCCTCATTGGAACGAGCCCGATGAGCTCGTTCCAATGAGGTGTCATAACATATGTTTTTGAGACAAAAAATGTAAAAAATAATGAAAATTAATCGCCGATTTTTGAGAATAGTGCTGGCCAGTTTTGGCCGTTACTTTGGGTAAAGGGTTAAGTAAAGGGTTAAATACCTTCAGTACAAATTTGGGCTGTTATTTACAAAAAAGCTAAAAGAGTAAGTTCCTGTTAACCCTTTACCTAACGAATCGATTGCATCTGCCCACGTAATTTACAAATTAATCATTTGAAAAAAAAAAGTTCAATAACACTATATCATGTAACTTCTTGTTGGAACATGCTCATTAATGGTTTTGGCGATTTTTTTTTGTAGAAATTTGAAATCATTATTATTATTAAAATAATAAATTTTGATATCCTGTTCATTGGGTCAAAGGTTAATTGAATAAAAAATCTTGAGTAAAAAAAGAATTATTTGAACTACCACTGAATTCAGGGGTGTAACAAATAGTTGGAGGTGCTGACACTCCCAATAATTTTTCCAGTTGGGGCATTTTTGTCTGGATTGTAGTCTTAAGATATTGATTTGCTCTTACTTGTAATCAATTTTTTTTACGAGACAAGATTTTATAGTCTGTGTTGTGTCATGTACAGTACGTGGAGAGTGGATTGTAACTAAATTTCCTGCAGAGTGGAGTTATCAACCAAAGTGTCACTTCCAAATTGTGTACATATGGACATAAAACACCAGCAATGTTTCAGCCAATGGACCTCCGGGTTAAACCTGGAGGTCCATTGACTGGAACTGTGCTTGTGATGATTATGCTTTGAAATAAATTTGCAATTATTGCTTGGGTGGAATCTCCACCCTGCAAGTGATTAATGATGCACTCTCCACATACTGCACACATTTAGTCACACAAGTGGATGGCTGTGATACATTATTCATTCAGTTAGGGGACCAGCATCAACAATTTTGAATCCATTGCATATTACTTAAATTAGAAGTTGTGTCGTGAATACTACATTTATATTTTCACATTGACTCAGCTCATTTCATGCAAATCCTAGCAGAGGTGTGTTGAGAATCTACATGAATTCTCACTGGTTTTGTTGCATATATCTTTGTGTGAATCTTTTCTCCAATTCTTGTTGAAATATAAGCCCTGATTTTATTTAATCACAAATAAATTTCCAAGAAGTCATAAGTTATCTCCGCCAACATGTATGGTATATGGAGATTTAATACCTGGATGTTGGTTTTTAAACACCGAGCCGCAGACGAGGTGTTTAAATGAGATATCCAGGTATTAAATCTCCATATAACATACATGTCGGCGGAGATAACGTTTTTGTCCCATTTAAAACACAATAGAAACATAGTGGAAATAAATTTGCTGATGCATTTCTCATGCTCCACTATCAGTTGGACCAAATTCATGAATAATTGTTTTGTTTTTCAAACGCTGATGACAACAGATAGAGTTATATCCCTTGGGTTGTTAAGGAAATGAGTAAACAGTATTTTGTTGACATATCATCCCCTGAGTTCCAATGCGTTCTATGTGCCTATTGGCACATAGAACACATTGGAACTCAGGGGACAATATTTGCTCTTATTTTATTTTTCTCTAGTTGTTTCATTTGATTACTTGATTATTTAATTTATAACAGCAAAATATCATCAAATTTTGGGAAATCTTATGATATTTGTGACTATTTTCAGGTTTTTTGGTTCTATTTTTATATCGAAGCGACTGAGAGCGAAAAGCTTTCTTTTAAACCATATAACTCTGATGTTTCATGAGCCCATATACCCTGGATGTTGTACGCTCTCATATACCTTGGATGGTGGGTGAATCCATTGCCATGGCTATTTGTCCAAGGCATTTTGTCCAATCAAAAGACAGAATTTATCAGGATTTAGGGACAAGAGTTTTTGAGTCCCAACTGACTAATATTGATAAAGGCATGCCTTGATGATGTAGTTGAAATATTACCCAGTAAGGAATATAGTTAAAAACAAGGAACAGGTGTTAGAATTACTGGTTCTAGGCACTGCACTGGTCAAATAAGGCCCATTCCCCCCTCCCCCACCTCAATCAACCATCTTTGCAATACCCCTGACTGAATTTCCCATAAGCAGTTAATTTATAGCAGCTTGTTTGAGCAAGCTATCATGTAATTTTCAGAAAGAAGAAAAGGAAAAGGAAAAGGAATTAGAAACCAACAAGTTACAAATTGGAGAAATGGTGAATGGATGCCAGTTTACAGTAGTGGGTGTAAATAATGGATCAGCTGGAAAATCTGATCAGATAGAAAAAAGGATGGACATTAGTAAAGATCTGCCCCTGACTGCTTTAAAAACAAAAATTACGGAAATTGAAAAGTTAGTATGATTTACAGGGAGACGTATTTATTACTTTAGCGGACTGAAAGTTACACTATTATATTTAGAACTTTTTATCCATCATCCATCATAAGGGATATAGACTTTCAAAGTGTAGCAAAAATATATATTAATCTCCCAGCCATAACAGAATAATAACATTGTAACACTGTGAGTGAGTGGATTTCGTAAGTGGAACTGAATTAATCTTCTTGTATTTTTCATGAACTATCTACCTAATACAAATAGCAGACGATATTTGCAAAAAAATTTAACTGAATAACTGAATATTTTCCCTTTTTGTTTTGAAAACATAGCTTATGACCATTCATTGGGATGGGCTCAACATTATTTTTATTATTTACTGGTAGAGTGCTAGAAGCCACTATCAGGGCTTTAATACGAAGAGCAGGTACCGCAGCCTAATCGTGCCATATTCTGTGGATGTGCTTTACATTACGTGTACACTCCATATAAAACCGCACTTCGCGTACCCCACTTTTTGTGTAGAAAAGTGGGGTACCCAAGTGCGGTTAGGAGAGAAGCATTACATAATCAATTAGTGCTCGACGAGAAATTTCTTCCAGAGTCTGAACCTGATTAGCAATATTAGTCTTCAGTCAGTGAATTTCTAAAACCTGCATTTCATAAAATAATGACATAAAAATATTATATCTGTCTTTTCCAGATCATTGTACCCCGGAATAATGTCCGCTTTTAAACAGTTCGCCCAATATTTTTCGAGATATTTAACTTGTTTCCGTATTAAAATAAAATGTTTTGCCGATATGTCATTTTGATTCCCCCCTGTATAATTAAAGGTAAGTTTATCGCCATCGAACATGATCTTGTCCACCTTCATTCTCGAAACATTTCATCGAGACATTTTTAAATAAAATTACCAAATAGAGGAAGTATTTTAAAATAAAACAAATTCTGTGCGTTGCTATGTTTTTTAGAACAATAATGTGACATTCTCGGCGATACATCCTGTCTTTACGAAGTGCGGCCCCTATTTTTCAGACTCAGCATCATTACGAACTCGGCATATGATTTAATATCATTGCAGATAAGCTGCTTCACGTTTACCTCAGTAATTATTTTTGACGAACTAAATTGAGAATGAAACAGAATTAATAAATAAATCCATCTACTCCTTCCGGTCATTTTCGTAACAACTCGGGTGGATTTTTCAAATTAAGTTCAGTCTTCGGAATCATGAAATTTCAGAAGCAAGAGACATACGAATCATGGCCTACGGTAAACAAATTTATAGTGCAGTTTAGGAAGTGGAAGGCACCTACAATGGGATTTTCTTGTCAACTTCCAATATCTGAAAAAGGCATGAAAAATTGGTGGTGTCACTGGGGGCCGGGGAGGGGTAGGTATTTGCCCCTTAAACGTAGATTTTGCCCACATTTGCTTCCCACGTCCATAACACACACACACACAAACTCTCTGTCTCTGCCCCCACCCCCCCCCCCACCCCCACCCCCATCCCACCCCCATAACCATGGCGTATTCACGCCTCCCGTGAGTCAACGATCGATAGTATAATCTCTCCACTTTTAAATCTGATCCGCCGCGCCTGCAAAAATTCTCCCTTAAAATTTTATATATTTTCCTTTTTTTACAGCTTGTGGCCCTCATTAACGGGGGAGGGGAGCATTCCAATGAGGGGCCATAAACTATGTGACTGAAACAAAATATGGAAATTCACTAAATTCACAACGCCAATGGCCGAATTTGGCCAGCACTCAGGCTATACAAAAATCTGCATTCAAATTTTATTATGTTTGAGTTTTTGTTTCAAAAACATAGCTTATGACCCTTCATTGGAACGAGCTATTGGATTTTGAGTCTTTCCATTGAGAGGTCCCAAGCTCTGTTTTGAGACAAAAAAAATTCAAATTTTTAGTTGTTATTAAAGAATTTATCTTGCAAGTGCCACCTAGTCCTGTAGGCGGGTGGAGACTATTGGATCACCGGATTTATCTTCCTAGCATTTGGTACGTTTTTTCTTGCAAATAGTATGTTTATTTTCGTGGCTGAAAACTGGGTAGACTGATAACATTTTGGTCAGACGCTGTCGTCTGTATGTTGGTGTTTTAGTAATAATAATTCTCCCAGCCAGCATGGGTTTCTTTTCAATAGATGCTTCAAATGCTTCGGCCCTTTGACAGATTAATAAATAAATTAGCCTTAGAAAAGGTGTTGAACATATGACATACCAGTATACAATTATGCTCATTCAGTTACTTCTGTTCAGTGGCATGTTAAATTAAATCCTTTGTTTGTTGTTAATCCCCAAGAAAATGTTAAAAGAAACGAAACACTTGCTATGTTTCATCATATCACATCCCCCAAATATAAAAATATTCACAGGAAACATTTTTAAAATCTCCTGAAATTTAGTGCTTGCGCGGTCTCGAGTCCAATGATATTAGCTACAAATAAGAGACTTCATTAGTTGAAACCTTGGATATTTAGTGCTTAACACAATGTCTTGATCAAGTAGTCCAATATTATTAGCTATGAACAAGCGTCTCATCAAGCTTTATTTATTTTTTATTATTTGTTGCTAATATTATTGGTGGACTGTTTCATTATCCACATCATAGTATGATGCCGCAACACTACCACCGAGTTAGGGTGAGAACGGTTTGAGTTTCGCCGAATTGAATAGAGCATGCGTTTTGGCCCTAATCTTTTCAAAATCAGCCCCCTCCCCCTCCAAAAAAAAAGAAAAAAAGAATGGGAGCCAAAACTCGTTTTATCACCAATATCAGCCACCGCTGATATGACCGATTCCCCGGGTTGAATAAGATGTCACGACGTTGTTCTCATGACCATAAACTCAAGTAATGTATTCCTGGGTGGTGTCATTTCGTTCCCGTGGGGACACACTTCATCGATCGGAATGGTCCCGAGTTGAATTATGATACCGTGTTTTGAAGTAGCTCCAGGAAAAAGATGAGAGAAGCACGGATCGGGTTTACCCAAATTGGATCTGATCCGTGTTTTGAAGATAATCTCCCCCGTGTCTGGGGTTCCATAGCGGCTGTCAGATAGAATAAAAAATGTGTTTTAATTTAACATTTGGGCGGATTATGATGTTATATCCCGGGCGAAAAGCAGATAAATTGCCAGTATGTTCAAAAAGAAAAATGTGTAGTTATCTGTACCCGTCCATTTCGGTTGAGAATCAGAATGTTTATTTTCCACAACAATGACCTCGATTAAGCGAGTTCAGACTATATTTTATATCATGTAAATCCAATAGATGGAAGAGCCACACTGCTTCACGGGATCGTCAAAATTCACATTTTTTTTAAAGATTTAATAGAACACAAAACGTGAATTATTGGACCGATTTTCACATTTAAAGGATTCTTTTGATCCAGTAAATTCTCTCCAAAAATATTTCAGGCACAGAAAAAGGATTTAGTGAAGAAAACTTATTATGTAAATTGCGAGGTGTTTTCCCAATCAACACTGATAAATGAGTAAATAACTGCTGTTATATAATCATACAAAACGCACTCAGTCGATATTGGAATAATTTTTTTATATGGAGTGTACACGTAATGATATTACATTAGAAGTGCAATTACTTAGTCAATTAGGAGGGAGCGCGGTGGCTCAGTAGGTAGAGGTGCAGGCTGCAAGCCGTCAGTATGGGGGGAGCACGATGGCTCATTAGGTAGAGGTGCAGGCTGCAAGCCGAGAGGTCCTCGGTTCGAATCCCACCTGCGGCAACCACGTTGTGTCCTTGGGCAAGACACTTCATCTCCATTGCCCACGTGGGGGCACGATGACGCCGTGTACTAAGGCGTACTGCACGTCGATGGTACGCATGTCTTCAACCAATCTAGCCCTGCCTGTGCGGAGTTACGATGTTGGGGAGCTGGCAGCTGCTCGTCGTTGCTTGGTGGTTCTCTCCGGGTCCTCCGGCTTCCTCCACCTGTAAAACTGTCACGGTCATGATTAGCCATTGTGCATAAATATGTGACCTTCAACATCAATAAATAAATAAATAAATAGTCAATATGGGTTTGCCTTGTTACAATTTGTGGGAGAGTGCCTTTTGGCACTCTCCCATAAATTGCAACAATGCAAAGACACATGAACAAATTCTGATAATGAAAAATAACTTAGCTCTCTACCAGTTAAAATCTTCTCCCAAACGACTCCCCCAAAACTTCCCATGTTTGATACATGACATCGGTATCAGTCTTATTTACATGGTGGATCTCGAATGAGTCACGATTTGAAATGAAATTTCTGAACCAAGTTCACTAAAATCGACATGAGCCAAGGTTTACTGAGGCTCAGATTTTGGTTTAGAAATATCATGTCAATCATGACGAAGTTGAGCTTCTTTTTATCACATAATGACATCAATGTAATTTAACAGCAAAAAAGTGACTAAAAGTCCTTTCTGTTTAACCCTTTAACCAACGCAGACAATATCAAAATTTATTATTTCAAATAACATTTTTTCAAATTTTTCAAAAAATTTCAACAAAACCATATCATGTGATCCCTCGATGAGCTCGTTCCAATGAGGGGTCACGTGATATGGTTTTGTTGAAATTTTTTGAAAAATAATCTTTTTTTCAACTACTGAATTTGCATATTATGCGGACGGATACGGCCGATTCGTTGGGTTAAGGGTTAAGCTGAGTGGTATGAGCATTTTGATTCTGTAAATCCATTCAGTTTCACATTTCCATTTTTTTTTTCTGTGGCAAAGAACATTTTCTGAGTCAGAGTTAAGTGTCTGTATGATACGGAATTGTAATTACCTGCTGATTTTACCCGCTAGACACTGAGTTTATATAGGAGAGAGCAGCAGCCATCTCCAAGCCTCTGATGAAGCTCAACGAGAGCAAAACCGGTTTGGCAGTAATTTCTGATATGCTATATCTATCATAAGGAGCCCTCTCGCACTTTCGAGTGACTCTTACCTATATCTTTGTAGTTTAACCTTTTACCTAACGTAACAACTAAAACTGCTGTCCCAGACTGGTATAAATTTAACATTTTAGCACATCATGCTCCATAACTAGTTCATGTGTGAAGTTCCCAAAACATTGTGATTTTAATAATAGTACAACCACTGGTGACAGTTGAATAAAAATGGTTATCTCTTTAGTAACATAATTCACAAGCAAAATATGCATTTATAATTCCGATACATTGAAGCACACATAATTGAATATCTCCTAAAGGAATAACCATGTTAATTGAATATTCAAAAACACAAAACCATTTACCGTACATTCAGTTAAAAGTTTACCTGCTAATTGCATATAGGTTATAGAGTAATATGTCTAGAAATTATGCTGACAATCACCAAATTCCCCTTGTTGATAGACCTATTTACACCCAATACTGGCATTTAATATATCATATCTTGTTTGACACAGCTTTATGAGGCCGCTCAAACGAGATTTAATAGAATAAGACTCAGTGTATCTCAGGATTAAAGGAAAGTGTCCACATCCCTGTTAATTGAATACTCTTGTGAATTGAATAATTCTCACTGGCAAAGTAGCTATTCAATTAGCAGGGTTCTATTATATATGTATCAAGGTGCTCAACATGGTCAATCTTTAGGAAAATATTTGGTGTACATTACCAGCCTGGTAAATACTTGAGGAAATATTAGTTCACACTAAAACAGCGGTCCAGACAGGATTTGTGTGACTACAAGCGTTTTATAATTTTTACATTCACAAACGCATAATGCATGTGATTCCATGAGGATGATGTGAAGATGTATTTCGAAAATTTAACCCTTTGATACGTTTGTACGTCTTATGACATACGAAATCAAACCGCGCGTTGATACTTTGTGGTCATTTGTTTTGTTATTATTTTTCTATTTTTTAAAGTTTTAACCTCAATTCATATTTTCTCCCGAATAGTGCTCAGTGACTTCCGTTGATCCAAATGTTATTGCAGCTTAAAATACTAATATAATCCTGCTATCAAGACTTCTTAACTGGTTGAGTGCTAGAAGCCACTATCAGGGCTTTCAAAAAATAAGGATACCAGAGCAAAAGCCAACACTTTCCTTGCTTATATTTCATATTCTGTCAAACACAAATAATATTTTGTTTATATAAATTTGTTTTATTACAAATTATTGGAGAGTGCATGTGGGCACTCTCCAATAATTTGTAGTAAAACAAATTTTGAATAACATTTTCAGACCACTAAAAATAATCTAGCCCGCAACCAGATAGTAACAAATGCGTAAAATATCTTGTTACTTGTACTTTCCGACGTTTGACGTCGCATTTGAAAAACATTGAAGAAACTGAATTCCCAGTGACGTTTGGACGTCAGGATAATTTAAGTCTCAAAGGGTTAAGTGCTGTTACATGTAAAGTCTACAGCTGTAATGATGTAATGAAGTTTCCACTAATTAGTGCACCTACAAACTGAACATCGCTTTTATTTATTCATTTAGTTAGGCCTCAAAGAGTTGAAAATTTGTTTCTCAGGCCCTCACACATGGTCCTTTTGGTTGCTGCGTGATTCTTTTTTTTATAACCAACGCAAATTTGCAAAAAAAAAAAAATTAAATGGTTTATGTGTAATATTTTACTCAAGTTAACATAATTAATAAATTTGTCCCTTGTGTTCAATAAGGCTTTGCAATGCTCAAGCATTGCAAAGCCTTCTTTCACTCAAGGGCTGAAATGCAGCACCACCCATGCTATTCTGTACATTATTATGAGGCCTAAAACATGAAACAAACCAAGAACATGAACTTTTGATGGCCAATAAATAATTACAAGAATAAAAAAAACGCCTGCCTGCCCACATGCAATTTTACAAACAATGGACTGAGAAACAAAAGATCTACTTTGTGGGGCCTTATGACCACTCATTGGAATGAGCTTGTTATGGTCAATCCAGTGATTAGTCATAAACTAAGCACAAAAGGAAACTTTTGACACTCAAAGCCCACTTCCGACTTCGATAACCTTATGTGGCAATAGAAAAGGTGCTCCAACATGCCATCTCTGGGTAAACTAAACTAGTTATGCCCCCGACTTGAAAAGTCAAAGGGGTATCTAATGGAGACTTCTGTCCATCCATCCATTCAACCGTACCAACATTTTCCCTTGTATCTCAGCCACAGCTACTTCAATTTGAATGATATTTGGTGATGTGATAGAGCATCATGGGGGAACGGTACCTGTATAGCCTGAGTTTCTTCCACACATTTTTTCCACAGTTATGGCCCTATTTCACTCTAACCACTTTGAATACATTTGGCGAGGTGGGGGATGGGGGGGGGGGGTGCTGGGGGGGGGGGAGGGGGGTGCATTGGCACATGCTTTGCGTTGCCCCCACCCCCCTGTTACATTTTAAATAAATACCTTAGCAGTTATTTCTTGGCAAGTCATTGCTGCCTATGTTGTTGCAGTGTACAAACAACCTCAAAGCCACCAACAGTCCAAATGAGGCAAAAAAGTGTAAAAATCTCCAAACCCTTAGGGTTAAGTTATTCAAAAATTGTTTTGGCACGTGTGGTCAGGTGTTTGCGTTACATAAAGAGTTATAATTTAAAATTTCTTTTGCGAAAGTCTCCATAGGTAAAAAGTGGCATTCCCAAAAGATTACCTAACAAATCAGTCACCACATCTGATGGTGTAATATGCAAAAAAATAAATAGTTGAAAAAATTGTTTGAACTCCCCTCCCTCCCACCCCCATTGAGCTTGTTCCATTGAGGGGAGCTTGTTCCAATGAGGGGAGGTCACATGATGTGGTTTTGTTAACCCTTTACCTAACATGAAAAGCAGACGACACTTGCAAAAAAAATTCTTGAATAACTAATTTTTTTCATTTTTTGTCTCAAAAACATAGGTTATGACCCCTCGTTGGAACGAGCTCGACGAGCTCGTTCCAACGAGGGGTCATAACCTATGTTTTTGAGACAAAAAATGAAAATATTTTGAAAATTAATTGGCGATTTTTGAGAATAGCGCTGGCCGGTTTTGGCCGTTACGTTGGGTAAAGGGTTAAAAAAGTTGTAAAATTTGAGAAAAAAAGTTTTCAAAATAATAAATTTTGACATTGTGTTGCAATGCACAGATTCGTCCATTGCTATTCACATAAATCACTATACAGACTTCATAGCACTTTCAGTTTTTTTCTAACAGCATTGCTTGCAATCTATCATTGGAATGAGCTCATGAAGCGTGATCCAGTAGGGGGCATAACTATGTTTTGGAGACAAAAATATGAAAATTTGTAGTTCTTAAAAAAGAAATGTTTTTCAAATGTTGTGCTCTAACTGTGTTCAGTAAAAAATTAAACCAGCCTCATGTTTGGAGCTTTGTAAAACTTTGCCCATTCTCCCTACATATGAACAATGAAATATTTTTCTGCTCTACAAATGGCCCAGACTTAGCTGGTGCAAAAATTTAAGAGGCAAACACAAATTTTGAACCCCAACCCCCAAAATTTCCAGAAATTTGAAGTCCTATACGGTCCTCCATACCTTTATACACTTCGCATGCGTCGCAAGCGACGGAAATTGGCACTAGCCATCATTCTTTTTGTTTGGCCCTATGTTAGTAACATCTACCTGACTTCTGTGCAATAAAACTTATTTTCTGAAGATGCCAGACACAGATTATTGTTTCTTAACCTCAGCCGTAGCAGCTAGAGTCATAAGTCTCCGTTGAGTGAGCTTTGCTAGGCCACAGATTACACACAGATTCGGTCTTCATGAAAAGGAAGATCTCTAGCTGCGTTAGCTAGGCTGAGACTGCTGTCTTATTTGGAATTGTTTATTTATTTATTGGTGTTTTAAGGTCACATATTTCTGCACAATGGCTAATCATGACTGCGACAGTTTTATGGGTGGAGGAAGCCGGAGTACCCAGAGAGAACCACCGAGCAATGGAGAGCAACTGTCAGCTCCCCAGCATACTGACCCCGCACAAGCAGGGTTAGCATTGGTTGAAGACAGGTGCACCATCGATGTGCAGTACGCCTTAGTACACAACACCACCATGCCCCCACATGGGCAATGGGGGTGAAGTGTCTTGTCCAAGGACACAACGCTGTTGCCGCAGGTGGGATTCGAACCTAGGACCTCTCGGCTTGCAGCCTGCACCTCTACCAACTGAGCCACTGCGCCCCCATCTTATTTGGAATAAGGCTGTTAGAAGGAAAAAGTATGTTTTTTCCTTCTTGGTGTTGTTTTATTAGGTGTCTGAGGGATTTAGTCCTATTGTTGACACCATAGTAGGCTTATGTGAATTAAGAGCGGTCTTTTTTTATAACATTAGTGGCTAACGTCATAAGTCTCCATTTAGAGAGCTTTCCAAGGCCACAGGTTACACCCAGCTATCTGTCTTCACGGAGATGAATACCTCTAAGCTGCGTTAGCAAGGCTGAGTCCACTGTTTTTTTTTTAATTAGGGCTGTTAGAAGGAAAGAGTTCATTTTTTCCTTCTCGGTGTTGTATTCTTAGGTGTCACAGACATTTAGTCTTATTGTTGATGCCATATTAGTCTAATTAGTATTAAGAGCAGCCTTTTTTCCTTAACTTGAGTGGCTAATGCCATAAGTTTCCATTTAGTGAGCTTTCCAAGGCTGCAGGTTACACCCAGATATCTGTCTTCACGGAGATGAAGACTTCTAAGCTGCGTTAGCTAAGCTGAGACCACTGTCTTTTTGGGAATAGGACTGTTAGAAGGAAAGAATACGTTTTTTCCTTCTTGGTGTTGTATTCTTAGGTGTCACAGACATTTAGTCTTATTGTTGATGCCTTAGTAGCCTAGTGAGAATTATGAGCGGTGTTTTTTCTCTATCATTAGCGGCTAGCATTGTAAGTCTCCATTTAATGAGCTTCCGTGACCGCAGTTTACACCCAGATATTGTCTTCACGGATAGGAAGACCTTGAGCTGCGTCAGCTAGGCTGAGACCACTTTCCTCTTGGACAGGGTACCATTATAAGGAAAGAGGTTGTTCTTTCCTTAACAGTGTTTTTTGTGTTAGTTGTCTGAGGCATTTAGCCCTATTGATGATGCCATATTAGACTAGTGAGAATTATGAGCGTTCTTTCTTGTGCCTGCATATAATCAGGATGAAGCACAAGGAGTTCAACTACGTTTCCATGATCGGGTGCTAGAACTTAGTTTTTCATTGCCCGCTTCATTTTATGTCCAATCTATCATCATGGATTATGATTCCACTCAGAGGATTATGGATATTATGTCTATGGTGTATTCTTTAGGGCCCTGGTGTACTGTCTTAATTTCAAGGTATATGATGACTTTACATCATCAGGTGTATTCCTTCCAATAGCACCATGTTCATCACGTTCCTTTCTGTCCTTTAGTGGCAATATGGAGTTGGTCAGATATGGTGGAGCCCTGTGGTCTTATACAATTCTAGATGACTAGAACGAGAGCTTTATGAGTCGCGCCGTGTCAAAAAACTGGTCATGCTTTGTTATTTGACCAGTTATTTTGTTATGATAAGCTAGAAGCTTTACTGTTATTGCTCTTTTATTGAGAATAACAGCAGGAACATAACTTCGGGAATGTAGCATGAGGTTTCCTTTTTCCTATAGTTGAAAAAAGAAATATTTTGCAGTTCCAAGCTTTAGTATTACTTCACCGGCCATACTTATCTAGCGATTCAAGAAATGCGGGTGGGGGGTTCGATATATGATTTTACGTCGAACCCCCCAACCCCCTCCCCCCACCCCACTAGCCTTAAAATTGTGACTCTTTACACCCATTTAGCGTAATCGTTTATGCTAAGTAATAAGGATTCACTTGGATATTGTTCCTTTTATTTTAATTGATGGTATGTCCTTCTCTATTGTTGTATAGAGAAGGATATATGTAATTCCTCATATTTCAATCTCCTGTTCACCTTTAGGAGTCCTCCTGCAGGCTTAGGAGCTGAAGTTTAGTCTTCTGTTCCTTCAAGTCCTAGGCCCTCCAGCTTTTTTACTATTCAGCTAAGTCTGGGCCATTGGTACAGTAGAAAAATATGAAAAATTTATAGTAATGTATATATTTTTTATACTTACCAATGGCCCAGACGGGGATGGCCCTCCTGTGAGTGGGCACCCACTCCTCCCCACTGGGTTTTCTACTTTATCAGGCACATAATCTGGTAAGAATAATGGCTGCCGCCAATTTCTGTCGCTTCCTGTTTACGACGCATGTGCAGTGTATAAAGGTATGGATGACCATATAGGACTTTAAATTTCTGGATTTCTATGCAAATTTTGGGGATTGGGTGGTTCAGAATTTGTGTTTGGCCCTTGAAAGTTATGAATTTGCACCAGCTAAGTCTGGGCCATTGGTGAGTATAAAAAATATACAAATTACTATAAATTTTTCATTTTTAGACATCAACCAGTTTAACAGCTGGATTTTTTTTTTGTGAGTGGGGGGGGGGGGGAGGAGGGTTGGATTGTGTTTTTTTTTTTTTTAATACGTGGCCAAGTTTATAGTATATGTAATGTTGGTTTTTCTGTCTTTTTCAGCAACTTGGAAAAACTTGATCTTCAAGGACAAGAGAATTACAGTGAGCTGTGTGCAGGATTGGAGAAAATCACAAACTTTTCAGATGTTAAAAAAAGAGTTGAATTTCTTTCCATCGATTTGAAATCAGGAAAGGTGAATAATTTGAGAAAATATCTGAGAAATTGAACACTTTATCATGTGCTTAGTGATAAAATTGCAGGAAATGTCTGACAAATATGTTTTGATATCTAATGTCAGGATAGAAAAAAAAAGAATGTCTCTCTGGATGTGACGCGCATTATACAATAAGTTTTTTTTTAATATCACCACATGTTTGCAACTTTTGTTTGATTTCGTTTTACCCTTTTCCAAATGAATTGACCACTTCTGCCAATGTAATTTACAAATTGAGTAGTTGAGAAAAAAATTTCAACAAATTCATATCATGCCACCCATCATTGGAACAAGCTCATCGTTTGGTAACATGGTATAGTTTGGGTGAAATTTGTTGAAAGATTCAAAAATAAATAAAACCTTATTCTTTGAAAGATGTAGAATTTCCATTTTACTATTAACCCTTTACCTAACGTGAAGAGCAGACGACACTTGCAAAAACAATTCTTTCAACTATTTTTTTTCGTTTTTTGTCTCAAAAATATAGGTTATGACCCCTCATGGAACCTATATTTTTGAGACAAAAAATAAAAAAAAATAATGAAAATTAATGGGCGATTTTTGAGAATAGCACTGGCCAGTTTGGTCCAGTACGTTGGGTAAAGGGTTAAGAAACTGACCTGTTACTTGTAAATTTCTTACCTTTTGTATGTTGCACATGTGCACATGTACCTATAACTGGTGCCCATTACATTTTCCACAACTAAAGACTAAACTTAGGCCAAAAAAATACTTTTGATTCTCATAGACCACTGAATTGTTTTTTTTTTGTGCACGTCCACGTTGGCATTTTTGAAATATCACCGTTCATTGTGCACCGAAAATAGGAAACATAAACGCATAAAGTCTTAGATCTATTTCAATGGGACCTCAAGAAGCATGAATCTATATACTGGAGAGTTGGATTCAATAATGGTTTATCTTGTGAAATAACCACAAACACATGTGGAAGTGACTTTTGTTGAAAAATTTGATTAAAAAAATTCCAACAAAATAATATCTCGCCACCCATCATTGGAACAAGCTCATTGTTTGGTAAGTCGGTACAGTTTTGTTAACATTTTTTGAAAAATTTGGAAATAAATATATCCTTATTTTTTGTAAGATGTAGAATTTTCATTTTACTATTAAGAATGCACCTGTTACTTCTAAATTTCTTACCTGTTGCATGTTGCATACGTGCACATGTACATATACAGTACGTGGAGAGTGTATTATCACTAAATCACCCACAGAGTGGAGATTCCACCCGAGCAATAATTGCAAATTTGTTGCAAAGCATAACCAGCACCAGCAAAGTTTCAGCCAATGGACCTCCGGGTTAAACCCAGAGGTCCATTGGCTGAAACATTGCTTGTGTTTTTTTGTAGATATGTACAAAATGTGAAAGTTATAGCTTGGGCGATAACTCCACTCCATGGGTGATTTAGTTACAATCCTGTAACTGGTGCCTATTGCACATTGCTTTGTCTTTTTCCATTACAAAACACAACTAAAGACTAAACTTGGTCCAAAGAGAAAATTACTTTTAATTTTCAGAGACCGCTGCATCGATTTTTTGGGTGAATGTTGGTACATTTTATTGGCATTTTCAAATATCACTGCCAGTTCTGCTTTGAAAATAGGAAACATAAATGCGTAAAGTCATAAAGTCTTGGATCTGTTTCAATGGGACCTAGAGCTAAGCATGAATCTATATACTGAGGAGTTGGATTCAGTAATGGTTTATCTTATAAAGTAATCCTTAACACACATGGGATTGACTTTTGTTGAAAAGTTTGAATAAAAAAATCCACAGTTTCCAAAAATATAAAGTCATTGAATTGAATGAAATGAACACATGTGTTTTTAGTTCAGCATTTGTACAGTATTACATGTCTCCTGCTTCGCATTTTAATATCAACATTTTTTTTTAAAAATACATCTGTATATAACATTAGTTCAGCGATCTGAATGTAATGGCTGCCCTACTATGTGGAGTAGCCACCATGTTAAGATTGCTGGGCTATATATAACAGGTGCAGGCCTCAAAATAAGCAGCCTGACATTTACAGAATGAGGTCCCCAGAGGGTGAATTTGATGATGCTATCCCATACAGTGGGCCAATTTATCCCCTGGGTACCTCTTTCTGTTTAGGTTTGAGACACTGATTCAGATTGAGGTTCATAGAGGGTAAATTTGGTGATGCTACCCTGCTGAGCTTATTTTCTGGCTTGAACATGTGACTTTCAGGGGCTGGATCGCCATAGCTGTGTTCCTTATAATTCAGTAATGTCAATGGTAATATAAAATAAAAATAAAATCTTCCCTCCCTCCCTTACTGATTTGAAAAAAAATTCTCTGAGAATCAAATCTAATTTTTAGCTCACCTGACTGAAAGTCAGTGTGAGCTTTTGCCATCACTTGGCGTCTATCGTCCATCGTCTGTTAACTTCCGCAAATCGGTCTTCTTCAAAACCACTAGCCCAAACCTAAACAAATTTGAAATACAGCATATTGGAGGGATCCTCTTTCCAGTTTGTTAAAATGAACTTGGTGCCCCCAATGTGGTGGGAGTGATGCCCCAAAAGCATCAATTTCTCCTGAAATCTTCTTATGAACCACCAGTCAGAATGCTGTAATATTTGGTATGTAAGCTCCTTTGGTACTCAGGATTCAAGTTTGTTCAAAGAAATTTTCTCGGTCAATATTTGAGCTTGCTACGGGAGGATCCCTATATTGTGCCCCACCCAATATTTCTATTTTCTGAACCGAGAGGCCGATTTGAACCAAATTTGCTATGAGATATTATTGGGTCCAAAGTACTTGATTTGTGCCAAAAAAATTTTCCCGCTGCCCCGTGGGAACCTCAGGAGCTAAAAATAGAAAAGATTCAAATGCCCATATCTCCAAAACTGCACAGCACTGAAACTTTTTATTTGGTGTGAACCTTCCTTAGGACCAATAGAAAGGAATGGTGAAAAAAAATCGCTATCGGTTTTGTCCTAAGGTAAAGTTTTGGGACTTTGAAAAAATGCTGAATCAGCATTATTTAACACTGAAGGTAATGGGAAAAATATAAAATAATCTTTTTCTCCCCAACCACTGCTCCAAAAGCTTTCATAATTCATATGTAACATCTATGGAAGATTGATTCACATGGTTGTTGAAATTTAACCAACCCCTGGGTCCAAATTAGTGCAATATGAGGGATATTCTTTAAAAAATCTTCTTCTCCAGATCCAACAGTCAGAATCTTTTGATATTTGGAATACCGCATCCTTAGGGAAGGGAGATTTAGGTTTGTTCAAGCCAAGTCCCTGGGTTCATATTTGGGCTCCCTATGGGAGCCCAAATTGTAACTTTGTTCAATATGAGGAATATTCTTTAAAAATCTCTTTCTCCAGATCCAGCAGTCAGATTCTTTTGATATTTGGTGTACAACGCCTCTGGGAGGATTGAATTGAAGGTTGTTCAAATCAGGTCCCTGAGTTAATATTTGGGCTTTTTATTGAAGCCCAAAGTTTAACTTTGTCAAATATGAGAAAATTTCTTGAAAAATCTTCTTCTTCAGGTCCACCAGTGAGAATCCTTTCATATTTGATATGTAACATCTCTAGGGGTGTCAAATTCAAGTTTGTTCAAATCGAGACGCTTGTTTTTTCTTATTTTTTTTTTTTTTTTTTGGGGGGGGGGGGGGGGGGGGGGGTGGTGCTGGAGGGAACCACAGTAGTTGAAAACAAAACAAAAATTTTGGATCGGTTATTGTTTTTTAATACTTCACTGAACAGAACTTGCTAGGAACCTTTCCTAGGACCAACAGAAGTGAATGGTCAAAAAGTTGCCTTTGGTTGCGTCCTAGCAAATAAAAAAATTGCTCTTGCTTCTGTTCACTTACTGATACACTCATCTCTTTTGACAATTTGAGCCAGGTGAGCGTTTCAGGCTCACTTGAGACTCTTGTTTTTTTTTAGCCTTATCTTTATTTTTATATTATTCAATATAAATACAAAATTACACATTTTTTTGCACCTTTTCATCAACAGGTATTTCAAGATGAATTACTTACCTGTTGCTTGATTACATATGTTGTGTACATAACTCGTGCCCATTGCACATTACTTTGTACTTTACTGAACACAACTAAAAACTAAACTTATCTTTTTAGCTCTGCCTGACAAAATGTCATCGGAGCTTTTCCAGTGCTAAGTTTCTATCGTCCATCTGTCCATCCATCCATATCTCCATCCATCTGTCCATCCATCCATCCATCCATCCATCCATCCATCCATCTGCAAACATTTTGTAATATCAAAAGACAGTGTGTTGTGAATTATAAAATGGTATGTGCCTGCGAGGTCAAGGTCACAGACCCTATGATAAGGTGAAACTTAGAAATACTTGTTTGTCCAAGCCATAATTTCTTAACCACTGAATATTAACTCTGCCTGACAGAATGTCAGTGGAGCTTTTCTAATGCTAAGTTGTCCATCCTCCATCTCTCTTTCCATCTGTCCATCTGACTATTGCCTGTCCATCCATCATCAGCATTTTGTTTGTCCGGTGCATATAATTTGATCTAATCGGCAGATCTTGTTCATACTTGGTACAATAAGCCTTTTTAGCCCGACTGTTTACAGTGAGGGCTATGGTAATGACTTTTGTCCATCCGTCAGTCCGTCTGTCCATCTGTTAACTTTTAGAGTTTTGGTTAAAGTTTGTGGTTAAAGTTTTTTTACTGAAGGTTCAAGTGGGTGTTTTGGAGTTTTGGTTAAAGTTTGTGGTTAAAGTTTTTTATTCAAGTACAGGATATACCCAGTAGTTCTTGTATGATCATCACAAAATTTCATATGCAGGTTTTAGGTCATGTCTACATGAGAACGTCCCCTTTTGGTCCTGATCGGTCAACCGGTATGGCTGCCCGAGCCCAAAACCCCAAAACCATTAGCACAGTCTACAGGTCGTATTTATGAAGGGATTTTATTGCAACTTCATAGAATGCCTCTGTATAATTGCTAGATGAGAACGTCTATGTTGGGGCATGATCTGTCAACTGTGATGGCTGCCCAAGCCCAAAACCCCAAAACTTTTAGCACAGTCTGCAGGTCATGTTTAATATGGCCAGATTTCATTGTAACTTGATACAATGTCTCTGTATGATGTCTACATGAGAATTTCCCCATTTGGCCTTGATTTATCAACCGTGACGACTGCCCGAGCCCAAAACCCGAAAACCTTTAGCACAGTCTACAGGTCATATTTATGGAGGGATTTCATTGTAACTTGATAGGTTGACTTCATATAATGTCTACATGAGAAAGTCCCCTTTTGGACGTGATTGGGCAACTGTGACGGCTACAGATGCCCAAAGCCCGAAAACCTTCAGCACAGTCTACAGGTCATATTTATGAAGGGATTTCATTGTAACTTTGTAGGATCAATCCACATGATGCCCAGATGAAAATGTCCCCTTTTTGTTGCGATCATTCAACCATGATGGCTGCCCGAGCCCGAAGCTCGAAAACCTTTAGCACAGTCTACACGTCATATTTATGAAGGGATTTCATTGTAACTTGATAGGCTGACTTCATATAATGTCTAGATGAGAACATCCCCTTTTGGGCCACTGTGACGGCAACAGGGGCCCGAAGCCCGAAAACCTTTAGCACAGTCTACAGGTCATATTTATGGAGGGATTTCATTGTAACTTGATAGGTTAACTTTCATATAATGTCTTGATGAGAACGTCCCCTTTTTGGCAACTGTGATGGCAACAGAGGCCCGAAGCCCGAAAACCTTTAGAATATTCCACAGGCCAAAATTATAAAGGGATTTCATTGTAGCTTGGTAGGATGACTCCAAGTTTGTGGTTAAAAACCCAGACAAACACCACCACCCTCTACCCCCCCCCCCCCCTCCCCCAATTAGGCTTTTTTTCTCCAATATGCATTTTGAACTATTTACAGTCACTACATGTGGAACCTTTTTTTTTAAACTTATATACCCCCATCCCCCACCCCACCCCACCCCACCCCACCCCACCCCAGGGCCAATTAGGCACTTTTTTTTTCTTTTGTCAAAAATTCTTGTTTACAGTTTTGTTTAAAAACCCAGACAAACACCACTGCCCCCACCCTCCCCAAATTAGGCATTTTTTTTTTTTTTTATTTCCTTCAATATGCATTTTGAACTATTTACAGTCACTACATGCAGAACCTTTTTTTTCCTTTTGTCAAAAATGCTTTTTTACAGCTTTGGTTAAAGTTTGTGGTTAAAAATCCAGACAGAAATTATCATCACCCCCCCCCCCCCTCCCCCCTCCCCCACAATTAGGCATTAGGCATTTTTTTCTTTTTTCTTTCCTCGAATACACATTTTGAACTATTTACAGTCACTACATGTGGAACCTTTTTTTAACCGCATGTAACCCACCACCACCACCCCACCCTCTCCACCCCGGGGGTGGGGAGGGGGCAATTAGGCACCTTTTTTTTCTTTCGTCAAAAATGCTTTTTTACAGTTTTGGTTAAAGTTTGTGGTAACCACAAAAACCCAGACAAACACCCCACCCCCACCCCCACCCCCATGGTGCCAGTTAGGTATTTTTTTTTCTCTGCTCAAAATGCATTCTGAAACATTCAGACTGACCATGTGGAAAAAAAAAATGGACTCCCCCTGACACACCCCCACTCTCCCCCATCTTCACCCCCACTCCACCTCCTCCTCACCCAGGGCCGTTCATGCAATATTTTTTCTTTGGTACAAAATGCATTTTTAGCCTGACTGTTTATAGTCAGGGCTATAGTCATGACTTTCGTCCGTGCATCTGTCAGTCCATTCATCTGTCTGTAAACAATTGGTTGCCGACTGATAACTCCAGTTTGGATTATTTGATTTCAACCAAAGTTGGTATGTGTATTTTCCAGCTAGTAATACAGGCCAGGTTTGAATATAAGTTCCACACATTGGTTACCCATAACCTAACCTCATGTCATGACTTTGACCCATTGACATATCATGAAGGTTAAGGTCATAAGCAGAAACACTTGGATTCGTATCGTTTATTTAGCTTCCCCTACAAGCAGTGACCCTCGGCCAAGCTGTCTAGGCAGAGATGCCTGTTGTATTTTATTCACTATAAATATGAAATTGCACATTTTCTTAAACCTCTAATCAACAGGTATTCCAATGCAGGTAATGCTTTTTTAAAACTGAATTATACCAAAATGGAGGCCATACTTGTTTGCAATGAAATTAAAATAATTTTTCCCAGGTATCCTAAAAATCAATCAATCTGAAAGACCATAACATCTTCTGTGTCTATTCATCAAACTCGTTAAATTTAATTCCCGCTTGAAATTATTCTGCAGTGTTTTTTGTGGTAATGGCAATAGAAGCTGCTATACATGTTTGTGTTTACAGTTGTTGAAGGGTTAACTGGTTGAGAACTAGATTATTTTTGATGGTCTGAATTGGTAATTCAAAATTTATTTATATTTGACATATTTTTTGTGTTTGACAGAATATGGAACATGAGCAAGGAAAAAATTGACTTTTGCTCTGGTATCCTGACTTTTTTGAAAGCCATGATAGTAGCTTCTAGCACTCAACTAGTTAAAGATGAATTATACCAAGATGGATTCATACTTGTATGCAATGAAATAAAAATTATTTTTCCCAGGTATTCTAAAAACAAACAAGTTGAAAGTCCATAACATCTTCTGTGTCTACTCATCAAATTTGTTAAATTTATTTGACACTGGTAATGGCAACAGAAGCTACGATGCATGTTTATGTTTACCACCTTCTTGCTGGTAGATATTCATGCCCAGGACAAAATTTTGCTTGCGACTGAAAGGAGTATAAATTTGGGTACATATGAACCAATTTACTCCCTGTAAATTTAATGGGTTTTTTTTACCAAAGATTTCTTGAGTAAAATTTAGATGAATTATTCATTAAATCTAGTCATGGCTGCTTCACAGCAGCCATGACTAGATTTGCTGAAAAATATCTTGAAAATACTTGGTGGGTCAAAAGTTAACGGTAAAGTGGAAGTTGCAGACAGAGTTCCCAGACATATTTTAGCAGTTTGCCATATAACATGATTGTTACAGAAGAATGGTGAAAATTTGCAGTAATTACCAGATTTTGTGTTATATTTCAACAGGGTCACAATGAATTGAAGAAGCGCATCAGAACATGCCTTGAAGTTGAGGCTGAAGGTCATCCTTCATACTACGATTTCCCTGAAAGTGTTCTTGATGAGTTTTCTAAAATACATGAAATTGTCAAAGCTGGGAAGATGGTGACAGTTAGTGATGTTGCTTCATCAGACAAACTGGATGTCTTTCAGAATGAAGGGGCTTTGTGTATCCAGTCTTTGAAGCACTTACATAACCAGGTAATTGAAGTGAATGAAGACTTTCATTTGTTTTAAGTTTATGATTCTTATGTGTATTGAATTTGGGCAATGCTTGTACTAAATTATATAACAAACATATAATTACCCTTAACTGGTCATGTGCTGGAATCCCATATTTGCACTTTACAATGAAGTGCAGGTGCCCCAGTTTGAAAGCTTCATATTCAGTGGATGTGTATCATATTATTAGGCTTTTCCCACTGAAAAAGACTATTGTTTTTCTACGGATTATTATTTTTTTTTAGGCTTTTCCCTCTGGAAAAGACTATTGTTTTTCTATGGATTATTATTTTTTTAGGCTTTTCCCTCTGGAGGGGGTGGGGGTTTGGGTATTTTTATTTTTTCCACACATTTTGTCCGTACGATTCAGAAGCCATTTTCGAACTGATTTTCACAAAATTTTCCTCACGCATAGAGGGAAACAAAATCACGTACCGAAGCAGATTTAACCCTCATTTCGCCAGAATTGGCAAAAACTGTCAGATTTTTTTTAAACATTCATCATTGTTAGACCTGTCTGTGACATAACCATTCATATTCAAGAGGTATTAGGCAATGCATATGTTAACCCTCCACAGGCTGTCAAACATCGAAATTTTGATGAAATGGGCTGTTTTGGGGCCCCCTAAAGCATCCAAACGATACAGGAGAGGTAAACATAACTTCCTTTATTGGAAGAGGAATTCACCATGGATCATTTTTGTAAGTAATAAGGCTATTCAAAAAACCAATCGTTCTCCCGTTTTGGGCTGGTTAAATTGCAGTACCCCACAAAAGCTCAAAAATGCATGTTTTCTGTGGATTTCTCTAAACAAGTCTTGTAGATTTAAATTATGCAAATTAGACTAACTTTGATGTCTTTTGGTGTTACTTTCAGCACTGTAAGTGCAAATGCCAATACGGCTCGGGCTAGAGGCCGTATTTATGAACCGATCTTTACGAAACTCCTTGGGTACCTTTGTTATCACCGTGGGACGAGAACGAGTGTTTTTGGGTCCGGTCCAAAATTCAAGATGGCCAATGGCAGCCATTTTGTACAAAATTAGGTGCAATCAGATTTTTGCACAGAACTTCCATATGAAAGGGCTGATTTGAATAATTTTTTGTGTGAATGTTTAGGACCATGGGATACATCACATATAATACGGGTTTTTTTCTCGTGCAGAAATTATGCAAATTAGATGAACTTTGATTTTTTCAGTGCTACTTGCACACAGTGAGTACACATGTCAATACGGCTCGGGCTAGAGTCTGTATTTATGAACCGATCTTCACGAAACGTCTTGGGTACCTTTGTTATCACCTTGGGACGAGAACGAGTGTTTCTGGGTGCAGTCCAAAATTCAAGATGGCTGCCAGTGGCCATTTTGTACCAAAATTAGGTCTAATCAGTTTTTTGTACACAACTTCTATATGGCTCAGGCTAGAGGCCGTATTTATGAACCGATCTTTACGAAACTTCTTGGGTACCTTTGTTATCACGGTGGGATGAGAACGAGTGTTTTTGGGTGTGGTCCAAAATTCAAGATGGCCACCAGCAGCCATTTTGTACCAAAATTAGTGCAATCAGTCTTTTGTACAGAACATCTTTATGAAAGTTCTGATTTGAATAAATTTTTGTATGAATGTTTAGTAACATGGAATACATCACATATAGTACGTGTTTTTTTCTCGTGCAGAAATTATGCAAATTAGATGAACTTTGATTTATTCAGTGCTACTTATACACTGTAAGTGCACATGTCAATACGGCTCGGGCTAGAGGCTGTATTTATGAACCGATCTTCACAAAACTTCTTGGGTACCTTTCTTATCACCTTGGGATGAGAAAGAGTGTTTCTGGGTGCGGTCCAAAATTCAAGATGGCTGCCAGTGGCCATTTTGTACCGAAATTGGGTCCAATCAGTTTTTTGTCACAACTTCTACACAGCTCATATTTGTGAACTGATCTTCACGAAACTTCTTGGGTACCTTTGTTTTCACCTTGGGACAGGAATGAGTGTGTTTTGGGGTGCCTTTGTTATCACTGTGCTATGAGAACAAATATTTTTGGGTTCAGTCAGACCCACTCTGGGACTCAAAGATTTCTTTTCTAGTTTAGCATCTGCCTGTCACCCACCTTTACAATACTTTACCTATACATTTGTTACAGGCAACGGTCAGTATTTATGTACAGACCGTTACAATACTTTATATGTACCTTTGTTATCAGGTCATTACCTAGATGTTTGTCATTGCTGTGTCACATACTATGCATGTACATGTCTTTGTCTTGACAAGTTGAGGTACAGTGTCATTGACACTTTCATTGTAAGTAATAAGAGTATTCAAAAAACCAAGCGTTGACCCCTTTTGTGATGGTTAATAGCGATACCCACCAAAAGCTTAAAAAATTCATGTTTTCCTTGGATTTCTTTACAAACATCTTGTAGGGTTTTCAAGAGAAAATGGCCATTGATAGGTCTTGGTGTCACATTACCCAGTTGCATGGATAAATTGTTCCGGTAAATATTTGTTAACCTTTCATGGGCTGCTAAATGTCAAAATTTTGAAAAAATAGTCTGTTTTTGGACACCAACAACATCAAATGGGAATGCCACAGAGAAACGTAACTTCTTTTACCGGACGCAAAACTGACAGGGAAACATTTTTGTAAGTAGTAAGGGTATTCAAAAATCGAGAAATTTGAGAAAATGGGCTGTTCTTGGGCTCTCATAACACGCAACGTGTACCTGCAAGATAAACATAACCTCCTTCATTGGAAGTGGAATTCACCGAGGATAATTTTTAGCTCAACTTTGGCGAAGCCAAGTTTGAGCTTTTGTCATGGCCCGTCGTCCGTCTGTCCCTCTATCTGTACGTTAACAATTGGATATGGCTCGGGCTAGAGGCCGTATTTATGAACCGATCTTTACAAAACTTCTTGGGTACCTTTGTTATGGCCGTGGTACAAGAGCAAGTGTTTTTGGGTGCAGTCCGAAATACAAGATGGCTGCCAGCCGCATTTTGTACCGACGATGCAGAAATCTGTTTTTTGTACAGAACTTCCATATGAAAGCTCTGATTTGAATAATTTTTTGTATGAGTGTTTAGTACCATGGGATACATCACATATAATACCTTTTTTTTTCTTGTGTGTAAATTATGCAAATTAGACTAATTTTGATGTATTTAGTGTTACTTTCAGCACTGAAAGTGCAAATGCCAATACGGCTCGGGCTAGAGGCCGTATTTATGAACCGATCTTTACGAAACTTCTTGGGTACCTTTGATATCACCGTGGGACGAGAACGAGTGTTTTGGGGTCTGGTCTGAAATTCAAGATGGCCGATGGCAGCCATTTTGTACAAAATTAGGTGCAATCAGATTTTTGCACAGAACTTCCATATGAAAGCGCTGATTTGAATAATTTTTTGTGTGAATGTTTAGTACCATGGGATACATCACATATAATACAGGTTTTTTTCTCGTGCAGAAATTATGATGAACTTTGATTTTTTCAGTGCGACTTACACACAGTAAGTACACATGTCAATACGGCTCGGGCTAGAGTCTGTATTTATGAACTATCTTCACGAAATGTCTTGGGTACCTTTGTTATCACCTTGGGATGAGAACGAGTGTTTCTAGGTGCGGTCTAAAATTCAAGATGGCTGCCAGTGGCCATTTTGTACTGAAATTAGGTCTAATCAGTTTTTTGTACACAACTTCTATACGGCTCAGACTAGAAGCCATTTTTATGAACCAATCTTTACGTAACTTCTTGGGTACCTTTGTTATCACCATGGGATGAGAGCGAGTGTTTTTGGGTGTGGTCCAAAATTCAAGATGGCCACCAGCAGCCATTTTGTACCAAAATTAGTGCAATCAGTCTTTTGTACAGAACTTCTGTATGAAAGTTCAGATTTGAATAAATTTTTGTATGAATGTTTAGTAACATGGAATACATCACATATTGTAAGGGGTTTTTTTTTCGTGCAGAAATTATGCAAATTATATGAACTTTGATTTATTCAGTGCTACTTACACAATGTAAGCACACATGTCAATACGGCTCAGGGTAGAGGCTGTATTTATGAACCGATCTTCACAAAACTTCTTGGGTACCTTTCTTATCACCTTGGCACGAGAATGAGTGTTTCTGGGTACGGTCCAAAATTCAAGATGGCTGCCAGTGGCCATTTTGTACCGAAATTAGGTCCAATCAGTTTTTTGTCACAAGTTCTATACAGCTCGTATTTATGAACTGATCTTCACAAAACTTCTTGGGTACCTTTGTTTTCATCTTGGGACAGGAATGAGTGTGTTTTGGGATGCCTTTGTTATCACTGTGCTATGAGAACAAATATTTTTTTCTAGTTTATCATCTGACTGTCACCCACCTTTACAATACTTTACCTATACATTTGTTACAGGCAACGGTCAGTATTTATGTACAGACCGTTACAATACTTTATATGTACCTTTGTTATCAGGTCATTACCTAGATGTTTGTCATTGCTGTGTCACATACTATACATGTACATGTCTTTGTCTTGACAAGTTGAGCTACACTGTCATTGACACTTTCATTGTAAGTAATGAAGGTATTCACAAAACCAAACATTAACCCATTTAGGGCTGGTTACAGAGTGATACCCCTCTAAAGGTTAAAAATTCATGTTATCTGAGAATTTCTCTAAAAAACATCTCGTAGATATTTTTATACTGTACCAATGACCCAGACATAGCTGGTGCTAACTCTTAAAATATAGGGCCAAACACAAATTTTGCCCCCCAATCCCCAAAATTTGCATCTAAAACTAAAGAAAACATGTCCTGAAAGGCCCTCCACACTTCGCCCCTACTGCGCATGCGCAGTGTCAAGGACGTTCCGAAATTGGCGCCATTTATCATTCTAAGTTTGGCCCTTCATCAGTTAACATCTGACTGATCTTTGTGCTTTTAAATCTCAGTTTAAATGATGCCAGACACATAAATATTAGTGAAATGGTGATTCTAAGGAGGATAGAAAAGGAGGAGAGGAAAAGAATGTGTGACAGAATATTATCAGGGCTGTAACTTAAAATTTTTTAATGAAATTATGTTAAGTTACCTATTTTCAAGGCAGCAGCCATTTTGTTGTCATTCTGATTATTTAGTTACACTGTTTTTTCAAGTGTTTTTCCTCTCTCCCTGTCCTTTAAGTTCCCCCTTGCTATTCTCCCATGCTTTTGGCATAGTTTCTGTAATTATTATTACTAAAATTTCTTGGGAGTTTTAGCTGTATAACAGAATGAATTCTGTTCTTTCCCCATGTTTACGTCTTCACCTACGGGTGGTTAGGCGTTGTGTTCTGCATCTACCATCTGATGTTCTGCAGTTTCTTCCCTGGAAGTCTCTGTTTTGCATCAGATGGTGTATTTTTGGTAACTGATTTCGGGCCTGGGTGCCTGGAGTCTTATTTTAGTGTTTTTACACTCATTGTTTACATTTACAACAGCCCTCTGTGTGAGGGGGGGATTTCTAAATAATAATATCTTTATGTTATTTTAATCATAACTAGATACATTATTATTGTTCGTAAGTGTTGAATAAATTGTTTAAAATATTTTTAAAATTTTTTGTCCACACTTAGGTTTGGGATCCATTGGGGCTCAACGTTACTTTTCAGAAACTTGGGCTGTTCTGAAAAAATATTTTTTAAAAATATTTTGATTTCAATTATTTTTTCTATATTAATGGATCATATTATTATTATGTATTTTGATTGCCAGGGGTTAGTGCGAGTACCAGGACTTGTTTTCTTTTCACATTGAAAGGATATTGATCAATTGTTTTAAGAGGAAGTCTTCCTCTGACCTTATTATCATTCTATATGTGGTCAGTGTACTCGCATTAACTCCTGTTCTGTATCGTATGATTTCGATGACAATATGGGAAGCGTATGTCACGGTATGTTGTTGGGGATTTGGACACTCCGGTCCTTTCCCCCAGGGTCACTCTACTTTATCAATTTCTATTTCAGACGATCAAGATTAGGGTGATGTATCTGTGATGTCTTCCAACAGTGTGCCTCCGTCGTCACAATTAATGAAGGGCTAGCGGAAAAGTGCTCATGTAATACGCCAATTGCCTAAGAGGACCCTAGTAGGTTCGACGGCCTTTGACGTCCGCTAGCTCGCCCGGTGTAGCGTCCATTCACCGAATGGTTCGGCAGCCGGGTTCGTCCGTTGCGGTCTAGAAGGAATTTTGGGGTGATGCGAGCACTATAAAATTAACTTAATGCACACCCAGTGACGGCGGATCGGAGGGAGAACGGAGGAAGCCTTTTAGTCCGGTTCATAGCTCGTTCCGGTCCATCCGGACGGCAAGCGAGAGAGGCCCCTCTCTCGTTCAACAACATCTGGCCCCAGATGTTGTGGTACAAATGTGTCGTTAGCGGAGCATACGTCCGTCGCTCGGGACGCTCCGTTGTATAGGCAGTCCGCTGAGACTGCTAAGGCTTCCTCTTCTCGTCAGCGCACACGACCGCACCTTGGCTGCGTGACCGCCGATATATTACCAGCTTCGCCGATCAAGGATTCTTCGGCGACCAGGTCACACCATCCGGCAGCCAGGGATTCGAGACCGATGGACTCCGGACGTTCGCATAGGAAAAGTATGCGGGAGCCATCTGATGCGGAGCTGCCCTCGGCGAAGCAGCGATAGACTGCGCCTCCGCAGGTCTCGACGCCGGACATTCTTGTGCACATAGCACAGCTTATCGCAGCATCCCAGCAGCCGACAGAAACGGTGTCGGATCGAGAATTATCCGACAGCGCTGGGTCGGTAGCCGGGGACTCGAGGCCTGCAGACTCCGGACGTTCGCATAGGAAGTGTGCGGGAGTCAACGTACACGGAGCTTCCAGCGGCAATGCATCGTAAGTCCGCTACTGCACAGGCCTCGGGAACGGACGTGCTTTCCTTAATAGCACAGTTTATCGCAGCATCCCAGCATCAACTGAATCTGTCGCATATATTTTATCCGACGATGCTGGGTCGGGACGCTCCGCGGAAGCGGCTACGGACGTCCGAAAGTTTTATCCGGTCCGACGGGATACCGAAAGGGATTCGGTGGATTTCAAGCTTTCCCTTTCGGAACAACATATGCTGCGATGCCGGATAAGAAACTGATAGCGTCGGTGGACTTAGAAATTTTTGGTTCGGTTCAGGGACATCGTCCCTCAGTTCCGACATAGTCCAATAATGTCACACAAACTTTCGAATTATTGAACGACGCTATATATATTATTATTTTATGCTTGCTATCCAAGCATTTCTGGTTTCTTGTTCGAAGAGTTATGGAGATGTCTTTCAAAAGTGTGCCTCTGTCGTCATAGTTAATGAAGAGTTAGCGGCAATAAGTGCTCATGGAATATGTCTATCGCTTACGGAGTGACATTCGCTAGCTCACCCGGTGTAGCGTACATTCATCGAATGGTTCGGCTGCCGGGTTCGTCCGTTGCGGTCTAGGAAGGAGATTTGGGTGATGCGAGCACTTTAATTACTTTAGTACTCACCCAGTGACGGCAGATTGAGGACAGATCGGAGGAAGCCAACAACACAGGGGACCGCATGTTGTGGTTCACATATTTTACATTCGGAGCATATGTCCGTTGCTCGGGACGCTCCGTTATATTGACAGTCCGAGAGACTGTCTTTAATGCTTCCTCATCCTCACAGCAGGGCACACGACCGCACATTGGCTACGTGACCTCGAGTATCCGATCAGTTTCGGCATTCAGTGATTCCACAGCGAATAGGTCGCGCCATCCGGTAGCCAAGGGACACGAGGCCTATACACTCCGTTTGCTCGCATATTGGAAGTATGCACGGGGTAACGATCTCGGAGCTTCCTGCGGCAATGCATCGTAAGACCGCTGCTCCTCAGGCCTCAGTGACGGACGTGCTATCCGAGTTAGCACAGTTGTTTCGCAGCATCCCAGCAATTGACGGTTTCTCGGTCGAATCAGGAATTATCCGACGGCGCTGGGTCGGTGCGGTCCGCGGTTGCATCAAGCTACGGACGACCGAACGCTTTATAGGGTCCGACAGGATGGCGAAAGGGATTCGAAAGATTTCGAGTTTTCCCTTTAGTAGTATCGGAAGATGCCTTTCATATCTTCTGGCATTTCTTCCAGTGATTATTTTTCGGACTTCATTGCTGCGATCTTGGATAAGAGACTTATAGCGTCATTGGACTCGGATTTTTCGATCGGTACAGGGACTTTGTCCCTATCTTACCGACGCAGTCCAATATTGTCATTACAACATGTGTTTTATTTTTCGACGCTATATATTTATATATATATACAGCCTGCTACTAAGCATGATAGTTTAGTTTCTTGTCCGCGTGGCTCATTTCTGCCATTTTATCTTTTTTACATATAGTTTATTTTGGCAGAGCAGGGCATACCGAGAGTTCATATGCGTCTAGACGGTGTGATTAAAGACTGCATATATTCTTTTTCGCCGTTTATGTCTTTTCCAATTTCAATGTTGGGAACGACATTATGTATAGTAGACTTAACTTAGACGCTTTATTATACGTAATCCGCCTTACTGAGGCGTTATCATTACGTCTTCAAGAAAAGATTTACGGGATATTATTCTCAATGTAATTTCTTTTGAGGGCAGTAGTTTGTTCACGTATAACTCCGCCCTTCAGTGGCTGATTGGAGTTGGTTAGACGTGATGCAGCCCTAGCTACATCCACGCGTGGATAGTAGGTTAAGAACTCTCTCAGAGTCGCTTCGTTCTCGGAGGAGCTTCTCTTCGACGGCAACTTTCCGGCAATCCATGAATTGCTTGATTTATACATTCTCTTGTCTATTTAGTGTTACAAGAGATTCAGACTGGGGCAAACATTCGGTGGTTGACTCAGAGAGTGCCGCCGCAGTTGCCGGACCCGAGTGTGGCTGTTATGACGGTTGCCAGTCAAACAGATTGGGATATATTCTGATCCCTACGGATTCGAAGTGCCAGGGTCTTTGGGTTCCGCAGTCTTTTAGCTATCAGTTTAACTTCCGCGGAATAATGTTTTTTAGGCTTGCTTTATGTCATTGCATGAACATTATTCAGAAACGCATGCCCAAATTCCTGTCCTTTAATTCGACAGTAGTGGCGTATCTCCGGAACCAGGGAGGCACTCTTTCGTTTCCGTTATTCAATTTAATGGAAAGAATCCGTCTGTTGGTTATAGTACACCAAGTTCAGTTTTGGTCCGTCATATTCTGGGTCGTCTGATTGTTTTATCGCACTCCCGTTCTCTTACGGGTCGCTTGTTGCTGTCAGAATGGACTCTCAACAAACAAGTATTTAATCAGATTTGCTATCTATGGGAGTGCCCAATGATGTTTTATTTATGACACAGCTTGCTAATCAATTGCAGACGTATGTGTTGGCTTGTCCAGATCTCTGAGCTAATACTGTTAACGCTCTATTGATCTATAGGACGGAATGATAGGATACGCGTATCCTCCGGCGCTGTTGTTTTAGCAGGTATTGCTAAGATAAACAACCACAATACATTTCTGTTGATAGCATCTCTATCTTCACAGAGATCATGAGTAATTTATTCTCTTGTCTACTGTGGATCTTAACGTGAAATCTTCCTCTATGTGAGGATCTTTTTTCACTGGGTAAATCGTGTCATCTTTATCACAACCAGCAAGGTCGCAACCTTCATGTATTCCGTTGTGTGGTCCGTATTGCATTGTAAGCACTGTACTGGACGAGCTTTGGACGCGATTTCTTACTATAGGAGATCCTCTTCTTCGCTATTCTATGTGACTAAAGTGGAGGCTCTTCCGTCGTGGTGTAGGGATCATTATGTTCATATGGTTGATCCCTCCATACTACTCATTGCTATTTTTTAGTATACTTGTTTCACAAGATCTACTGCAGCCTGTTGTTATTTAGGTTATAGGTTTATGTTACCTCATACCTATGCACTCTACGATAGTTTACAATTGAGTCTTTTGTCTCTTTATCTAAGTCAGTTAGTAACTTTTTGATAAATAGACTTAGAATCTTTAGATTAAATTCCTATACGGATTTTAACTTCGGTTCTTATTTAGCTAAGTAATCATTTGAGCCTCTGGAAACAGTAGTTTTCAAATTCTGACCTTTTAGACAGTAATTCTGTTGGTTTCTCTTTTACTGTAGAGTCAGTGAGTTTCATGCACTATCGATGGATGATTTTCACTTTCATAGTTTCGGAATCAATACTTCCGTTACTATTTAGGTTGGATTGTTGCATAAGAGTTAGGCTCCTATTATCCGGAACCTATTATTTTAAGGTCCTTCCGTCTTCGTATGGGCATAGGCCTTTACTCTTTCCGGGTACAGTTTATGTATTTATAAACAGATATCTGTTTATTACAAGGGCGTAAGCTTCTTCTGTCTTTGATGTCTAGTAGAAGGACGTTACGCTCCATTTTATTGTTAATGGATTCTATTAACTAGCGTACTGCTTATGGTATATCATTGGCTTAGCAGTTGTGCTTAAGATTTCGGCTCATGAAGTAAGAGTTCTTCTACTTCTTGGGCTTACATTAATAGTGTTGCTATTATAGATTTTTGAAGGCTGCTCATTGCGCTCAGCCATCCATTCATGAATTTTATCTCAGAAATATCGAGTCCATTTCTGGAGGCCTCTATTGTTAGGTCTATTATCTACTGCTCAGAATGTCATTCACTTAACAGTTGCTACTATAGCTAGGTAGGCTGTCTGTTTCGGCAGTGTCTCCGTTCGGCTGCCCTCTTCGCTCTGGGCTATTTGACCCAGGGCAAGAAAAAGGGGGGGGGGGGGAGGGTGCTCCCTTGGGTCACCTGTTTTTACTATGAAAACAAGGGGATACCTCCTCCGGAGTTAGTAATTCTGAGCTGTTATTGGGATGGTTGTTTAGTGAGAAGTTTAAGTTTATAAAATTCATTCAAGTCTTAGTTTTTAAAGTATAGCTTTTGAATATTGCATATGTCAACGGACATGATTATGCAATTCTCACACACTTTTAGGAGTATAAGAGTCTCTATTCTCTAGACTTACTTTATTATTGGCTTACTTTAAAAATTATTAGTATAAGGATTATTGGATATTAATAGAGTACATGGATGTATGAAGCTCAATTTTTGGAAGGTGTTGTATCTTTCTAATTTATCATAAATAAGAAAGATACATGTAAGGCCTATTACTTCTTTTCCCTACAGGGGATGACTCTATTTTATTTTATTGAGCGTATTCCATTTTTTGCTCTATGTCCTTGGCCCTCCAGCCTTTTTACTATTCAGCTATGTCTGGGTCATTGGTACAGTATAAAAATGTTAAAAAATTTATAGTAATTTATATATTTTTTATACTTACCAATGACCCAGACGGGGATGGCCCTCCCAGGAGTTGGGAACTCTTGCCTCCCCGCTGAGTACATAGCGCTTACCAGGCACTGGTTATTAGAATGATAAATGGCGCCAATTTCGGAACGTCCTTGACACTGCGCATGCGCAGTAGGGGCGAAGTGTGGAGGGCCTTTCAGGACATGTTTTCTTTAGTTTTAGATGCAAATTTTGGGGATTGGGGGGCAAAATTTGTGTTTGGCCCTATATTTTAAGAGTTAGCACCAGCTATGTCTGGGTCATTGGTAAGTATAAAAAATATATAAATTACTATAAATTTTTTAACTTTCAAGCAAAATTGGCCATTCTCAGATCTTAGTGTGACATTACAAGTTGCATGTACAAAATATTCCAGTAAGCATTTGTTAATCCTATGCAGGTTCTCAAACATCAGAATTTTGATAAAATGGGCAGTGTTTGTGTACCCACAGCACCCAAAATTAAGAAGGGAGATCAACATAAGTAGAAGTAGAATTCACTGAGAATTATTTTTGGAAGTAATAAGGGTATTCAAAAAACAACCCTAACCCGTTTTGGGCTGGATAAACAATTATACCCATCAAAAGCTTAAAATTCATGTTCTCCCTGGATTTCTCTGAAAACATCTTGTAGATTTTAAAGAAAAAATGGCCATTTGCAGTTCTTGGTCTGACATTACAAGTTGCATGGAAAAATATTCCTGTTAGCACTTGTTAACTCTCTACAAGTTGCCAGACATCAATATTTTGGATACATTTGAGATAAAATGGACAATTTTTAGCCCGACTGTTTACAGTGAGGGCTATAGTAATGACTTTTGTCTGTCCGTCCGTCCGTCCGTCCATCCATCCGTCCATCCGTCTGTCCGTCTGTTAACTTTTAGAGTTTTGGTTAAAGTTTGTGGTTAAAGATTTTTTAGTGAAGGTTCAAGTTTTTTTTTTTTTTTTTTTTTTTTTTTTTTTTTTTTTTTCCTGTTGACATTTGGAGTTTTGGTTAAAGTTTGTGGTTAAAGTTTTTTATTCAACCTTCAAGTACAGGCTATATCCAGTAGTTATCTCCAACACTTTTTAGTCTTTTTATTGACGATTTGGCAAGAGAAATAAAAGATAGTAAAAGGGGGATAAAAATTGATGATGACATAATCTCCATTCTTTTATACGCAGATGATATCGTTCTTTTGTCCGAAAATGAGGCCGATATGCAACATATGCTGCAGATTGTCAATGTTTGGTGTAATAGATGGCGAATGTCAATCAATGAAAAAAAGACAAAAGTGGTCCATTTTAGGAAACGTACTGTGGGTAGAACCTCATTTAAATTTAATTTGGGAGAAAAACCAATAGAAATAGTGGAAAAATATAATTATTTGGGCGTGTCATTACATGAAAATAAGGACTTTTCTGACACAGCCGATAAGCTTGCAAAATCAGGAGGGAGGGCCCTGGGGTCGATTATATCAAAAATACACCCATTTAAAGACGTAGGTTTTCAGACATTTAAAAAATTATACAATCAGTGTGTCTGTCCAATCTTGGACTATGCATCAGCTATTTGGGGCTTTAAAACACATTTCAGTATAGATGCAATCCAAAATAGGGCACTTCGATATTTTTTAGGGGTCCACCGTTACACGCCATTGCTGGCAGTAAATGGGGACATGGGGTTAAAATCCTGTAAAGAGCGACACTGGCTAAATATAGTTAGACTGTGGAATAAATTAGTCGAAATGAATAATGATAGTTTAATGCATAAAGTTTTTGTTTGGGATTACAGTAGTGGACAAAACGGGTGGTGTGCTGATATTCGATACATATTTGAACAACTTGATAAAACTGAAACATTTAATAGTCAATCCGTCTGTGATATAAATGAAACGGAGGTTCTTTTAAGAACATATTGGTCGGACAAATGGCTGAACAGTATACAATTCGTACCCAAACTTAGAACTTATAAGTTATTTAAAAACTCTTTTGAGACAGAAAGTTATGTGAAAATGAATTTCAATTGTCAACAAAGATCAATAATGGCCCAGTTTCACTGCGGTGTACTCCCAATACGAATTGAGACAGGTAGATTTAGAGGCGAACAACCACATGAAAGATTGTGTACATTATGCGAAGAACACTCAGTGGAGAATGAATTTCATTTTCTGCTTGAGTGTCCTTTTTATATAATGCCATAAGGAAACGACTCTTAGACTGTATATCAGCTGAAGATGCGGACAGAATATTTCCACTAGAAAACGGGTCAATGGCCATAATACTGCGTAATTATCCATGACAATGCGCTGACTATTTGGTTAAGGCATACACAAGGCGAAGAAACTTCATGTATCCAAATTAATTCAACTTATTGTTAAAGTTATATTTATTTACGGTTAGTTGCATTCACGTCCTAGTATAACTAGTAGAATGAATCTGTGAGTAAATGGAATAAGAATGTGGTTGGGGTAGGCGGGTGGTATTTATGGGGGTGGGGCGGTGGGATGGGGTCGGGTGGGTGGGTGGTGAGCTGTGGATGCGAGTGATTGAGTGCCGAATGATTCCGAATTAACCCTGAGGCATACCTTTACATCTTATATATCTGTGACATATAGATCCCACGGGTCGGGTGCTTATTATACCCCCGCTTCGAAGAAGTGGGGGCTATATAGGAATCACCCTGTACGTCCGTACGTCCGTCCATACGTACGTCTTTCCGGACATGAAATTCTTGTGTGCGCAACTCCTCCTACATTTATCAATCAATTTGGACAAAACTTTTCAGACATCATCACTACTAAGTGAACATGCGCATATTCCAAGATTTTTGATCTGCGACAATTTTAACCAGGTTATCTCCCTTTGACTTAGATTTATTGTGTCTTTCCATCCAAACAAATTCTTGTGTGCGCAACTCCTCCTACATTAATGAACCGATTTTGATGAAACCTTTCAAACATCATCTCTACTAAGTGAACATGTGCATATTTTTATACTGTACCAATGACCCAGACTTAGCTGGTGCGAACTCTTAAAATATAGGGCCAAACACAAATTTTGCCCCCCAATCCCCAAAATTTGCATCTAAAACCAAAGAAAACATGTCCTGAAAGGCCCTTCACACTTTGCCCCTACTGCGCATGCGCAGTGTCAAGGACGTTCCGAAATTGGCGCCATTAATCATTCTAAGTTTGGCCCTTCATCAGTTAACATCTGACTGATCTTTGTGCTTATAAATCTCAGTTTAAATGATGCCAGACACATAAATATTAGTGAAATGGTGATTCTAAGGAGGATAGAGAAGGAGGAGAGGAATAAAATGTGTGACAGAATATTATCAGGGCTGTAACTTAAATTTTTTTAATGAAATTATGTTAAGTTACCTATTTTCGAGGCAGCAGCCATTTTGTTGTCATTCTGATTATTTAGTTACACTGTTTTTTAAGTGTTTTCCTCTCTCCCTGTCCTTTAAGTCCCCCCTTGCTATTCTCCCATGCTTTTGGCATAGTTTTTGTAATTATTATTACTAAATTTTCTTGGGAGTTTTAGCTGAATAACAGAATGAATTCTGTTCTTTTCCCCATGTTTACGTCTTCACCTACGGGTGGTTAGGCGTTGTGTTCTGCATCTACCATCTGATGTTCTGCAGTTTCTTCCCTGGAAGTCTCTGTTTTGCATCAGATAGTGTATTTTTGGTAACTGATTTCGGGCCTGGGTGCCTGGAGTCTTATTTTAGTGTTTTTACACTCTTTGTTTACATTTACAACAGCCCTCTGTGTGAGGGGGGGATTTCTGGAAAATAATATCTTGATGTTATTTTAATCATAACTAGATACATTATTATTGTTCGTAAGTGTTGAATAAATTGTTTAAAATATCTTTAAAATTTTTGTCCACACTTAGGCTTGGGATCCATTGGGGCTCAACGTTACTTTTCAGAAACTTGGGTTGTTCTAAAAAAATATTTTTTCAAAATATTTTGATTTCAGTTATTTTTTCTATATTAATGGATCATATTATTATTATGTATTTTGATTGCCAGGGGTTAGTGCGAGTACCAGGACTTGTTTTCTTTTCACATTGAAAGGATATTGATCAATTGTATTAAGAGGAAGTCTTCCTCTGACTTATAATCATTCTATAGGTGGTCAGTGTACTCGCATTAACTCCTGTTCTGTATCGTATGATTTCGATGACAATATGGGAAGCGTATGTCACGGTACGTTATTGGGGAATTGGACACTCCGGTCCTTTCCCCGCAGAGTCACTCTACTTTATCAATTTCTATTTTCAGACGATCAAGATTAGGGTGATGTATCTGTGATGTCTTCCCACAGTGTGCCTCCGTCGTCACAATTAATGAAGGGCTAGCGGAAAAGTGCTCATGTAAATACGCCAATTGCCTAAGAGGACCCTAGTAGGTTTGATGACCTTTGATGTCCGCTAGCTCGCCCGGTGTAGCGTCCATTCACCGAATGGTTCGGCAGCCGGGTTCGTCCGTTGCGGTCTAGAAGGAATTTTGGGGTGATGCGAGCACTATAAATTAACCTAATGCACACCCAGTGACGGCGGATCGGAGGGAGAACGGAGGAAGCCTCTTAGTCCGGTTCATAGCTCGTTCCGGTCCATCCGGACGGCAAGCGAGAGAGGCCCCTCTCTCGTTCAACAACATCTGGCCCCAGATGTTGTGGTACAAAATGTGTCGCAAGCGGAGCATACGTCCGTCGCTCGGGACGCTCCGTTGTATAGGCAGTCCGCGGAGACTGCTAAGGCTTCCTCTTCTCGTCAGCGCACACGACCGCACCTTGGCTGCGTGACCGCCGATATATTACCAGCTTCGCCGATCAAGGATTCTTCGGCGACCAGGTCACACCATCCGGTAGCCAGGGACACGAGGCCTGCAGACTCCGGACGTTCGCATAGGAAGTGTGTGGGAGTCAACGTACACGGAGCTTCCGGCGGCAATGCATCGTAAGACCGCTACTGCACAGGCCTCGGGAACGGACGTGCTTTCCTTAATAGCACAGTTTATCGCAGCATCCCAGCATCAACTGAATCTGTCGCATATATTTTATCCGACGATGCTGGGTCGGGACGCTCCGCGGAAGCGGGTACGGACGTCCGAAAGTTTCATCCGGTCCGACGGGATACCGAAAGGGATTTGGAGGATTTCGAGCTTTCCCTTTCGGAACAACATATGCTGTTGTGTATGTCATCTGACTTGGTCTTCTACAGCTTCTTTCGTCGGACCAGAATGCTGCGATGCCGGATAAGAAACTGATAGCGTCGGTGGACTTAGAAATTTTTGGTTCGGTTCAGGGACATCGTCCCTCAGTTCCGACATAGTCCAATAATGTCACACAAACTTTCGAATTATTGAACGACGCTATATATATTATTATTTTATGCTTGCTATAACCAAGCATTTCTGGTTTCTTGTTCGCAGAGTTACGGAGATGTCTTTCAAAAGTGTGCCTCTGTCGTCATACTTAATGAAGAGCTAGCGGCAATAAGTGCTCATGGAATATGTCTATCGCCTACGGAGTGACATTCGCTAGCTCACCCGGTGTAGCGTACATTCATCGAATGGTTCGGCTGCCGGGTTCGTCCGTTGCAGTCTAGGAAGGAGATTTGGGTGATGCGAGCACTTTAATTACTTTAGTACTCACCCAGTGACGGCAGATTGAGGACAGATCGGAGGAAGCCTGTTAGTCCGGTTCCTGGCTTGTCCAGGTCCGTCCGGGCTGTGAGCGAGAGAGGTCCCTCTCTCGTCCAACAACATAGGGGACCGCATGTTGTGGTTCAGATATTTTACATTCGGAGCATATGTCCGTCGGTCGGGACTCTCCGTTATATTGACAGTCCGAGAGGCTGTCCTTAATGCTTCCTCATCCTCACAGCAGGGCACACGACCGCACATTGGCTACGTGACCTCGAGTATCCGATCAGTTTCGTCATTCAGTGATTCCACGGCGAATAGGTCGCGCCATCCGGTAGCCAAGGGACATGAGGCCTATACACTCCGTTCGCTCGCATATTGGTAGTATGCACGGGGTAACGATCACGGAGCTTCCAGCAGCAGTGCATCGTAAGACTGCTTCTCCTCAGGCCTCAGTGACGGACGTGCTATCCGAGTTAGCACAGTTATTTTGCAGCATCCCAGCAATTGACAGTTTCTCGGTCGATTCAGGAATTATCCGACAGCGCTGGGTCGGTGCGGTCCGCGGTTGCATCAGGTACGGACGACCGAACGCTTTATAGGGTCCGACAGGATGGCGAAAGGGATTCGAAAGATTTCGAGTTTTCCCTTTAGTAGTATCGGAAGCTGCCTTTCATATCTTCTGGCATTATCTTCCAGTGATTGTTATTTCGGACTTCATTGCTGCGATCTTGGATAAGAGACTTATAGCGTCATTGGACTCGGATTTTTCGATCGGTTCAGGGACATTGTCCCTGACTTACCGACGCAGTCCAACATTGTCATTACAACATGTGTTTTATTTTTCGACGCTATATATATATACAAGCCTGCTACCAAGCATGATAGTTTAGTTTCTTGTCCACGTTGCTCATTTCTGCCATTTTATCATTTATACGAATAGTTTATTTTGGCAGAGCAGGGCATACCGAGAGTTCATATGCGTCTAGACGGTGTGGTTAAAGACTGGATATATTCTTTTTCGCCGTTTATGTCTTTTCCAATTTCAATGTTGGAAACGACATGATGTATAGTAGACTTAACTTAGACGCTTTATCATACGTAATCCGCCTTACTGAGGCGTTATCATTACGTTTTCAAGAAAGGATTTACAGGATATTATTCTCAATGTAATTTCTTTTGAGGGCAGTAGTTTGTTCACGTATAACTCCGCCCTTCAGTGGCTGATTGGAGTTGGTTAGACGTGATGCAGCCCTAGCTGCATCCACACGCGTGGATAGTAAGGTTAAGAACTCTCTCAGAGTTGCTTCGTTCTCGGAGGAGCTTCTCTTCGACGGCAACTTTTCGGCAATCCATGAATTGCTCGATTTACACGTTCTCTTGTCTATCTAGTGTTACAAGAGATTCAGACTGGGGCAAACATTCGGTGGTTGACTCAGAGAGTGCCACCGCAGTTGCCGGACCCGAGTGTGGCTGTTATGACGGTTGTCAGTCAAACAGATTGGGATATAATACTGATCCCTATGGATTCGAAGTGCCAGGGTCTTTGGGTTCCACAGTCTCTTAGCAATCAGTTTTCTTCCGCGGAATAATGTTTTTTAGGCTTGCTTTATGTCATTGCATGAACATTATTCAGAAATGCATGCCCAAATCCTGTCCTTTAATTCGACAGTAGTGGCGTATCTCCGGAACCAGGGAGGCACTCTTTCGTTTCCGTTATTCAATTTAATGGAAAGAATCCGTCTGTTGGTTATAGTACACCAAGTTCTGTTTTGGTCCGTCATATTCCGGGTCGTCTGATTGTTTTACCGGACTCCCGTTCTCTTACGGGTCGCTTGTTGCTGTCAGAATGGACTCTCAACAAACAAGTATTCAATCAGATTTGCTATCTATGGGAGCGCCCAATGATGATTTATTTACGACACAGCTTGCTAATCAATTGCAGACGTATGTGTTGGCTTGTCCAGATCTCTGAGCTAATGTTGTTAACGCTCTATTGATCTCTAGGACGGAATGATAGGATACGCGTATCCTCCGGCGCTGTTGTTTCAGCAGATATTGCTAAGATAAACAACCACAATACATTTCTGTTGATAGCATCTCTATCTTCACAGAGATCATGGGTAATTTACTCTCTTGTCTACTGTGGGTCTTAACGTGAAATCTTCCTCAATGTGAGGATCTTTTTTCGCTGGGTAAATCGTGTCATTTTTATCACAACCCGCAAGGTCTCAACCTTCATGTATTCCGTTGTGTGGTCCGTATTGCATTGTAAGCATTGTACTGGACGAGCTTTGGACGCGATTTCTTACTATAGGAGGTCCTCTTCTTCGCTATTCTATGCGGCTAAAGTGGAGGCTCTTCCGTCGTTGGTGTAGGGATCATTATGTTCATATTGTTGATCCCTCCATACTACTCATTGCAATTTTTTAGTATTCTTGTTTCACAAGATCTACTGCAGCCTGTTATTAGTTAGGTTATAGGTTTATATTACCTCATACCTATGCACTCTACGATAGTTTACAATTGAGTCTTATGTCTCTTTATCTAAGTCAGTTAGTAACTTTTTGATATATAGACTTAGAATCTTTAGATTAAATTCCTATATGGATTTTATCTTCGGTTCTTATTTAGCTAAGTAATCATTTGAGCCTCTGGAAACAGTAGTTTTCAAATTCTGACCTTCTAGACAGTAATTCTGTTGGTTTCTCTTTTACTGTAGAGTCAGTGAGTTTCATGCACTATCGATGGATGATTTTCACTTTCGTAGTTTCGGAATCGCTATTCCGTTACTATTTAGGTTGGATTTTTGCATAAGAGTTAGGCTCCTAATATCCGGAACCTATTGTTATTAAGGTCCTTCCGTCTTCGTACGGGCATAGGCCTTTACTCTTTCCGGGTAGAGTTTATGTATTTATAAACAGATATCTGTTTATTACTATGGGCTTAAGCTTCTTCTGTCTTTGATGCCTAGTAGAAGGACGTTACGCTCCATTCTATTGTTAATGGATTCTATTAACTATCGGTACTGCTTATGGTATATCATTGACTTAGCAGTTGTGCTTAAGATTTCGGCTCATGAAGTAAGAGTTCTTCTACATCTTGGGCTTACATTAATAGTGTCGCTATTATAGATTTTTGAAGGCTGCTCATTGCGCTCAGCCATCCACATTCATGAATTTTTATCTCAGAAATATCGAGTCCATTTCTGGAGGCCTCTATTGTTAGGTCTATTATCTACTGCTCAGAATGTCATTCACTTAACAGTTGCTACTATAGCTAGGTAGGCTGTCTGTTTCGGCAGTGTCTCCGTTCTGCTGCCCTCTTCGCTCTGGGCTATTTGACCCAGGGCAAGAAAAAGGGGGGGGGGGGAGGGTGTTCCCTTGGGTCACCTGTTTTACTATGAAAACAAGGGGATACCTCCTCCGGAGTTAGTAATTCTGAGCTGTTATTGGGATGGTTGTTTAGTGAGAAGTTTAGGTTTTTAAAATTCATTCAAGTCTTAGTTTTTAAAGTATAGCTTTTGATTATTGCATATGTCAACGGACATGATTATGCAATCCTCAGACACTTTTAGGAGTATAAGAGTCTCTATTCTCTAGACTTACTTTATTTATTGGCTTACTTTAAAAATTATTAGTATAAGGATTATACTAGATATTAATAGAGTTCATGGATGTATGATGCTCAATTTTGCAAGGTGTTGTATCTTTCTAATTTAACATAAATAAGAAAGATACATGTAAGGCCTAATACTTCTTTTTCCCTAGAGGGGATGACTCTATTTTATATAATTGAGCGTATTCCAACTTGCTCTATGTCCTAGGCCCTCCAGCCTTTTTACTATTCAGCTAAGTCTGGGTCATTGGTACAGTATAAAAATGTTAAAAAATTTATAGTAATTTATATATTTTTTATACTTACCAATGACCCAGACGGGGATGGCCCTCCCAGGAGTTGGGAACTCTTGCCTCCCCGCTGAGTACATAGCGCTTACCAGGCACTGGTTATTAGAATGATTAATGGCGCCAATTTCGGAACGTCCTTGACACTCGCGCATGCGCAGTAGGGGCGAAGTGTGGAGGGCCTTTCAGGACATGTTTTCTTTGGTTTTAGATGCAAATTTTGGGGATTGGGGGCAAAATTTGTGTTTGGCCCTATATTTTAAGAGTTAGCACCAGCTAAGTCTGGGTCATTGGTAAGTATAAAAAATATATAAATTACTATAAATTTTTTAACATTCCAAACTTTTTAATCTGCGACAATTTTAACCAGGTTATCTCTCTTGAACTTTGATTTAATATGGGTTTCTACATGAAATTCTTGTGTGCGCAACTCCTCCTACATTTATCAATCAATTTGGACAAAACTTTTCAGACATCATCACTACTAAGTGAACATGCGCATATTCCAAGATTTTTGATCTGCGACAATTTTAACCAGGTTATCTCCCTTTGACTTAGATTTATTATGTCTTTCCGTTCGAACAAATTCTTGTGTGCGCAACTCCTCCTACATTAATGAACCGATTTTGATGAAACCTTTCAAACATCATCTCTACTAAGTGAACATGTGCATATTCCAAACTTTTTGATCTGCGACAATTTTAACCAGGTTATCTCTCTTGAACTTTGATTTAATATGGGTTTCTGCATGAAATTCTTGTGTGCGCAACTCCTCCTACATTTATCAATCAATTTGGACGAAAGTTTACAGACATTATCACTACTAAGTGAACATGCGCATATTCCAAAATTTTTGAGCTGTGGCAATTTTAACTAGGTTATCTCCCTTTAACTTAGATTTATTATGGGTTTCTACATGAAATTCTTGTGCGTGCAACTCCTCCTACATTTATCAATCAATTTGGACAAAACTTTTCAGACATCATCACTACTAAGTGAACATGCGCATATTCCAAGATTTTTGATCTGCGACAATTTTAACCAGGTTATCTCCCTTTGACTTAGATTTATTGTTAGATTTATTGTGTCTTTCCATCCAAACAAATTCTTGTGTGCGCAACTCCTCCTGCATTAATGAACCGATTTTGATGAAACCTTTCAAACATCATCTCTACTAAGTGAACATGTGCATATTCCAAACTTTTTAATCTGCGACAATTTTAACCTTGTTATCTCTATTGAACTTTGATTTAATATGGGTTTCTACATGAAATTCTTGTGTGCGCAACTCCTCCTACATTTATCAATCAATTTGGACAAAACTTTTCAGACATCATCACTACTAAGTGAACATGCGCATATTCCAAGATTTTTGATCTGCGACAATTTTAACCAGGTTATCTCCCTTTGACTTAGATTTATTATGTCTTTCCGTTAGAACAAATTCTTGTGTGCGCAACTCCTCCTACATTAATGAACCGATTTTGATGAAACCTTTCAAACATCATCTCTACTAAGTGAACATGTGCATATTCCAAACTTTTTGATCTGCGACAATTTTAACCAGGTTATCTCTCTTGAACTTTGATTTAATATGGGTTTCTGCATGAAATTCTTGTGTGCGCAACTCCTCCTACATTTATCAATCAATTTGGACGAAAGTTTACAGACATCATCACTACTAAGTGAACATGTGCATATTCCAAAATTTTTCAGCTGTGGCAATTTTAACTAGGTTATCTCCCTTTAACTTAGATTTATTATGGGTTTCTACATGAAATTCTTGTGCGTGCAACTCCTCCTACATTTATCAATCAATTTGGACAAAACTTTTCAGACATCATCACTACTAAGTGAATATTTCAAGATTTTTGATCTGCGACAATTTTAACCAGGTTATCTCCCTTTGACTTAGATTTATTATGTCTTTCCGTTCGAACAAATTCTTGTGTGTGCAACTCCTCCTACATTAATGAACCGATTTTGATGAAACCTTTCAAACATCATCTCTACTAAGTGAACATGTGCATATTCCAAACTTTGTGATCTGCGACAATTTTAACCAGGTTATCTCTCTTGAACTTTGATTTAATATGGGTTTCTGCATGAAATTCTTGTGTGCGCAACTCCTCCTACATTTATCAATCAATTTGGACGAAAGTTTACAGACATCATCACTACTAAGTGAACATGCGCATATTCCAAAATTTTTGAGCTGTGGCAATTTTAACTAGGTTATCTCCCTTTAACTTAGATTTATTATGGGTTTCTACATGAAATTCTTGTGCGTGCAACTCCTCCTACATTTATCAATCAATTTTGACGAAACCTTTCAAACATTATCACAAAACATTATCACAACTAAGTGAACATACGCATATTCCCAAATTTTTGATCTGCAACAATTTTAACCAGGTTATCTCCCTTTAACTTGGATTTATTATGGGTTTTCAAATGGGATTCTTGTGTGTGCAACTCCTCCTACATTAATGAACCGATTTTGAATACATGTTGCACATTGTAAATGTGTTTTTCCAAATGTAAACCATATATGTGTGGGCTCTTTAAGTATTCAGTGCTGTTCTGTGGAAGGCCACATGCAAATACAAATTTCAACAACAAAAAATGATCTTTATGTATACATTTCCTTATGGCCTTCGCCTACATGATCAGAAGTGCATTCCTCTAAAAACCCAAAGCGGGGGTATTAATCACCTTCAATGATAGTTCTAGTTATATCTGGAAATACTGTTTGTTTTAATGTACTGTTAGCACATGTCACTTTAATAAAGATACTACTACTCTTGTCTGATCGTCACAAAATTTCATATGCAGGTTTTAGGTCATGTCTACATGAGAACCCCCCTTTTGGCCATGATCGGTCAACCGGTATGGCTGCCTGAGCCCAAAACCCGAAAACCATTAACACAGTCTACAGGTCGTATTTATGAAGGGATTTCATTACAACTTCATAGAATGCCTCTGTATAATGCCTAGATGAGAACGTCTCCATTTGGGCATGATCTGTCAACTGTGATGGCTGCCCAAGCCCGAAACCCAAAAACTTTTAGCACAGTCTGCAGGTCATGTTTAATATGTATGGATTTCATTGTAACTTGATATCATAACTCCGTATGATGTCTACATGAGAATTTCCCCATTTGGGTGTGATTTATCAACCGTGACGACTGCCCGAGCCCAAAACCCGAAAACCTTTAGCACAGTCTACAGGTCATATTTATGGAGGGATTTCATTGTAACTTGATAGGTTGACTTCATATAATTTCTACATGAGAAAGTCCCCTTTTGGACGTGATTGGGCAACTGTGATGGCTACAGGTGCCCAAAGCCCGAAAACCTTCCGCACAGTCTACAGGTCACATTTATGAAGGGATTTCATTGTAACTTTGTAGGATCAATCCACATGATGCCCAGATGAGAATGTCCCTTTTTGGTTGCGATTATTCAACCATGATGGCTGCCCGAGCCCGAAGCCCGAAAACCTTTAGCACAGTCTACACGTCATATTTATGAAGGGATTTCATTGTAATTTGATAGGTTAACTTCATATAATGTCTAGATGAGAACATCCCCTTTTGGGCAACTGTGACGACAACAGGGGCCCGAAGCTCAAAAACCTTTAGCACAGTCTATAGGTCATATTTATGGAGAGATTTCATTGTAATTTGATAGGTTGACTTCATATAATGTCTAGATGAGAACGTCCCCTTTTGGGTAACTGTGATGGCAACAAAGGCCCGAGGCCCGAAAACCTTTAGAATATTCCACAGGCCAAAATTATAAAGGGATTTCATTGTAGCTTGGTAGGATGACTCTAAGTTTGTGGTTAAAAACCCAGACAAACACCACCACCCCCTACCCCCCCCCCCCCCCCCCACCCCCAATTAGGCTTTTTTTCCCTTTTTTCTCCAATATGCATTTTGAACTATTTACAGTCACTACATGTGGAACCTTTTTTTAAACTTACATAACAGATCTCCCCTTCCCCCACCCACCTCACCCCACCCCGGGGGCCAATTAGGCACTTTTTTTTTCTTTCGTCAAAAATTCTGGTTTACAGTTTTGGTTAAAAACCCAGACAAACACCACCGCCCCCACCCTACCCCAAATTAGGCATTTTTTTTTGTTATTTCCCCCAATATGCATTTTGAACTATTTACAGTCACTACATGCAGAACCTTTTTTTTCCTTTTGTCAAAAATGCTTTTTTACAGTTTTGATTAAAGTTTGTGGTTAAAAATCCAGACAGAAATTATCCCCCCCCCCCCCCCCCCCCCCAATTAGGCATTTTTTTTCTTTCCTCGAATATGCATTTTGAACTATTTACAGTCACTACATGCAGATCCTTTTTTAAAACTCATGTAACCCCTCTCCGCTCACCCACCCCCCTGGAGGGGGGGGGGGGGGGAATTAGGCAATTTTTTTTTCTTTTGTTAGAAATGCTTTTTTACAGTTTTGGATAACCCTTTACCCAGCGTAACGGCCAAAACCGGCCAGCGCTATTCTCAAAAATCGCCAATTAATTTTCATTATTTTTTCATTTTTTGTCTCAAAAACATAGGTTATGACCCCTCGTTGGAACGAGCTCGTCGAGCTTGTTCCAACGAGGGGTCATAACCTATGTTTTTGAGACAAAAATGAAAAAAATTAGCTATTCAATAATTTTTTTTGCAAGTGTCATCTGCTTTCCATGTTAGGTAAAGGGTTAAAGTTTGTGGTTAAAAACCCAGACAAACACCCCCACCCCAGAGCCCACCCCCCACCCATTCCCACCCCCATGGTGCCAGTTAGGTATTTTTTTTTTCTCTGCTCAAAATGCATTCTGAAGCATTTAGACTGACCACGTGGAAAAAAAAATGGACTCCCCCCTGATACACCCCCACTCTCCCCCACCCCTCACCCCCAGCCCACCTCCTCCTCACCCAGGGCCATTCATGCAATATTTTTTCTTTGGTACAAAATGCATTTTTAGCCTGACTGTTTATAGTCAGGGCTATAGTCATGACTTTCGTCCATCCATCTGTCTGTGAACAATTGGTTTCCGATTGATAACTCCAGTTTGGATTATTTGATTTCAACCAAAATTGATATGTCTACTTTCCAGCTAGTAATACAGGCCAGGTTTGAATATAGGTTCCACATCTTCCTCCCCCCTCCCCCCCCCCCCCCCACACACACACACACCACACACACACACACACACACTCACACACACACAAACGTGTCACTTAGGCAATTATTCCCAAAATGCATTTTGAAGCATGGGGAGTTATTACATGCAATAAAGAAAATTGACTCATATAGCCCAGCATTGCTTTATGTCCTGCATCTTTCATCCTTTACCTAACACAAGTTGAAGCCAACAGTACAAATTATTTTTCTGAAACATCAGATTTTTTCATTTTTCACTTCTAACCATGGCTTATTAGTCCTTATTGGAACAAGCTCATCAAGTTGGTTCCATTAATAGGTCATGAGGTATGGTTTGAAGTAGAGAAATGAAAAAATAAAATTTGAATAGCAAATTTTGTATATCACGAGTGCAGATATGGCAGATTCGTTAGGTAAACTATTAACAAAAAATGGCTCCGACTATTTTGGGTCTAAGCATTGCCATTCCTGAGAAAGTCAGGCTGCCTGCGTGACATCACTCTAGTCAAATAGCCACAGCACTTAGTGGGTATGTGTCAAACAAACATAACTCATTTTGTTGGTCATTAACTTGTCAGACGACGATATTGATATTAACCCTCTCCACCATTAATGATGGTTTTTATCTAAACCTGATTTTATCAAACTGAGTCATTTAAGACTACTATACCCACCTTTCTCATAACGTCATTAAAGGAACTTCAGTGAGACAGTTAAAAACAATTCACTGAAGTTAAGCAACGTCAAGCGCGGTTAGTAGTTGGATGGGTGACCATTTCAGCGACTGATTCGTGCTCCCGCGTTGTGTCCTTGGGCAAGGCAATTAACCCCGATTGCCTACATGGGGGCACGATGACGCTGTGTACTAAGACGTACTGCACATCGATGGTGCGCATGTCTTCAACCAATCTAACCCTGTCTGTGCCGCGGTGCAGAGTTCAGAGTTACAATGTTGGAGAGCTGACAGCTGCTCATCGTTGCTCGGAGGTTCTCTCCGGGTACTCCGGCTTCCTCCACCCGTAAAACTGTCACCGACATGATATGACCCTGGCTGTTAATGTGTCGTTAAACCCTAATAAAAAAGAAAAAAAAAAGTGAAACCCAAAATGTATAAAAGTCTCCAAGTCTTTAAGGATTAAATTGATTTATCATACTGCAAAGAAACTTGTCGAATTGTGATTTCCCACTTTGCAGGGATACCTACAGATATCTTCAGGTTTTTACCATGATACATAAAGCACCCAACCTTCTACATGGTGAAGTGAAATAAATCTTGCTTGAAAATTGTACTGAGAAAGATGATTCCATCTGAAAATAAAGTTATGAGTGCTTTGAAATGTAAAGAAACAAGTAAACATGAAAAGATTTGTGAACTTTTCAGTCCCTAATTAATGCTACCATACACAAAGAACATGGTTTCCTCTCAAGTGGAAAATCCTTGAATTTTGGCCCCTTTATTTAGAAATGCTTGAATTTGTTTACATCCATGAAAAGTCTTCATTTTTTAACCACCTTCCTTGAAAAGTACTTGAATTCAGTTGATCTGTAACCTCTGAGACAAGAAATTTCACGATAACCCACATCAGTCTGATGTATAGATTCGAGACCATTTTTTCAGGGGCATATAGTGTTTGTCTTTTCTGTCTGTCCATCGGGAAGATTTTTCTATCTGCTCCATAACTCTAAGATGCTTTGTGCTTTGTTGGAATTTGTTGAAACTTGACATACATGTTGCTTGTGGGGAGATGATGTGTCACGCGCACAATTTTGGTTTGTTTGATGGAGGTCAAGATCACAGATCAAGGTCAACTGTCCGTCAGGAAAATTTTTGTGTCCACTCCATAACTCTGAGATGCTTTGCTTATGGGGAGACGATGTGTCGTGCACAAAATTGTTTTTTGTTCAATAGAGGTCAAGGTCACAGATCAAGGTCATTGCCTCTTCATGGGGCATAGCCACTTCCAAGTGCCAATCTCTTGCTATTTCATGAATTTTGCCATGCTATGTACTCTGTCCATAATCTCACAGAGCCTTTTCCAACAGTGTATTACATCACAGGATTTCATCATCATATCATGATAATAGGTTTTATCTAACAATCATATAGATTTTGGCCTGAAAACCACGAGAAACGGTATGTATCACATAATGTGTTCTGATTCCGTATCATACAGATGACTCATTCTGATTCCATATCATATAGACGACTCATTTCCGGTAGCGCTACGGGCTATCATAACAGGCGATGGATACATTCTATGTGCGTTTCAGTGATCGACTGAACATTATGTCCCAAAAATGTTTAAAAATAATTAACCCTTTTCCTAACATGAAAAGCAGACGACACTTGTAAAAATATTCCTGAATAACTAATTGTTTTCATTTTTTGCCTCAAAAACATAGGTTATGACCCCTCGGAATGAGCTCGTTCCAACGAGGGTTCATAACCTATGTTTTTGAGACAAAAAATGAAAAAATAATGAAAATTAATTGGCGATTTTTTAGAATAGCATTTGCCGGTTTTGGCCATTACATTGGGTAAAGGGTTAAGATTTAATCTGTTTTGTGACAGAATTGTTAGATAAATTAATTATCATGATAATGTGCATGTCCTGTGATTTGCGTCAGATTCTCGGTGGTGTCCAAAAATGGGATCACAACTCGCCGGCAAAGCCGGCTTGTTCAGATCCCATTCTGGACACCACCTCGAATCTGATACAAATCAATAGGGAGACGACTTACATAAGCTTAGGGAGACGACTTACATAAGCTGTAAGCTTTCTGTCGAATCCCTTTTCTACTCAGAAACCTTTTTTCTTATATTTAATGTCTTTTTGTATACTACTGTATCATGTACATTGACGATTTACTTCTTTGAACAATTATTGTGAACTGTATACATTGAAACAAATGCTTTATTAACTCCTGTTTAAACTAAAAGCATCAATTTCTCCTGAAATCTTCTTCTTATGAACCACCAGTCAGAATGCTGTGATATTTGGTATGTAAGCTCCTTTGGTTCTCAAGATTCAAGTTTACTCAAAGAAATTTTCTCTGTCAATATTTGGGCTCACTATGGGAGGATCCCTATTTTGTGCCCCGCCCAAAATTTATATTTTCCGGACCGAGAGGCCGATTTGAACCAAATTTGCTATGAGGTATTATTGGGGTCTCAAGTACTTGATTCACGCCAAAAAAATTTTTTCCTGCTGCCCCATGGGAACCTCGGGAGCTAAAAATAGAAAAAAATTCAAACGCCCATATCTCCAAAACTGCACGGCAATGAAACTTTTTATTTGGTGTGAAGCTTCCTTAGGACCAATAGAAAGGAATAGTGAAAAAAATCACTATCGGTTTTGTCCTAAGGTACAGTTTCGGGACTTTGAAAAAATGCTTAGTCAGCATTATTTAACACTGAAGGTAATGGGAAAAATATAAATAATCTTTTTCTCCCCAACCACTGCTCCAAAAGCTTTCATATTTCACATATAACATCTATGGAAGATTGATACACATGGTTGTTGAAATTTAACCCCTGGGTCCATATTTGGGCACTCAACAGGAGCCCAAATGTTCAAATTAGTGCAATATGAGGGATATTCTTTAAAAATCTTTTTCTCCAGATCCAACTGTCAGAATCTTTTGATATTTGGTATACAGCATCCTTAGGGAAGGGAAAGTCAGGTTTGTTCAAGCCAAGTTCCTGGGTTCATATTTGGGCTCCCTATGGGAGCCCAAATTGTAACTTTGTTCAATATGAGGAATATTCTTTAAAAATCTTCTTCTACAAATCCAGCAGTCAGATTCTTTTGATATTTGGTGTACAACATTTCTGGGAGGGTTAGATTGAAGGTTGTTCAAATCAGGTCCCTGGGTTAATATTTGGGCTTTTTATTGAAGCCCAAAGTTTAACTTTGTCAAATATGAGAAAATTTCTTGAAAAATCTTCTTCTTCAGGTCCACCAGTGAGAATCCTTTCATACTTGGTATGCAACATCTCTAGGGGTGTCAAATTCAAGTTTGTTCAAATCGAATCGCTTGTTTTTTCTTGTTTTTTTTTGGGGGGGGGGGGGGGGGATGTGGGTGGGGGTGCTAGAGGGAACCACAATAGTTGAAAACAAAACAAAAATTTTGTTCGGTTATTGTTTTTAGCTTAACTTGACATAGTCAAGATAAGCTATTGCCATCACACGTGCGGAAGTCTGTTAGTCTGTTCACATTTTCCTTTAGCATGGGCTACACCCCGCAGTTCATGTCTGATTGTCACGAAATTTCATATGCAGCTTTGGGGTCATGTCTAGATGAGAACGTCCCCTTCTGGTCGCGATCGGGTAACCAGTATGGCTGCCAGAGCCCAAAACCCGAAAACAATTAGCACAGTCTACAGGTCGTATTTATGAAGGGATTTCATTGTAACTTGGTAGGATGACTCTGTATAATGCCTAGATGAGAACGTCCCCTTTTGGGCATGATCTATCAACCGTGATGGCTGCCCAAGCCCGAAACCCAAAAACTTTTAGCACAGTCTGCAGGTCATGTTTAATGTGGAGGGATTTCATTGTAACTTGTAGGATGACTCCTTATGTTGTCTAGATGAGAATTTCCCCATTTGGGCATGATCTTCCAACCATGACGACTGCCTGAGCCTAAAACCCAAAAACCTTTAGCGCAGTCTACAGGTCATATTTATGAAGGGATTTCATTGTAACTTGGTGGGTTGACTTCATACAATGTCTAGATGAGAAAGTCCCCTTTTGGGAGTGATTGGGCAACTGTGACGGCTACAGGGGCCCGAAGCCCGAAAACCTTTAGCACAGTCTAGAGGTCATATTTATGAAGGGATTTCATTGTAACTTGGTAGGATGACTCCAAATAATGTCTAGATGAGAACGTTCCATTTTGATCGCGATCATGCAGCCTTGATGGGTGCCCGACCCCAAAAAACTTTAGCATAGGCAAAAGGTCATATTTATGGAAGGCTTTCATTGTAACCTGTTAGGTTGACTCCATATAATGCCTAGATGATGACATCCCCTTTTGGTCGTGATTGGTCAGTTGTGATGGCTACAAGTGCCCGAAGCCCGGAAACCTTGAGTACAGTCTACAGGTCATATTTATGAAGGGATTTCATTGTGACTTCTTAGGATCACTCCAGATGATGCCCAGCTAAGATTGTCCTCTATAGTTGCGATCATTCAGCCATGATGGCTGCCCGAGTTCAAAGCCCGAAAACCTTTAGCACAGTCTACAGGTCATATTTATGAAGGGATTTTATTGTAACTTGGTAGGTTAACTTCATATAATGTCTAGATGAGAACGTCCCCTTTTGGACATGATTGGGCAACTGTGACGGCTAAAGGTGCCCGAAGCCCGAAAACCTTTAGCACAGTCTACAGGTCATATTTATGAGGGGATTTCATTGTAACTTGGTAGGATGACTCCAATTAATGTCTAGATGAGAACGTCCCATTTTGATCATGATCATTCAGCCTTGATGGGTGCCCGGGCCCAAAAACCTTTAGCATAGGTAAAGGTCATATTTATGGAAGGATTTCATTGTAACCTGTTAGGTTGACTCCATATAATGCCTAGATGATGACATCCCCTTTTGGTCATGATTGGTCAGCTGTGATGGCTACAAGTGCCCAAAGCCCGAAAACCTTGAGCACAGTCTGCAGGTCATATTTATGAAGGGATTTCATTATAACTTCGTAGGATCACTCCAGATGATGCCCAGATGAGATTGTCCCCTTTGGTTGCGATCATTCAACCATGATGGCTGCCCGAACCCGAAGCCTGAAAACCTTAAGCGCAGTCTACAGGTCATATTTATGAAGGGATTTCATTGTAACTTGGTAGGTTGACTTCATATAATGTCTAGATGAGAACGGCCCCTTTTGGACATGATTGGGCAACTTTGACAGTTAAAGGTGCCCGAAGCCCGAAAACCTTTAGCACAGTCTACAGGTCATATTTATGAAGGGATTTCATTGTAACTTGGTAGGATGACTCCAAACAATGTCTAGATGAGAACGTCCCATTTTGGTCGTGATCATTCTGCCTTGATGGTGCCCGAGCCCAAAAACCTTTAGCATAGGCAAAAGGTTATATTTATAGAAGGATTTCATTGTAACCTGTTAGGTTGACTCCATATAATGCCTAAATGATGACATCCCCTTTTGGTTGTGATTGGTCAACTGTGATGGCTACAGGCACCCGAAGCCCAAAAACCTTGAAAACCTCTACAGGTAATATTTATGAAGGGATTTCATTGTAACTCCGCAGGATCACTCCAGATGATGCCCAGATGAGATTGTCCCCTTTGGTTGCGATCATTCAACCATGATGGCTGCCCGAGCCCAAAGCCCGAAAAACCTTTAGCACAGTCTACAGGTCATATTTATGAAGGGATTTCATTGTAACTTGGTAGGTTGACTTCATATAATGTCTAGATGAGAACGTCCCCTTTTGGACACGATTGGGCAACTGTAACGGCTTCAGGGGCCCAAAGCCCGAAAACCTTTAGAACAGTCCACAGGTCATAACTATGAAGGGATTTCATTGTAGCTTGGTAGGATGACTCCAAGTAGTGTCCAGATGAGAACGTCCCCTTTTGGTCATGATCATTCAGCCTTGATGGCTGCCCGAGCCCAAAAACCTTTAGCATGTCTGTAGGTTGTATTTATGGAAGGATTTCATTGTCACTTGTTAGGGTGACTCCAAATAATGCCTAGATGATGACATCCCCTTTTGGTCGTGGTTGGTCAACTGTGATGGCTACAGGTGCCTGAAGCCCGAAAATCTTGAGCACAGTCTACAGGTCATATTTATGAAGGGATTTTATTGTAACTTCATAGGATCACTCCAGATGATGTCCAAATGAGAATGTCCCCTTTTGGTTGTGATCATTCAACCATGATGGCTGCCCAAGCCTAAAGTCCGAAAACCTTTAGCACAGTCTTCAGATCATATTTATGAAGGGATTTCATTGTAACTTGGTAGGTTGACTTCATGTAATGTCTAGATGAGAACAGCCCCTTTTGGACACCATTAGCCAACTGTGTTGGCTACAGGGCCCCAAAGCCCGAAAATCTTTAGCACAGTCTACAGGTGATATTTATGAAGGGATTTCATTGTACTTTGGTAGGATGACTCTAAATAATGTCTAGATGAGAACGTCCCCTTTTGGTCGCGATCAATCAGCCTTGATGGCTGCCTGAACCCAAAACCCCAAAACCTTTAGCATAGTCTATTGGTCATATTTATGGAAGGACTTCATTGTAACCCGTAAGTTTGACTCCATATAATGCCTAGATGATGACATCCCCTTTTGGTCATGATTGGTCAACTGTGACGGCTTCAGGGGCCCGAAGCCCAAAAACCATGAGCACAGTCTACAGGTCATATTTATGAAGGGATTTCATTGTAACTTTGCAGGATCACTCCAGATGATGCCCAGATGAGAATGTCCCCTTTTGGTTGTGATCATTCAACCATGATGGCTGCCAGAGCCCAAAGCCCAAAAACCTTTAGCACAGTCTACAGGTCATATTTATTAAGGAATTTCATTGTAACTTGGTAGGTTGACTTCATATAATGTCTAGATGAGAACGTCCCCTTTTGGACATGATTGGGCAACTGTGACGGCTAAAGGTACCCGAAGCCCAAAAACCTTTAGCACAGTCTACAGAACGTCCCCTTTGGATGCAGTTGGGAAACTGACGGCTACAGGGGCCCGAAGCCCGAAAACCTTTAGTACAGTCTACAGGCCATATTTATGAAGGGATTTTAATGTAACTTGATAGGATGACTCATTTTGGAATAATTTCACTGTAACTTGGTAACTTTTGTTGATATACGTTAACTGTGAGGGCCACATACATTAGCTGTGAGGTCATATTAATTCACCCCTCAGCTCTTTAGTACAGTGCACACCTCATATTATTTTTATCATAAACATAGCATACAGGGAACAGAAATGAACATATTCCCAATTATCACAATTCTTGTCTTATTTCATAATCCTGTCATAAACATTGAACATTATCCTTTTCATCAAACACAACACACAAGTTAAGCTACAGTGTCATTGACTTCACTGAACAGAGCTTGCTAGGAACCTTTCCTAGGACCAACAGAAATGAATGGTAAAAAAAGTTGTCTTTGGTTGGGTCATAGCAAATCCAAAAAAATTGCTCTTGCTTCTGTTCACTTACTGATACACTCATCTCTTTTGAAAATTTGGGCCAGGTGAGCGTTTCAGGCTCACTTGAGCCTCTGTTTTTTTTTTTCTTTTCTCTGATCCGCATTTTGAACTATTTACAGTCACTTCATGCAGAACCTTTTTTAAACTCAAGTAACCCCCACCCCCACCTCCCCGGGTCCAATAAGGCACTTTTTTAGCTCACCTGACTGAAAGTCAGGGTGAGCTTTTCTGATCACTTTTCGTCCGGCATCCGTTGTGAAGGTGGTGTTTGGGCCTTTTTCTCCCAAACCACTGGCCACATATTAATGAAATTTCATGTGAGTAGAGGTTATATAAGGGCATTTTGATTTTTTGTCAAATTAGGTTTCGGCTCATATTGAGCAGAGGAATGGGACAAAAATGCTCCAATTCTTAAAAAATCCTCTGAAGAACCAGCAATAGCAGAGACTTGATATTTGGTATGCAGCTTCCTTTTGAGGTGTAGACTCAAGTTTGTTCAAGAGAAGATCGAGGGGCTATATTTGCCGATGTTAAAGGAGGGGGCCAAAATTTTGGCCCCGCCCCAAATTTCTATTTTCCAAACCGCGAGGCCGATTTGAACCAAATTTTACGTGAGTGCTTATTAGGTCATAAGTACCTAATTTATGCAGAAATTTGTTTTCCCATAGTCCCGTGGGAACCACAGGAGCTAAAAATAGACAAAAAAATTAAAACGCCCATATCTCCAAAACTACACAGCACTGAGAATTCTTATTTGTTGTGATGCTTCCTTAGGACCAACAGAATGGAATGGTAAAAAAAAAATGCCATCGGTTATATCATGGGGAACTTTTTGGGGACTGCTGACTGAGTCAGCATTTTTTAACACTGTGGATAATGGGAAAAACATATAAGACTACTTTTCTCCCAAACCACTGCTCCAAAAGCTTTGAAATTTCACATATGACATCTTTGGAAGATTGTTTCATATGTTTATTGAAATCAGTTGCCTGGGTCCATATTTGGCTCTCTATGGTCTAAATACCTTAAAAGCCTTTTGATGAAAGCTGATTTTCTAACAATAAAAGTGGTTGCACTGGAACCACCTGGGGCAAAATCAAAATTCCGAAACCTTCATACACATCTAGTGATGCTACATGAACACATTATCATAGTTTATACGATTCAAGTTAAATATCCTAGAAGACTTTCGATGAAAACTGATTTTCCAATGATAAAAGTGGTTCCACTGGAACCACCTGGGGCCAAATCAAAATTTCGAAACCTTCATGCACATCTAGAGATGTTACCTGAACACATTAGCATAGTTTAAACGTTTTGAATTATATACCCTAGGAGCCTTTCGATGAAAACTGATTTTCTAACAATAAAAGTGGTTCCACTGGAACCACCGGGGGCCGAATCAAAATTCCAAAACCTTCATGCACATCTCGAGATGTTACCTGAACACATTAGCATAGTTTAAACGTTTCAAATTTTTCTAACGATAAAAGTGGTTCCACTGGAACCACCGGGGGCAAATCAAAATTCCGAAACCTGCATACACATCTAGAGATGTTACCTGAACACATTAGCATTGTTTAAACATTTTGAATTGAATACCCTAGGAGCCTTTCGATGAAAACTGATTTTCTAACGATAAAAGTGGTTCCACTGGAACCGCCGGGGGCAAAATCAAAATTCCGAAACCTTCATGCACATCTAGAGATGTTACCTGAACACATTAGCATAGTTTAAACATTTCGAATTAAATACCCTAAGAGCCTTTCGATGAAAACTGATTTTCTAATGATAAAAGTGGTTCCACTGGAACCATGGGGCAAAATCAAAATTCCGAAACCTTCATGCACATCTCGAGATGTTACCTGAACACATTAGCATAGTTTAAACGTTTCGAATTGAATACCCTAGGAGCCTTTCGATGAAAACTGATTTTCTAACGATAAAAGTGGTTCCACTGGAACCACCGGGGGCAAAATCAAAATTCCGAAACCTTCATACACATCTAGCGATGTTACCTGAACACATTAGCATAGTTTAAATGTTTCGAATTAAATACCCTAAGAGACTTTTGATGAAAACTGATTTTCTAACGATAAAAGTGGTTCCACTGGAACCACCAGGGGCAAAATCAAAATTCCAAAACCTTCATGCACATCTAGAGATGTTACCTGAACACATTAGCCTAGTTTAAGCGTTTCAAATTAAATACCCTTGGAGCCTTTCGATGAAAACTGATTTTCTAACAATAAAAGTGGTTCCACTGGAACCACCAGGGGCAAAATCAAAATTCGGAAACCTTCATGCACATCTAGAGATGTTACCTGAACACATTAGCATAGTTTAAACGTTTCGAATTAAATACCCTAGGAGCCTTTCGATGAAAACTGATTTTCTAACGATAAAAGTGGTTCCACTGGAACCACCAGGGGGCCAAATCAAAATTCCAAAACCTTCATGCACATCTCGAGTTGCTACCTGAACACATTAGCATAGTTTAAGCATTTTGAATTAAATACCCTAGGAGCCTTTCGATGAAAACTGATTTTCTAATGATAAAAGTGGTTCCATTAGAACCACCGGGGGCAAAATCAAAATTCCGAGAGCTTCATACACATGTAGAGATGTTACCTGAACACATTGGCATAGTTTAAACGTTTCGAATTAAATACCCTAGGAGCCTTTTGATGAAAACTGACTTTCTAACAATAAAAGTGGTTCCAATGGAACCACCGGGGACAAAATCAATATTTCGAAACCTTCATGCACATCTAGAGATGTTACATGAACACATTAGTATAGTTTAAACATTTCAAATTGAATACCCTAGGAGCCTTTCGATGAAAAATGATTTTCTAACGATAAAAGTGGTTCCACTGGAACCACGGGGGCAAAATCAAAATTCCGAAACCTTCATACACATCTACAGATGTTACCTGAACACATTAGCATAGTTTAAACATTTCGAATTAAATACCCTAGGAGCCTTTCGATGAAAACTGATTTTCTAACGATAAAAGTGGTTCCACTGGAACCACCGGGGACAAAATCAAAATTCCGAAACCTTCATGCACATCTAGAGATGTTACCTGAACACATTAGCACAGTTTAAATGTTTTGAATTAAATACCCTAGGAGCCTTTCGATGAAAACTGATTTTCTAACAATAAAAGTGGTTCCACTGGAACCACTGGGGGCAAAATCAAAATTCAGAAACCTTCATGCACATCTAGAGATGTTACCTGAACACATCAGCATAGTTTAAACGTTTCGAATTGAATACCCTAGGATCCTTTCAATGAAAACTGATTTTATAACAATAAAAGTGGTTCCACTGGAACCACCGGGGGGTCAAATCAAAATTCTGAAACCTTCATGCACATCTAGAGTTGCTACCTGAACACAGCATAGTTTAAGCATTTCGAATTAAATACCCTAGGAGCCTTTCGATGAAAACTGATTTTCTAACAATAAAAGTGGTTCCACTGGAACCACCGGGGGCAAAATCAAAATTCTGAAACCTTCATGCATATCTAGAGTTGCTACCTGAACACATTAGCATAGTTTAAGCATTTCGAATTAAATACCCTAGGAGCCTTTCGATGAAAACTGATTTTCTAACGATAAAAGTGGTTCCACTGGAACGACCGGGGGCAAAATGAAAATTCCGAAACCTTCATGCACATCTAGAGATGTTACCTGAACACATCAGCATAGTTTAAACGTTTCGAATTGAATACCCTAGGAGCCTTTCAGGGTGTGACGTACGGATGGACGGACGGACAGACGGACGGACGGACGGACAGACGTACGGACGGAGATCACGACAATATCCCCACATTTTTGAAAATGCGGGGATAATTAGTGCAGTATGAGGAGTATTTTTGAAAAATCTTCTTCTTTAGATCTACCAATAAGAATCTTTTGATATTTGGTATGCAGCATCCTTAGGGGGGTCAGATTCAAGTTTGTTGAAGCCAAGTCCCTGGGTTCATATTTAGGCTGAAAATTTGGGGTCCTGTTGCGGACTTCGAAATTTTGGACCAAAATCCGGAAATTTTTTTTTTTGTTTTTTATGCGTTTCTGTCCCGGGTGGGACTTGGAAAATTTTGAACCAAAATCCAGAAATTAGTTTTATCTTTTTTTATGCGTTTTAAGAAGAAGAAAAAAATTTAGGCTGAAAGTATTTTGTTTGGGAAAAAAATCTGGTTTTTATGCATTTATCTCAGTTTTGGGACGTAAAAGTGCAGGAACTGAAAATAGAAGGAAAATCCTGTGTATTGTGGGGCACAATCGCTTCATGTAGTTGGTATATGCTTTTCTTAGGAGGGGCGTATGCAGCTTATTCAAGTCAAGTCCCTGGTTTGATATTCAGACTACCATGTCAAGTGAGCGCCCTCACAGGGGGCCTCTTGTTTTTTCTTTTGTCAAAAATGCTCAACTGCTTTTCCACAGTTTTGGTTAAAGTTTGTGGTTAAAAACCCAGACAAACATCACTCTAGTTAATTTTGAAAATTAGCTGTTTGTCTCATAAAATAGCCAGTTTTTTGTCTGTTCGCCTCATATTTCAGGCTTGGGTTATCAGATTTCAATGAAATTTGGAATGAAGATTGTTTGTGGGAAAGACTTTCAGATGACATCTCCCTGCAGTAAAACCAAGAAAATAATTGCAAATCACCTACCCACATGTGTGGCATTATGTCTTTGTTCTACATCTCTTATGTGGTCACTTAACTTCAGTAACAGGCATTTCTGGCCTTCACAATTACCTTGCTGTAAAACAAAGATAATAATTTTGTCATTTGCCTCATAAAATAGCCAAGTTTTGGCCTGTTTGCCTCGTATCTCTGGTTTGGGGTTAGCGACTCTCTATGGAATTTGGAATGAAGATTGTTAATCAGAATAGCTTTCACAGTATCATTGTTCATTTCTTCTCTTCTCATTGTTTGGCGGTATGCAAGGAAAGCAGATGGCCAAGATTATAAAATAGCTGCATTTGGAATATTTGTTTCAAGGTACAGTGCAAAATTATTTCTGGTCATCAAAATTAATTCATGTGTCTTTACCTTGTTATAATTTATGGGAGAGCACTCTCCCATAAATTTTAGCAAGGCAAATTGATACAGATAAATATTTTCACTTCACAGATAATTATGAAGCACATCTGCAGAACATGAAGCCTTTACCCATTGGAGACTATGTCAAAATTTATTATTTTAAATATTATTTTTCCGAAAAATTTTAGCAAAACCATATCAGGCGAACCCCTCATTGCGATTATTGTTATTATTATTTTTTAAATTTAAAAAAAAAAAATTCAACAAAACAATTTGTGACCCCTCATTGGAACAACCTGATTCCAATGAGGGGGTCACATGATATGGTTTTGTTGGAAAAATGTTGGGTTTTTTCAACTGCTTGATTTGTAAATTACTCAGGTGGATGATGTCATGTATATCAGTCTTACTTCTGTAACCAACACAGTATTATGATGTCACATATAACAGTCCTCTTCCATAACCAACTTTCTCAGAGTATTATGATGTCAGATGGACTCTGATGTCGTGTGTATTAGACTGTTTTAGACAATATGTCTGTGATGAGTTATTATATCATGATTAGGCCCCACAAAGTAGATCTCTGTTTCTGAGGCCAGTTTTTGTAAAATTGCTTGTGGGGGAGGGGGAATTTTATTTTTTATTTTTGTAATTATTTCTTTTTCATCAAAAGTTACTGTTCTTGGTTTGTTTTATGTTTTTGGCCTCACAATCTGCAGAATAGGGGGCATGGTGGCGTTGCAGTAACCGGTTCTCGTCAGATCACCGAAGTTAAGCAACGTCGAGCCCGGTTAGTCCTTGGATGGGTGACCACCTGAGCGATCGATTCGGACTCCCGCATTGTGACCTTGGGCAAGTCACTTAACCCGAATTGTCCACATGGGGGCACGAGGACACCATGTACTAAGGCGTACTGCATGTCGATGGAGCACATGTCTTCAACCAATCTGACCCTGCCTGTGCTGCAGTGTGGACTTACAACGTCGGGGAGCTGGCAGCTGCTTGTCGTTGCTCGGTGGTTCTCTCCGGGTACCCCGTCTTCCTCCACCCGTAAAACTGTCACGGTCATGATTAGCCATTGTGCATAAGTATGTGACCTTAAACACCAGTAAATAATAAATAAATATATTTACAGAATAGCATGGGTGGTGTTGTATTTCGTCCCTTGAGTGCAAGAAGGCTTTGCAATGCTGAAGCACTCAAGGGACAAATTTATCAATTTTATTAACTGGGTAAAATATCAGACATAAACCATTTAATTTTTATCTTTTTAAGTTTGCATTGGTTATAAAAAGAGAGCATGCAGCAGCCAAAAGGACCATGCAGGAGGGCCTAAGAAACAGCTTTTTAACTTTTTTAGGCCATATGTTTATATTTTATGACAGCTTGCTTGCTTTTCTCTACTTGTAGGGCAGTATTGTATTCCTGTCTGAATTATCAACACCAACGGCTTTGGATATTGATTTTGTCATTAGTCTAGTAGAGAAATACAGATCATCTCCTCCAAGTACAGCTGGACAACTAGCACCTGCTATGGATCCTGCAACAGCAGTGTGGAACTGGGAACGTTTTGAATCTTTGTTCACTTCATTTCAAATGAGTGGTCAGAGTGTAAGTATTTTAGAGTTATTCTCCTTTGTTTTGAGCTGTGCTCTAATCTATAATGATGTGAGAAGATTATTATTTCTTATCAACCTACCTTACAGTTGTTTACTACAGGCTTGCACTACAGTGGAAGACCCTAACTCAGAAAATATACTCTCTATTTTGATCTTTCCCAAGAGATTTGGAAAAGAAAAGTGGTGCAAAAGCACCACAAAAAAATAAGCCAAAACTGGGTCGAGCACCATTGGCGCACACCCAGTAGGGGATGCTCTTCTCTTAGTACAATTCCACAACTTCCAGAAAACCAGTGCGCAGACAGTAACTAATGAAGCATTCTTTTTTCGCCCAACATCCAAGGTTGATGTGCGGCCATTTGTATTACGAAACAGTGATAATTCAGCTCGTCGATGATGGTTTCCTGGGACTGGAATTATGGATCTGAGGATCGTATAATAACAGGACTGTGTTTTATATATTCTCGTTATTATTTTCAACCACATTTTCATACTATTTTATATATTTTACGTGTCGCACGTGACTTTCGTACCGTGCGGTTCGTACATATAATTTTTCGGTTGATCAATTTTATTATTATTGGAGTTACGTGTCAATAGGGGACTGTATGGACAGGATTTCTCCACTCTGTTGAGAGCAGAATTTCAGTTTTTTAGGTCCCTGTCTGCCGTCTGGGTTCAGTTGTGTTCCCGCCGGTACTTTTTTTCTGCCACCTTTCAGTCGTAGTTGGGGGTGTTCTTATACTGTCTTTGTCGAGTTCACCTTTTTCTTCTACTGCTCTCACCTCTGTTATGTCCAGTACGGTTCGTTTAGGGCAATTCGTTCTCGTTCTCGTATCCGTTCCTCCTGCACCCGTGGGGTTGGGTGGTGGGGACGATTGGGGGGTGGGGGGAGGGGTTGTGGGGGGGGGGAACACTGTCATTTTGGGGCCTCCCGATGCGACCACGTCTGGTGAGAGTTATACCCCCTCCGTGGGTGGGGGAGGGGGGCACTTCCTCCCACTCCCGGGGGGTGGGGGGAGGGGGAATGCTGTTGTTTCAGGGCCTCCTGACACGACCACATCTGGTGAGAGTTATACCCCCTCCATGGGGGATGTGCAGATTTTTTTAACCGTGATGGATACTGCATTAGCTGTGGAGTTGTCTGGTGAAGAGATACCTGGTTCTGGGACTATGGTTCCTCTCCAGTCGACATCTGAAGCTGTCACTAAGGTTATGACTCCTCCTTTGGAGGCCAAGCTTTGTTGCTCTCTCCCCTTTTCTGCCAGTTTCAACAGCTCCCGTCGTATCTGCTGCTACTGCTGTTCCATCTACAATGTCATCGGTCACCGTTTCAGCCAGCCTCAGCTTAGTCTGCAGCGATGTCTGTAGTGTGGATGTGAGGTATTGGCCTCAGCCTTCCCTGACTTCAACTCGGCGAAGTCGGAAGTGGCTGCCGACTGAACCCCCTGCTGTGTCCTCTCAGCCGTTGAGCACAGCAGTTTTATCCCTGCAGGGGTCTGCAGAGATGTCTGGTAGTGTAGACGTGGGGTATCGGCCTCCGCCTTCCCTGACTTCAACTAGGCGAAGTTGGAAGTGGTTGCCGACTGAACCCCCTGCTGTGTCCTCTCAGCCGTTGAGCACAGCAGTTTTATCCCTGCAGGGGTCTGCAGAGATGTCTGGTAGTGTAGACGTGGGGTATCGGCCTCAGCCTTCCCTGACTTCAACTTGGCGAAGTCAGAAGGGGCTGCCGGCCGAACCCTCTACTGTGGTCTCTCACCCGTCGAGTACCGCAGTTTTTCTCATTGGATTCGGATGTTCATGGTGGGGTCACTGGACCTTTTGTCCCGCAGAGGTCCATGGCGACTCTCCTGAGTTTCCACTCTGTAGATCCTTGGGGTATGTCATACGCCAATACACATCTGCCTTCAGATGTTTCGGCTGCAGCCTGTCATCCCGCGTCGGGTGTATTTGAGGATCGTGATCCTTAGCTGGTTAAATGGGTCAAACCAGCCGACAGTGTCAGCCGGCCGCGATCATCGGTCGCGTGCCTACAGCCTGTGGAGCAACCTGCTTCTGGGTGCCTTCGACCGTGCCTGTCGGTACAGGTGGTTGAAGTGTTTACAGCTTTGGGCTCTAAGCTGAGTTTTAAGGCTATGAAGACGTCGTTCTTCATAAGGGTTGACACTTTTTTGCCTCCGGTGCATTATTGTTCCTACGATTTTGCCAATCCGTTAGTCTGCCAGACTTTGACGGTCTTGGATCAGGACTCCAACTCCCAAGCCAGCCATTTTTCATATGGAGACTCTGGAGTCCGTGTTGGGCTTGTCAAGAGAGATGCTGGACAAGCTTTCTCTCTCCGATCACGTCGTCTCTGCTTTGCTGCTTATCTGCCCCCAGATAAGTTTGACGACGTACAGGCTCTTTTGTGTGTGCTGTCCAAGGCACTCATGCATCTTCTCACACGCATGCCTGTAACACGGCTAACTTGGAATTAGTTCACAGGGATGCTGTGCTGGACAGAAGCCGTTCCCTTCTTGAGGGGCACTGCGCTGCTCTTCGATCTGCTTCTTTGGCAGGTCCGCAATTATTCCATTGTTCCGTGGCGATGGTCCGGGATGACTCCCTATGTCATTCTATTGATCAGCTGCTGCTTCGTCAGCTTGATCAGCCTTCTGTTGGAGACAGAGGCCATCCAAAGCCTAACAAGTACCCTTCTGTTTCCTCTGCGAAGCCAAGGGCAGATCCTCCTGCTGCCACTTCTGCTTACAGGGTAAGGGTAGGTGTCGGCAGTAGTCACCTTGATTCGTCCCAGGTTGAGGCATCCATCGAGAGTGCGTCTTCTAACACAAGTCCCTTTCAACGTTACACGTTGGGAACTTTTGATCACGGAGAATCTCCTGTCAAAGGGGGCGATCGACATCATCAGGAACATTCATTCAGTGGGATTTTATTCCCGCCTGTTCTTGGTGCCGAAGAAGGACGGTTGACTCCGACCGGTTATCGATCTGAGTATCCTGGCCCAGTCTATCATTGCTCCTAACTTCAGCATGGAGGCTTTCAGGTCGGTTTGCCGATCCATTCACCAGGGAGTTTTCCAGTTCAAGGCCATGCCCTTCGGCCTCGACCTGGATCCTTGGGCCTTCACCCGCCTGATGTCGCATGTGTTAGCCTTACATCGCACACAGTCCAGGGTTTCTTCTTTGGCATATCTAGTCGATATCCTCCAGAGGCATTCCAATGCTGCCTTTCTGGAGTCGGATGTCGACACACTGTTGAGCCTGCTCACGTCACTAGGGTTCAGAGTCAACAAGGAGAAGTCAGACCTGGTCCGTTCTCCGTCATTTTTGTCATCTAGGGATGGGCTTCTGTACTCAGCTGGATACGGTGGCGGTTTCCCTTGTAAGGGCTGTGATTTTCTCAGCCTTTGCCCTGACTCTGTCCCAGTCCACGTCCACAACAGCTCGGACTCTTCCCCGGCTGCTCGGTCTCTGGGGTCCGGTGATGGATCTCATTCCTCTAGGTCGGCTGCATGTCAGACCTCTCCAACACTTTCTGCTCAGTCGTTGGAGGCCGAATGTCGATCCTCTGGATCTGGTGCTTCAGTTACTGGAGTCTCTTCCTCGTCACCTTCTCCTCTGACGGATGTTCAGTGGATTTTGCAGGGAGTTTCGTTGGACTTCCCCACGTCCGATCGTGTTCTGATGGCAGTCGCCAGTGATCTCGGATGGGGTGTGGCGTTGGATCCTCTAGGTCTCTCCCTTCACGGGTCATGGGACCAGGATCCAGCAGCTCTTCACGTCAACCAGAAGGAGCTTCTTGCTCTTCTTCTGAGTTTCCGGCAGTGGATCCCCCACCTTTCGAATTGTCAGGCACTTCTGTTGTCCGACAATTTGACAGTGGTTGCTTACAATTGGAACCAGGGCGGCACGCACTGTGTTCCCATGTACGATTTGGTTTGGGAGCTTCTACTGCTCGCTCAGGATGTCAACGCCGGATTGGTGGTTCGTCACATTCCCGGTCGTCTGAACGTCCTAGCCGACTCCCTGTCCCGACGGGGCAGGTTCATTTCCACCGAGTGGATGCTCCACATGGTGGTGTTCCAGGCGCTTTGCGATCTCTGAGGTCGTCCCCACATCGATCTCTTTGCGACTCATTGGAACCATCAGGTGGACACTTTCGTGTCCCAGTGTCCAGATGCTCTGGCTTTCGCCGTGGACGCTCTGTCCCTCCTTTGGAACGGTCTTGTCGGCTACGCCTTCCTGCTGGTTTTGGTTCTGCCTCAGGTTCTAGTCAAGATACGAACCTGCAGTTGTCGAATCATTTTGATCGCATCCCTCTCGCCTCAGTGGGTGTGGATCAATCTGCTCTGCTCTCTGTTGGTGGTGGTTCCGGCACGTCTGCCTCTACGTCTCGACCTTCTTTGCCAAGGTCGCCCGAGGAGGTTTCACGTCGACCGGACTTCATTGTGCCTTTGCGCATATCTTTTGTCAGGTCCTGTCTCCTCTGTAGCGTTTTTTTTGAGTAGAGCAGTGGAGTTGCTTTTCTTCTTCAAGGAGGCACTCCACTGGTTTAGCCTATGTGGCTAAGTGGAAGGTCTTCTGTCGATGGTGTGTGGATCACTCTGTTGATTCTGTCACTCCTTCGATCACACAGATTGCGAAGTTTCTGGTATATGTTTGATTCTGGGGGTCTTCAGCCTGTTACCATCAAAGGGTACAGGTCCATGCTTCAGAGACCTTTTCATCTGTGGGACAGCGTCGTATCGGCACTAATCCATGCCTCTCCAAGCTTCTTCTGCACTTTTCCTTGAAAAGGCCTAGGACTTTGCAGCTTACCCCAAGATGGAATCTTTCTTGGGTGCTGCTCTGCTTGGGGGGGGGGGCGGGGGGGGGGGGGGGGCACCGTTGTAGCCTTTATCCCAGGTGGATATGTGTTTTCTCACATTCAAGATGGCTTTTGCCTCAGCCAGATGGGTTAGTGAGCTTCACGCCCTCTCGGTTGACCCAGCTTTTTCTGGAGCTCACCCACTTCTGGCCAAGAATCAGATACCAGAAACTACTCCGCCACCTGTCTGTATCGGGACTCTTCCTTCTGTTGAGGGTAAACACCCTGTGCTCTGTCTGGTTCGTGCAATTCGCCTTTATCTCAATCGGACGCTGTTCATTAGGAAGGGTAGGTACGTTTTTCTGTCTCTTATTCCTGGTCGACAAAAGATCTCTCCTGAATCCATTTCTCTATGGATTTGTCTTGCTGTTCGTGCAGCTTCCGCTCGTCTAGCGACTGGCGATTGTATTACCAATCGTATTTCTGCCACGAGGTGCATGCATTGTCTACCTCTTGGGGCTTATACTAACTCTGTCATGTTGTCGGATGTTCTGCTGGCAGCCTACTGGAGGAATGCTACTTTCTCCACTTATCTGTGAGAGTTGCAGGAGCAGGCAGAGGACCTTTGTACTATGGGCCCTCTTTCTTCTGCTCAGGCTGTTGTCTATCCCAGCCATTCGGCTTCTTACAAGGTCAGTTCCAGCTCTGTGCTGTTACTGTCCTTTCTGTCTGTGCGTCGCACATAACCATACGCCTCATCTCTCATTGTGTTTTACAAATGTTTGTGATGCTTTGGTTTGATAGGCCTAGGGACCTCTTCCTCTGTCTACGGTTCCAGGGCAATTGGGTTATGTGTGGGTTGGTTATGTGATTCCCTCCATCCTATTGTCTATTCAGCCTGTAGTAAACAATTGTAAGGTAGGTTGATAAGAAATTTAAATTTTTATACTGTACCAATGACCCAGACATAGCTGGTGCTAACTCTTAAAATATAGGGCCAAACACAAATTTTGCCCCCCAATCCCCAAAATTTGCATCTAAAACCAAAGAAAACATGTCCTGAATGGCCCTCCACACTTCACCTCTACTGCGCATGCACAGTGTCAAGGACGTTCCGAAATTGGCGCCATTAATCACTCTAAGTTTGGCCCTTCATCAGTTAACATCTGACTGATCTTTGTGCTTGTAAATCTCAGTTTAAATGATGCCAGACACATAAATATTAGTGAAATGGTGATTCTAAGGAGGATAGAGAAGGAGGAGAGGAAAAAAGTGTGACAGAATATTATCAGGGCTGTAACTTAAAATTTTTTAATGAAATTATGTTAAGTTACCTATTTTCGAGGCAGCAGCCATTTTGTTGTCATTCTGATTATTTAGTTACACTGATTTTTCAGTGTTTTCCTCTCTCCCTGTCCTTTAAGTCCCCCCTTGCTATTCTCCCATGCTTTTGGCATAGTTTTTGTAATTATTATTACTAAATTTTTTTGGGAGTTTTAGCTGAATAACAGAATGAATTCTGTTCTTTTCCCCATGTTTACGTCTTCACCTACGGGTGGTTAGGCATTGTGTTCTGCATCTACCATCTGATGTTCTGCAGTTTCTTCCCTGGAAGTCTTTGTTTTGCATCAGATAGTGTATTTTTGGTAACTGATTCCGGGCCTGGGTGCCTGGAGTCTTATTTTGTGTTTTTACATTCCTTGTTTACATTTACAGCCCTCTGTGTGAGGGGGGGGATTTCTTGTATTTATTATTTATTTATTGGTGTTTAAGGTCACATACTTATGCACAATGGCTAATCGTGACCGTGACAGTTTTACGGGTGGAGGAAGCCGGAGTACCCGGAGAGAACCACCGAGCAACGACGAGCAGCTGTCAGCTCCCCAACATCGTAACTCTGAACTCTGCACCGCAGCACAGGCAGGGTTAGATTGGTTGAAGACATGCGCACCATCGACCTGCAGTACGCCTCAGTACACAGCGTCATCGTGCCCCCATGTAGGCAATCGGGGTGAAGTGTTGTGCCCAAGGACACAACGCGGTTGCCGCAGGTGGGATTCGAACCGAGGACCTCTCGGCTTGCAGCCTGCACCTCTACCAACTGAGCCACCGCGCCCCCGGGGGATTTCTTGAAAATAATATCTTATTGTTATTTTAATCATAACTAGATACATTATTATTGTTCGTAAGTGTTGAATAAATTGTTTAAAATATTTTTTAAATTTTTGTCCACACTTAGGCTTGCGATCCATTGGGGCTCAACGTTACATTTCAGAAACTTTTGATTTCAATTATTTTTTCTATATTAATGGATCATATTATTATTATGTATTTTGATTGCCAGGGGTTGGTGCGAGTACCAGGACTTGTTTTCTTTTCTCATTGAAAGGATTTTGATCAATTGTAATAAGAGGAAGTCTTCCTCTGACTTTTATAATCATTCTATATGTGGTCAGTGTACTCGCATTAACTCCTGTTCTGTATCGTATGATTTCGATGACAACATGGGAAGCATATGTCACGGTATGTTAGTGGGGAATTGGACACTCCGGTCCTTTCCCCGCAGGGTCACTCTACTTTATCAATTTCTATTTCAGACGATCAAGATTAGGGTGATGTATCTGTGATGTCTTCCAACAGTGTGCCTCCGTCGTCACAATTAATGAAGGGCTAGCGGAAAAGTGCTCATGTAAATACGCCAATTGCCTAAGAGGACCCTAGTAGGTTCGACGGCCTTTGATATCCGCTAGCTCGCCCGGTGTAGCATCCATTCATCGAATGGTTCGGCAGCCGGGTTCGTCCGTTGCGGTCTAGAAGGAGTTTTGGGGTGATGCGAGCACTATAAATCAACCATATGCACACTCAGTGACGGCGGATTAGAGGGAGAACGGAGGAAGCCTTTTAGTCCGGTTCATAGCTCGTTCTGGTCCATCCGGACGGCGAGCGAGAGAGGCCCCTCTCTCGTACAACAACATCTGGCCCCAGATGTTGTGGTACAAAATGTTTCGCATTCGGAGCATACGTCCGTCGCTCGGGATGCTCCGACATATAGTCAGTCCGGAGTAGACTGTCAATAAGGCTTCCTCATTCTCATGGTAGCGCACACGACCGCTCTTGGCTACGTGACCTCGGATATCCAGTCAGCTTCGCCGGTCAGAGAATCATCGGTGACCAGGTCACACCATCCGGTAGCCAGGGACACGAGGCCTGCAGACTCCGGACGTTCGCATAGGAAGTGTGCGGGAGTCAACGTACACGGAGCTTCCGGCGGCAATGCATCGTAAGACCGCTAATGCACAGGCCTCGGGAACGGACGTGCTTCCTAAATAGCACAGTTTATCGCAGCATCCCAGCATCAACTGAATCTGTCGCATATTTTTTATCCGACGATGCTGGGTCGGGACGCTCCGCGGAAGCGGGTACGGACGTCCGAAAATTTCATCTGGTCCGACGGGATGCCGAAAGGGATCTGGAGGATTTCGAGCTTTCCCTTTCGGAACAACATATGCTGTTGTGTATGTCATCTGACTTGATCTTCTACAGCTTCTTTCGTCGGACCAGAATGCTGCGTTGCCGGATAAGAAACTGATAGCGTCGGTGGACTTAGAAATTTTTGGTTCGGTTCAGGGACATCGTCCCTCAGTTCCGACATAGTCCAATAATGTCACACAACTTTCGAATTATTCAACGACGCTATATATATTATTATTATATGCTTGCTATAACCAAACATTTCTGGTTTCTTGTTCGCAAAGTTACAGAGATGTCTTTCAAAAGTGTGCCTCTGTCGTCATAGTTAATGAAGAGCTAGCGGCAATTTGTGCTCATGGAATATGTCTATCGCCTAAGAGATCCCTTGTAGGATCGACGGAATGACATTCGCTAGCTCACCCGGTGTAGCGTGCATTCATCGAATGGTTCGGCTGCCAGGTTCGTCCGTTGCGGTCTAGGAAGGAGATTTGGGTGATGCGAGCACTATAATTACTTTAGTACTCACCCAGTGACGGCAGATTGAGGACAGATCGGAGGAAGCCTGTTAGTCCGGTTCCTGGCTTGTCCAGGTCCGTCCGGGCTGTGAGCGAGAGAGGTCCCTCTCTCGTCCAACAACATAGGGGACCACATGTTGTGGTTCAGATATTTTACATTCGGAGCATATGTCTGTCGAGCGGGACGCTCCGTTATATTGACAGTCCGAGAGACTGTCGATAATGCTTCCTCATCCTCACAGCAGGGCGCACGACCGCACATTGGCTACGTGACCTCGAGTATCCGATCAGTTTCATCATTCAGTGATTTCACGGCGAATAGGTCATGCCATCCGGTAGCCAAGGGACACGAGGCCTATTTACTCCGTTCGCTCGCATATTGGTAGTATGCACGGGGTAACGATCACGGAGCTTCCAGCGGCAATGCATTGTAGGACCGCTTCTCCTCAGGCCTCAGTGACGGACGTGCTATCCAAGTTAGCACAGTTGTTTCGCAGCATCCCAGCAATCGACAGTTTCTTACTCGAATCAGGAATTATCTGACGTCGGTGCGGTCCGCGGTTGCATCAGGTACGGACGACCGAACGCTTTATAGGGTCCGACAGGATGGCGAAAGGGATTCGAAAGATTTCGAGTTTTCCCTTTGGAAGCATCGGAAGCTGCCATTCATATCTTCTGGCATTATCTTCCAGTGATTGTTATTTCGGACTACATTGCTGCGATGTTGGATAAGAGACTTATAGCGTCATTGGACACGGAATTTTGGATCGGTTCAGGGACATTGTCCCTGACTTACCGACGCAGTCCAATAATGTCATTACAACATGTGTTTTATTTTTCGACGCTATATATGCATATAAGCCTGCTACCAAGCATGATAGTTTAGTTTCTTGTCCGCAATGCTCATTTCTGCCGTTTTATCATTTATACGAATAATTTATTTTGGCAGAGCAGGGCATACCGAGAGTTCATATGCGTCTAGACGGCGTGGTTAAAGACTGGAAATATTCTTTTTCGCCGTCTTATGTCTTTTCCAACCACAATGTTGGAAACGACAATGATGTCTAGTAGACTTAACTTAGACGCTTTAGCATACGTAATCCACCTTACTCAGGCATTATCATTACGTCTTCAAGAAAAGATTTACGGGATATTATTCTCAATGTGATTTCTTTTGAGGGCAGTAGTTTGTTCACATATAACTCCGCCCTTCAGTGGCTGATTGGAGTTGGTTAGACGTGACGAAGCCCTATCTACATCCACGCGCGTGGATAGTAAGGTGAAGAACTCTCTCAGAGTCGCTTCGTTCTCGGAGAAGCCTCTCTTCGACAGCAACTTTTCAGCAATCCAGGAATTGCTCGATTTACACGTTCTCTTGTCTATCTAGTGTTACAAGAGATTCAGACTGGGGCAAACATTCGGTGGTTGACTCAGAGAGTGCCACTGCAATTGCTGGATCCGAGTTGCCAGTCAAACAGATTGGGATATAATATTGATCCCAACGGATTCGAAGTGCCAGGGTCTTTGGGTTCCGCAGTCTCTAAGCAAGCAATTATCTTCCGCGGAATAATGTTTTTTAGGCTTGCTTTATGTCATTGCATGAACATTATTCAGAAACGCATGTCCAAATCCTGTCCGTTAATTCGACAGTAGTGGCGTATCTCCGGAACCAGGGAGGCACTCATTCGTTTCCGTTATTCTATTTAATGGAAAGAATCCGTTTGTTGGTTATAGTACACCAAGTTCTGTTTCGGTCCGTCATATTCCGGGTCGTCTGATTGTTTTGCCGGACTCCCGTTCACTTAGGGGTCGCTTGTTGCCGTCAGAATGGACTCTCAACAAACAAGTATTCAATCAGTTTTGCTATCTATGGGAGCGCCCAATGATAATTTATTTACGACACAGCTTGCTAATCAATTGCAGACGTATGTGTTGGCTTGTCCGGATCTCTGAGCTAATGTTGTTAACGCTCTATTGATCTAATAGGACGGAATGATAGGATACGCGTATCCTCCGGCGCTGTTGTTTCAGCAGGTATTGCTAAGATAAACAACCACGATACATTTCTGTTGATAGCATCTCTATCTTCACAGAGACCGTGGGTAATTTACTCTGATGTCTACTGTGGGAATTAACGCGAAATCTTCCTCAGTGTGAGGATCTTTTTTTTGCTGGGTAAATCGTGTCATCTTTATCACAACCCGCAAGGTCGCAACCTTCACGTATTCCATTGTGTGGTCCGTATTGCATTGTAAGCATTGTACTGGACGAGCTTTGGACGTGATTTCTTACTATAGGAGATCCTCTTCTTTGCTATTCTATGCGGCTAAAGTGGAGGCTCTTCCGTCGTTGGTGTAGGGATCACTATGTTCATATTGTTGATCCCTCCATACTACTCATTGCAACTTTTTAGTATACTTGTTTGACAAGATCTATTGCAGCCTCTTATTATTAAGGTTATAGGTTTATGTTACCTCATACCTATGCACTCTATGATAGTTTACAATTGAGTCTTATGTCTCTTTATCTAACTCAGTTAGTAACTTTTTGATAAATAGACTTAGAATCTTTAGATTAAATTCCTATATGGAATTTAACTTCGGTTCTTATTTAACTAAGTAATCATTTGAGCCTCTGGAAACAGTAGTTTTCAAATTCTGACCTTTTAGACAGTAATTCTGTTGGCTTCTCTTCTACTGAAGAGTCAGTGAGTTTCATGCACTATCGATGGATGATTTTCACTTTCGTAGTTTCGGAATCACTACTTCCTTTACTATTTAGGTTGGAATTTTGCTTAAGAGTTAGGCTCCTAATATCCGGAACCTATTGTTATTAAGGTCCTTCCGTCTTCGTACAGGCATAGGCCTTTACTCTGTCCGGTTAGAGTTTATGTATTTATAAACAGATATCTGTTTGCTACTACGGGCGTAAGCTTCTTCTGTTTTTGATGCCTAATAGAAGGACGTTACTCTCCATTCTATTGCTAATGGATTCAATTAACTATTGGTACTGCTTATGGTATATCATTGACTCAGCAGTTGTGCTTAAGATTTCGGCTCATGAAGTAAGAGTTCTTCTACATCTTGGGCTTACATTAATAGTGTCGCTATTATGGATTTTTGAAGGCTGCTCATTGCGCTCAGCCATCCACATTCATGAATTTTTATCTCAGAAATATCGAGTCCATTTCTGGAGGCCTCTATTGTTAGGTCTATTATCTACTGCTCAGAATGTCATTCACTTAACAGTTGCTACTACAGCTAGGTAGGCTGTCTGTTTCGGCAGTGACTCCGTTCTGCTGCCCTCTTCGCTCTGGGCTATTTGACCCAGGGCAAGAAAAAAGGGGGGGGGGGAGGGTGTTCCCTTGGGTCACCTGTTTTACTATGAAAACAAGGGGATACCTCCTCCGGAGTTAGTAATTCTGAGCTGTTATTGGGATGGTTGTTTAGTGAGAAGTTTATGTTTTAAAAATTCATTCAAGTCTTAGTTTTTAAAGTATAGCTTTTGTATATAGCATGTGTCAACGGACATGATTATGCAATCCTCAGACACTTTTAAGGAGTATAAGAGTCTCTATTCTCTAGACTTACTTTATTTATTGGCTTACTTTAAAAATTATTAGTATAAGGATTATATTGGATATTAATAGAGTACATGGATGTATGATGCTCAATTTTGGAAGGTGTTGTATCTTTCTAATTTATCATAAATAAGAAAGATACATGTAAGGCCTATTACTTCTTTTTCCCTAGAGGGGATGACTCTATTTTATATTATTGAGCGTATTCCATCTTGCTCTATGTCCTTGGCCCTCCAGCCTTTTTACTATTCAGCTATGTCTGGGTCATTGGTACAGTATAAAAATGTTAAAAAATTTATAGTAATTTCTATATTTTTTATACTTACCAATGACCCAGACGGGGATGGCCCTCCCAGGAGTTGGGAACTCTTGCCTCCCCGCTGAGTACATAGCGCTTACCAGGCACTGGTTATTAGAATGATTAATGGCGCCAATTTCGGAACGTCCTTGACACTGTGCATGCGCAGTAGAGGTGAAGTGTGGAGGGCCATTCAGGACATGTTTTCTTTGGTTTTAGATGCAAATTTTGGGGATTGGGGGGCAAAATTTGTGTTTGGCCCTATATTTTAAGAGTTAGCACCAGCTATGTCTGGGTCATTGGTAAGTATAAAAAATATAGAAATTACTATAAATTTTTTAACATTTTATAGTAAATTTCCTTTCTTATTATACCTACCGCAGTTGTTTACATGGAGGCCCTCCCGTCTTCTTATTCGGGTAAGAATCCTTCCTCACCGCTGATCAAATAACTCCTATGTTGGCGGACTCAAAAGAATGATTCATTAGTTACTGCCTGTGCACTGATTTTCTGGAAGTCGTGGAATTGTACTAAGAGAAGAGCGTCCCCTACTGGGTGTGCGCCGATGGCACTCGACCCAGTTTTGGCTTATTGTCACCCGCTTTTTTAAAAAAACGGGAGATATTAAATTCAGGGTGTCCTTCCATCCTTCTGTCCTTCCAACCTTCCGTCCTTCCGTGTTTTCGTTTCAGTGACCGGATTTCGATGAAATTTGGGTAGTAGGTCACTTTCATCAATTGTGGGTCCAAGTTCGAATATGGGCATTTTCCGCACATATTTAATTAGGTTGCTGAAATTTGATTGGCTGACGGTTTCCAAACTCTAACTTTCCTTAAAATCAACCGATTTCGATGAAATTCATATATGGATTACTTTTATCAATACCTAGGTCAAGTTCGAATATGGGAAATTTTGTATCAAAAATCTGTCCGTCTCCCTGTCCATCTGCCCTGTGCGTCAATGCACCTCAGACTAAAAGCCGTATTTATGAACCGATCTTCACAAAACTTCTTGGGTATCTTTGCTATCATTGTGAGACCAGAATATGTGTTTTGGGGTTTGGTCCAAAATTCAAGATGACCTCAAGCGGCCATTTTGTTCCGAAATTGGGTGTAATCAGTTTTTTGTACAGAACTTCTATATGAAAGTTCAGATTTGAATAAATTTTTGTGTGAATGTTTAGAAGCATGCAATACATCACATATAGTACGGGTTTTGTTCTCGTGCAAAAATTTAGCAAATTAGGGAAACTTTGATTTATTCAGTGCTACTACTAATACACAATAAGTGCACACCTTCCGTGTTTTTTGTTTCCAGACTCTAACTTTCCTTACAGTCAGTCAATTTCGATGAAATTTGGGTAGTAGATCTTTTCATCAATTGTGGGTCCAAGTTCAAACAAGGGCATTTTCCACGCATATTTAATTAGGTTGCTTAAATTTGATTGGCTGATAGTTTCCAGACTCTAACTTTCCTTAAGATCTAGAGTCAACCGATTTCAATGAAATTTCATATATGGATTACTTTTCACATCAGTTTAATGTAATATGTCTTATCATACAGTCTTAATTTTTAGTGATTCTCACAGTTATACTCCACATCACTTTACTTGCTTTGACAGTGACCTCCGTGAAAATAAATCTGATAACCACTGTCTGAAGCACTGTCTGTTCTGTCTCTTCTAAATAACTTCCACTTGCAACTAAACTATATTCCACTGGATGCATTAATTCCCCTTGAAACTGCTGCCCAGCGGGAGACATGAATTCACTGAATTTGCTTGTTTTTTCGTGGTGCTTTTGCACCACTTTTCTTTCCCAAATCTATTGGGAAAGATCAAAATAGAGAGTATATTTTCTGAGTTAGGGTCTTCCACTGTAGTGCGAGCCTGCAGTAAACAGTTGCGGTAGGTATAATAAGATAGGTAATTTACTATAAAATTTAAATACCTTTTTTACTGATGGAATTCCGTTCTGTGAGAAAGCATTGAAAAGGACTCCCTTTCCAGTGGTCTTCTATCCACTGTTTATAATCTCAATAAAAGGAACCTCTAAAATACTGAAGGAAAGGAGTTAATAACTGATTTGTCTATACTTCATCTATTCATGCAAAATATAATTTTCAACCCTTTGAACCCTGGTGGCATCTTCCATGTCAGTTCAGGGGAAGCAATTGGAAGAATCCATATTGATTATTTGGGGGTAGACAAATTAATATTTTCAACATGCAGCCTTAGGGCTGCACATTGAAAATATTAATTAGTCTACCCCACACTTAAAAACTTTACAGGCATCCAACGAAATGAAAGTATGACATACCATGTTCCTGGGCCGGAAAAGCAGCCTCTGGGGTTCAAAGGGTTAAAAGCAAATTATGATAAAATATATTTGGGTGGATAACAATAACTGTTAATATCTCTCCGTATTTATTATTTGTTTATTTATTGGGGTTTAAGGTCACATACTTATGCACAATGGCTAATCGTGACCATGACAGTTTTATGGGTGGTTGAAGCTGGAGAGAACCACCAAGCATCAATGAACAACTGTCAGCTTCTCAACATTCTAACTCTGTTCAAGCTCCGCTCAAACAGGGTTACAGCTGTTGAAGACATGTGCACCATCGACGTGCAGTACGCCTTAGTACACAGCGCCATCATGCCCCCTTGTAGGCAACCGGGATAAAGTGCCTTGCCCAAGGACACAATGCGGGTCGTCCCGGACAGGGATCAAACTTCAGACCTCTAGCATAGAAGTCCAACAGTCTGCCACTGAGAATATCTCTCAGTGCTAATTGTTTTGTGTTGAATAGGGACATTCACAGGTACAACAGCCTTCAGGAAATCTCAGTCTGGTAAATGTAACTATTAATCCAAACATAAATTCTTCTATTAATTAAATTACTCGAAATAATTCCAGCTGTATATTCCGTTCTGTCCCACAAATAAGCCCAGGATGTGCATTACAAATAAAAGAGGGCAAAGGTATATGGGTGGACTTAGTTTTGGGAGGTCAATGTTGCAAATGGAGTGCAACATTGACGCGAAGTTAGGCGATGCTGTCAATCCCATAACAAAGAGGCATCAACCCTTTACATAACACGAAAAGCAGATGACACTTGCAAACAAGATTCTTGAATAACTAATTTTTTTCATTTTTTGTCACAAAAACATAGGTTATGACCCCTAATTGGAACGAGCTCATCCAATGAGGGGGTGATAACCTATGTTTTGGGGGAAAAAAATGAAAATGAAATGGCAATTTTTGTGAATAATGCTGGCCGGTTTTGGCCGTTACGTTGGGTAAATGGTTAACCCATTTTTATAATGAATCAGACGCATACGTCTGCATATTTTACAAATTGAACAGTCAAAAAAAATATAATTAAAATAATTTCAACAAAACCATATGTGACTCCCACTTTGGAATGAGCTCATTTCACATTGGAATGAGCTCATTCCAATGAGGGGGTCACATGATATCGTTTTGTTGAAATTTTTTGAAGCATTTGAGAAGAACAAAATTAAAATAATGAATTTTAAGATCATGTGCATTTGGGAAGGGCTTCTTTTTCATTGAAATCTGAAAAGTTCATAGGTTGGCTTATTAGCTCACTGAAGGGAGCTTAACTTATCACTTGCCATCCGTCGCCGTCCGTCGTGAACTTCACATTATCAACTTCTCCTCACAAACTACTCGACCAAATTGAAACAAATTTAGTGTGTATGTTCCTTATCATATGTCAATTCAAGTTTGTACAAATAAACTTGCCGCGCCCACAGGGGGCACCAGAAGGGGCATAACTCTTATAGCACCCATAAATTTTTTCAAAAATTCAAAAAAAATCTTCTTCTTCAGATCCACCAGTCAGAATCTTTTCATATTTGTTATACAACATCTCCAGGGGGTCTGATTCAAGTTTGTTCAAATCGAATCCCTGGGTTAAGATTTGGGCTCTCTATTGGAGCCCAAAGTTTAACTTGGTGCAATTTGAGGAAATTTCTTTAAAAATCTTCTTCTTCAGATCCACCAGTCAGAATCCTTTCATGTTTGTTATACAACATCTGTAGGGGGGTCAGATTCAAGTTTGTTCAAATCCAGTCCCTGGGTAAATAATTTTAGGTGGAATATTCTTTAAAAATCTTCTTCTTCAGATTCAACCTCAGAATCCTCTCATATTTGGTATACATCATCTTTAGGGGGGGGGGGGGGGGGCAGATTCAAGTTTGTTCAAATCAAGTTTCTCGGTTAATATTTGGGTTCCCTATGGGAGCCTGAATTTTAACTTAAAAACTTAGTGCAATATAAGAAAATTTCTTTAAAGATCTTTCTTCAGATCCACCAGTCAGAATCCTTTAACATTTGGTATGCATCATCTCTAGGAGGGGTCAGATTCAAGTTTGTTCAAATTGGGTCCCTGGGTTGAAAATTTTGAGTCTGGTTTGGACTTAGAAATTTTTGACCAAAATTTAAAAAATTTGTTTTGGATTTTTTATGTGTTTTGTTCAATTTTGAGACGAAAAAACCCAAATTTTTAGCCTGAAAATTCGGAATTTACAAAAAAAATTTATGCGTTTTTTGTTCAATTTTGAGATGAAAAAAAAAAGAGCTCATTAAGCACATGCACACAAGAAATGGCCTTTTAATTGAAGAATCATTACTTCTCAACAGAGCCTTAATGTAGCTTCTAACACTCAACCAAGAAATGCTACTATGTTTACTGTTCAACTTTCTTTATGATTATATCCCAGCATTATATTATAATCCAAATACGGAATGATTGTTTCTTTCTGTCTTTTTCTTGATTTATGTACCCCAAAAAACTAAGGCCAAACTGTGTAAATGGTTTGGCCTTTGTTTTTTGGGGCTTCATAACTCAACAAGAAGACAGAAAGAAACTATCATTCCTTATAATTAAACTTGAGAGGCAATAAATTTAAACCCTCTGTACTTTGCGGAGTTAAAATAGAAACTAGGTCGGATCATGCTTCGAAGTGATAACTGAATAAAAAAGGCATAGTTTTCTAAAATTCTGTTTGAAATAACTATACATTTCGCTGAAGCATGTTCTTGTATCATTAAAAGTTTTATTGACCGATGGGGGTGGGGGGGGGGGGGGGGTGCATTGGCTGAGTAGGTAGAGGTGCAGGCTGCAAGCCAAGAGATCCTCGGTTCGAATCCCATCTGCGACAACCACGTTGAGTCTTTGGGCAAGACACTTCACCCCAATTTCCCACGTGGTGGCATGGTAGTATTGTGTACTAAGGCAGATTGCACGTTGATGGTGCACCTGTCTTCAACCAATGCTAACCCTGCTTGTGTGGAGCTGGTATGTTGGGGAGCTGACAGTTCTCAGTGGTTCTCTCCGGGTCCTTGTTACAACCAGTAGTGTATAAATTTACCAGTAATGTCGAAATCGACCAGTAATGTCAAAAAAATTAACCAGTAATGTCAAAATCAACCAGTAATGTCGAATAAATCGACCAGTAATGTAAAAATCCGTAATGTCCTTTTCCTCTTGACGGGAGGGTGCTGTCATTATTCAAAGCAACACTGACTTAAATTTAATTCTTATTTTAACCATTTCACGAGAAACTGAAAACACAGTTTGCAAAAGTGGAGTTCGATATAAACCCAGATGACGTGAAGTTGGTTGAGCTTTGTTTCAAAAAGAGTTCATTCAGGCCTTTTGGAAATTTGAAAGTTTTGTTCGCAAGAGTTTCGTTTGTGGATTATTATGACTGGCCATTGTGTACGTTTGATTTGGGTAATACAATGATCGCAGATGATTACATGTTGCATATCAACAAATTGAACATGGAATAAAAAGCATGATAAGGATTTCATTGTTTTTTAAATTTTATTTTGAAATATGATGAAATAAATATTAATTACTTTTCATGTTGAAACAACATGAGCATGCAGGGGTTCTTTTCCATTCACACTGTGTAATGTAATATTTTTATACTGTACCAATGACCCAGACATAGCTGGTGCTAACTCTTAAAATCTAGGGCCAAACACAAATTTTGCCCTCCAATCCCCAAAATTTGCATCTAAAACCAAAAGAAATCATGTCCTGAAGGACCTCCATACTTTGCCCCCACTGCGCATATGCAGTGTCAAGGACGTTCCGAAATTGGCGCCAATCACCATTCTTTGTTTGGCCCTTCATCAGTCAACATCTCACTGATGTTTGTGCTTGTAAATCTCAGTTTAAAGGATGCCAGACACATAATTATTGGAGAAATGGTGATTCTAAGGAGGATATAGAAGGAGGAGAGGAAAAAGGAGTGACAGAAAATAATCAGGGCTGTAACTTAAAATTTTTTAATGAAATTATGTTAAGTTGCCTATTTTCGAGGCATGGGCCTGTTGTTGTCATTCTTGTTATAAAGTTGCACTGCTTATTCAGTGTTTCCTCTCTCCTGGTCTTCTAAGTCTCCCCTTGCTATTCTCCCATGCTTTTGGCATATTTTTGAGAAAGATCATTTCTAAATTCTCTTGGGAGAATTAGCTTGGTTACAGAATGAATTCTGTTATTTTCCCTATGTTTACGTTTTCACCCATGGGTGTTTAAACGTTGTGTTCTGCATCTACCATCTGATGTTCTGCAGATTCTCCCCTGGGAGTCTCTGTTTTGCATCAGATAGTGTGTAATTTTGATGACTGATTTCGGGCCAGTTTTGTCAGTGCCTGGAGTCATGTTTTCTGGTGTTTTTACACTGTTTGTTTACATTGGCAACAGTCTCTTTTGAGGGGGGCTGTTTGCCTTTGGAGTAGTTTATCTCACTATAAGATACATTATTATTATCCGTAAGTGTTGCATTAATTATTTAATATAATTTTAAAATTTTTGACCACACTTAACCTTGGGATCCATTGGGGCTCAATGTTACTTTTCAGAAACTTGGGCTTCGCTGAAAAAATATTTTTCAAAAATTATTTTGATTTTCAATTGTTTTTTCATTATTAATGGATCATGTTATTATGTATCTTTGTGTTTAGGGGTTTGTGCGAGTATTAGGACTTGTTGTTGACTTTTCACAATGAAAGGATATTGTTCAAATTGTAATAGGAAGAAATCTTCCTCTAACTTTCATGATCATTGTATTAATTGTAGTCAGTGTACTCGCACTAACTCCTGTTCAATATGTCAATATTGGGATGACAAACATTGGAAACGTGTGTCACGATATGTTGTTAGTGGAGAGAGGGCTATGCCGGCCCTTTCTCCGCAGGGTCACTCTACTCTATCAGTTTCTATTTCAGAGGAACAAGAACAGGGTGATGTTTCCATGATATCTTCTGCAAGTGCGCTTCTGTCGTCACAGTTGAATGCAGAGCTAGTGGCAAAAGTGCTCATGGAGATACGACAGTTGCCTAAGAGGTCCCTAGCAGGATCGACGACGCTGTCGTCCGCTAGCTCGCCCGGTGTAGCGTCCATTCACCGAATGGTTCGGCAGCCGGGTTCGTCCGATGCGGTCCAGGAGGAAATGTTGGGTGATGCGAGCACTATAAACATTCAAGGTGCACACCCAGTGATGACGGATAGTAGGAGAGATCGGAGGAAGCCTTCTAGTCCGGTTCCTAGCTCGTCCAGGTCCATCCGGACTGCGAGCGAGAGAGGCCCCTCTCTCGTACAGCAACATCTGGGACCAGATGTTGTGGTACAAAATGTGTCGTTAGCGGAGCACACGTCCGTCGCTCGGGACGCTCCGTTGTATAGGCAGTCCGCTGAGACTGCTCAGGCTTCTCCTTCCTCTCACCAGCGCACACGATCGCACTTTGGCTACGTGACCGCCGATATTCTTCCAGCTTCGCCGATCAGGGATTCTTCAGCGACCAGGTCACGCCATCCGGTAGCCAGGGACACGAGGCCGGTTGACTCCGGACGTTCGCATAGGAAGAGTATGCGGGAGTCGCTAGATGCGGAGCTGCCCTCGGCGAAGCAGCGAAAGACTGCGCCTCCGCAGGCCTCGATGTCGGACGTGCTTGCTCAAATAGCACAACTTCTCGCAGCATCCCAGCAACCGACAGAAACGGTGTTGGATCGGGAATTATCCGACGGCGCTGGGTCGGTACGCTCCGCCGAAGCATCGGGTGCGGACGACCGGGAGCATCAAGAGGTCCGACCGGATGGTGAAAGGGATACGGATGACTTGGAGTTATCCCTTTCGGAACAACATAAAGCTGCCGTGGACTTCATCCGGCACTTTCTTCCTCAGGTTGTTCCGTCGGGCCAGACTGCTGCGGTACCGGACAAGAGAATTATAGCGTCATTGGACACTGATTTCTTCGAGCGGTTCAAGGACATCGCTCCTGAGTTTCCGTCTCAGTCCAATAATGTCAAAAGGACATTTGAATTATTGAACGACGCTATATTCAAGCTTGCTTCCAAAACTGGAAAAGCGGGTTTCTTGTCCGCCAATGCTCTTAACCTGCCTTTCATTAATGCAAGGAATAAATTCGATACGGCAGGACAGGGTATCCCGAGAGTTCCTCTGCATATGGACGACGAGGCGGAAGACTTAGAATTATCACTACCGTCGTCTACGTCTATCCCAACCGTGGTGTTGGATACGACTATTTCGTCTAACAGAGCCAGTTTAGATGCTTTATCTTACGCAGACCACCTTACAAAGGCGTTATCACTGCGTCTTCAAGGGAAAGAATTCCAGGATGTTCAATCCTCTTTAAGACTTCTTTCAAGGGCAGTAGCTTATTCCACGTGTAACTCTGCCCTTTCGGTGGCAAACCTGGAGTTGGTTAGACGTGACGCAGCCCTAGCTACATCCACACTCGTGGATAGTAAGGTGAAGAACTCTCTCAGAGTCGCTTCGGTCTCCGGAGAACTTCTCTTCGATGGCAAGCTTTCTGCAATTTACGATAAAATTACTAAGAAAGCTTCGGATTCTCTGCTGTTGAAATCCGCTTCCAAGAAGACGGACACGGCAGATAATAGTAAGACAGGCACTTCTGGGTCTAATGTGCCCAAGAGGGGGTTCCTATAGAGGTTCCGGTGCGTCCTCTTGGTCTTATTCAAGAGACCGTCAAGGCAGCGACTCACGTGCGGGACGTCCTTCGGGCCGGGACAATCGGTCGGAGGGACGAGGTGCGGGTCGTGGAGGACGTGGTTTCTCCTCCCGCAGGCCTCGCAGGTCCAGGAGGTGATGGCTTCAACCTCTATCGCGTTCCGGTTGGCGGAAGGTTGTCGAGTTTTTCAGAAGAGTGGGCGTCGATTACGGACGACCCTTGGGTGAAAGGGGTGATTTCGGAAGGTCTAAGAATATCCTTCAAACAAAAGCCTCCATTAACTCGAAGTCCAAAATGGACTCAACTTCCGTCAAATCTGCAGAAAAGAGACGCTCTGTTATCAGAGGTCGCAGTCTCTTTTAATGAAGAATGCGGTAGAGGTCGTAGAAAACCAGGAAACACCGGGATTCTACAGCCATCTGTTTCTGGTTCCGAAACCAGACGGCTCGTTCCGTCCAGTCATAGATTTGAGCTGGATAAACAAGCTGATCGTCGCTCCGAAGTTTTATATGGAGACAATTCGATCGGTCAGAGCGAGTATTCGAGTGAACGATTATGCTACAAGCATAGATCTCAAAGATGCATACTTTCACGTCATGGTACATCCGACATTCAGAAAGTATCTACGCTTCGCACTCCTAGGCGTGGTGTATCAATTCCGGGCGATGTGCTTCGGATTGAACCTAGCACCCTGGGCTTTCACTCGGGTAATGAACTCGGTAATGATGTATTTCCGAGCTAATTCGTCTGCGGTAACGTCGGCCTACCTGGACGACATTCTTCAGAGGTACGGCAACGAGTTAACGCTTCAGAACGATGTGCAGAATCTGTTTCTATTGCTCCGACGTCTCGGTTTTATAATAAACGAGGAGAAGTCGGATCTGGTGCCGTCCAAGTCATTCACACATCTGGGAATGAGCTTCGAGACGCACAACAATCTCGTTCGTCTGCCGTTAACCAGAGCGAAATTAGTCAGTTGTTACGCTCGCTATTGTCTTCACGCAGACAAAGTCACAGTGAGGGAGTTCATGAGACTGATAGGTCTGTGCGGAGCCGCTGCGGATCTCATTCCGATGGGGCGGTTACGCACTCGTCCTCTCCAAATTTTCTTGACTCAGAATTGGAGTGTGAAAATTCATTCGCTCGACATAGACGTTCTATTGTCAGATCAAGTGAAACGAGAGATTCAGACTTGGGCAAACATTCAGTGGTTAACTCAGGGAGTTCCGCTGCAGTTGCTGGATCCGAGTTTTACAATTATGACGGATGCCAGTCAAACAGGTTGGGGTGCATCATTGATCCCAACGGATTCGAGATGCCAGGGTCTTTGGGATCTGCAATTCCTATGCAAGCACATAAACATCAAGGAAATGATGTCAATTTGGCTTGCGTTACGTCATTGGATGGACATTATTCACAATGCTCATGTCCAAATCCTGTCCGACAATACGACAGTAGTGGCGTATATACGGAACCAGGGAGGCACTCATTCAGTTCCGTTATTCAATCTAACGGAAAGAATCCTTCTGTTTGCTCTAGAACATCAAGTTCTACTTTCGGTCCGTCATATACCGGGTCGTCTGAATGTACTAGCAGACTCCCTTTCACGAAAGGGTCTCTTGTTGCCGTCGGAGTGGACTCTCAACAAACAAGTATTCAATCAGATTTGCTACCAATGGGAACGGCCAATGATAGACTTATTTGCGACACATCTCAACAATCAGTTGCAGACCTATGTGCCTCCGTGTCCGGATCCAAGAGCATTTGCAGTAGACGCTCTGTCGATCCCTTGGGACGGAATGATAGGATATGCGTATCCTCCAACGCCGTTGATTCAGCAAATATTGCTAAAAATAAAACAATCTCAATGCAAGATTCTGTTGGCAGCATCTCTGTCTCCACAGAGACCATGGATAAATCTACTCAGGTGTCTGTTGTGGGACCTACCGCGAAAGCTTCCTCCACGGGAGGATCTTCTTTCGCAGGGGAAACCGTGTCAATTTCATCACAACCCGCAAGGTCTCAACCTTCACGTTTTTCCATCGTGCGGTCCTTCTTGCATGGCAAGCACTTTACAGGACAAGCAGTGGACGCGATTTCTAACTGTAGGAGGACCTCCTCTTCGCTAAACTATGCGGCTAAGTGGAAGGTCTTTTGTCGTTGGTGTAGGGATCATTCTGTTGATATTTTCGATCCCTCCATACCAGACATTGCAAACTTTCTAGTATACTTGTTTGACAAAATCAAACTGCAGCCTGTTACTATTAAGGGTTATAGGTCTATGTTATCTGATACCTATGCACATCATGATAGTTTACAAATTGGATCTAATGTCTCTTTATCTAAGTTAGTTAGAAACTTCTCGATAAATAGACCCAGAACTCTTAGGTTAATTCCTAAGTGGAATTTAGCTTGGGTTCTTCTTAAACTGAAGGAAAAGCCATTTGAACCTCTTGGGACAGTAGATTTCAAATTCTTGTCTTATAAGACAGCTTTTCTCTTAGCTTTCTCTTCTGCTAGAAGAGTCAGTGAGCTTCATGCACTGTCGGTGGATGATTCTCACTATCGTAGTGTCGGGAACACTATCACCTTCACTACTAATGTGGGTTTTTTAGCTAAGAATCAGGCTCCTAATAAATATCCGGAACCTATTGTTATTAAGGCCCTTCCGTCTTCAGATGGGCGTAGGCCTTAACTCTGTCCTGTTAGAGCGTTACGTATTTATAAACAGAGATCTCAGTTTATCAGAAAGGGACGAAAACGTTTCTTTCTGTCTCTGATGCCTAATAGAAAGGATATTTTGGTCCATTCTGTTGCTAGATGGATTCAATTAACTATCCGTACTGCTTATGAAAATTTATCTTCTTCTCAGCAGTCTGTGCTTAAGATTTCGGCTCATGAAGTAAGAGCTCTTGCTACATCTTGGGCTTACGCAAATAGTATTGCTATTACAGATTTAATGAAGGCTGCTTATTGGTCTCAGCCATCCACATTCACAAATTTTTATCTCAGAAATATTGAGTCCATTTCTGGAGACCTGCATTGTTTAGGTCCGTTATCTGTTGCTCAGAATGTCGTCCACTGAACAGTTGCAACTATAGTTATGCAGGCTTTCTGTTCCGGCAGTGACTCCGTCCGGCTGCCCTCTTCGCTCTGGGCTATTTGACCCAGGGCAAGGGGAAGGGGGGGGGGGGGAGGGTGTTCCCTTAGGTCACCTGCTTTATAGTGAAAAGCAAGGGAATTCCTCCTCCGAAGTCAGTATTTCTGAGTCGTTCCCGGGATGGTTTTAAAGTGTAATATTAATATTAAAAATTCATTCATGTCATGTTTTTAAAGTGTAGCTCGGTGTGAAGCATTTATATATGTCAAGTGTCAAACGGGCGTTAATATACAATCCTCAGACACTTTTAAGAATATAAAGAGTCTCAATTCTCTGGACTAACTTTATTTATTGGCTTACTTTAAAAATAATTAGTATAAAGGGTTATACTGGATGTTAATAGAGAACATGAATGTTATTGTGCTCAATTATGAAGGGTATTGTATCTTTCTAATTTATCATAAATAAGAAAGATACATGTAAAGCCTAATACCCCTTTTCTCCTTGAGGGGTTGACTCTATTTTATATAGTTGAGCTTATTGGATTTTCCTCTATGTCCTAGGCCCTCCAGCCTTTTTACTATTCAGCTATGTCTGGGTCATTGGTACAGTATAAAAATGTTAAAAAATTTATAGTAATTTATATATTTTTTATACTTACCAATGACCCAGACGGGGATGGCCCTCCCAGGAGTTGGGAACTCATACCTCCCCGCTGAGTACATTGTGCTGACCAGGCACTGCTTGCAAGAATGGTGATTGGCGCCAATTTCGGAACGTCCTTGACACTGCGTATGCGCAGTGGGGGCAAAGTATGGAGGTCCTTCAGGACATGATTTCTTTTGGTTTTAGATGCAAATTTTGGGGATTGGGGGGCAAAATTTGTGTTTGGCCCTAGATTTTAAGAGTTAGCACCAGCTATGTCTGGGTCATTGGTAAGTATAAAAAATATATAAATTACTATAAATTTTTTAACTTTTAAGACAGACATTGGTGGCATGGTTTAGGGTGGGCCTAAATGTGTTTTTTTTCCCGTTCATTGTGTTATAAAAAAAACAAACAAAACTTAGGCCAATCATTTTGCCTGAAAATGCATGAACAGAAAAAGGGTTTAATTATACTGAAATAAACCAGTGGGAATTTTGCCCATATCAATTGGCCTTATATTAACTCTCTGAACCCTTAAGGATGCTTTTCCAGTCCAGGAACATAATACGTCATAATTTCACCAAGTAGGATGGCTGCCCAGCTAACGTGAGGGGGTAACCAATCAATATTTTCAACATGTAGCCTTAATGGTCTGCCTCCAGGTGATGAATATGGATTCCTCCAATTGCTGTCATTGAACTGATTTATGTATTTATTTATTTGGGTCAAACAATACTTTCGACAACCAGGGTCACCTCATACCAGACAGTTTTGCGAGTGGAGAAAGCTAGAGTGCCCGGAGAGAACCACCAAGCAATGGCATGCAACTGTCAGACTCCACAACGTACTAACTCCACACAAGCAGGGTTAGCATTGGTTGAAGGCAGGTGCTCCATCGACGTGTAGTACACCTTAATACACAGCACCACATAGGCAATCAAGATTGAGTGCCTTGCCCAAGGACACAACATAGTTACCCCTGGCAGGGATCAATCCTTGGGCTTCTTGGTTTGAAGTTCAATGCCGTAATCACTGAGCCTCTGTGTCCCCGCCATTGAACTGGCTTGAAAGATATCAAAGGGTCAAAATAGCACACCACAAAAGTTACAGGAATCCTGAGTCAGATTTTCTTAAGTGGTTCAGGGGCAATGCATGTGCGAGTGAAGTACAGGAAAAACTCCCAATAAGGGTCATTGATTTCTGTCCCCCGTACCCTACCTGCATTATGTTCTCTATTTATACTATGACTAAACGTGAATTAAGGGTATAAAACTAAGATATTTTTATACTAAAAACCAATGGCCCAGACTTAGCTGGTGCAAACTTCCAGGGCCCAACACAAATTTTGAACCCCCCCCCCCCCCCAGTCCCCAGAATTTGCATACAAAACCAAAAATAAAAAACTAGAAGTCCTATCTAGAAGTCTATCTGGTCCTCCATACTTTTGCTCACTGCGCATGCACAGTAACCAGGAAGTGCCCAAAACTGGCTCAAACATCATTCTTCTGTTTGGCCCAAAGTCAGCAACAACTGAACTGACATCTGTGCTTTAAAATCTCTTTTCTGAAGATGACGGACACAAATCATTGATGATAATGGTGGATTCAAGGAAGTGATAGGTTGCTGGAAGTGAACTATGGTGGTTTTGGATGTTCAGGGCTGTAACTTAAAAATATTTATGTAAAATTATTCATGTAAAATTATTCATGTTTCCCATTTTCGGGACATGGACTTGAACATCATACTTCTTTCTAATGATAAAACCTACTGTTTGTTAAATGTTCCTTCCCTCTCTTCCCATGAACCGTCCTGTTAAACTCCCAAGCCTTTGGCTTAATAAAATTAAAAATCTGTTTCTCAGGCCCTCCCGCATGGTCCTTTTGGCTGCCGCATGTTCTCTTTTTATGACCAATGCAAACTTGAAAAAATAAAAATTAAATGGTTTATGTCTGATATTTTACAAAAGTTAATAAAATTGATAAATTTATCCCTTGAGTGCATTGCAAAGCCTTGTTGCACCCAAAGGACGAAATACACCACCACCCTTGCTATTCTGCAGATTATGAGGCCTAAAACATAAAATAAACCAAGAATATGAACTTCTGATGGCAAAGAAATAATTACAAAAATAAAATATAAAATAAAAAACCGCCCGCCCACATGCAATTTTACAAAACTTGGCCTGAGAAACAGAAAATCTACTTTGTGTGGCCTTATTGGCTTTTTTTATTGAAAATTTTTATTAAAATTTGTTCGGAGTTTTATGTGATCTACGGAATGTTAATTCCGATTATCCCCATTCCTGATTTTACATTCCTCGGGGTGTTAGGACACATGTAGGCTTGCATCTTCTACCAGATGCATTGTTAGCTCACCTGACTGAAAGTCAGGGTGAGCTATTCTGATCACTTTTTGTCCGTCATCTGTCGTCCAGCGTCCTTCGTGAAGGTGGTGTTTGGGCCTTTTTCTCCCAAACCACTGGCCGCATATTAATGAAATTTCATGTGAATAGGGATCATATAAGGGCATTTTGATTTTTTGTCAAATTATGTTTCGGTTCACATTGAGCAGAGGGATGGAGCAAAAATGCTCCAATTCTTAAAAAATCTTCTTCTCAAGAACCAGCAATAGCAGAGACTTGTTATTTGGTATGCAGCTTCCTTTTGAGGTGTAGACTCAAGTTTGTTCAAGAGAAGTTGGAGGGGCTATATTTGACGATGTTAAAGGAGGGGCAAAAATTTCGGCCCTGCCCCAAATTTCTATTTTCCAAACCGCGAGGCCGATTTGAACCAAATTTTACGTGAGTGCTTATTGGGTCATAAGTACCTAATTTATGCAGAAATTTTTTTCCCCATAGCCCCGTGGGAACCACAGGAGCTAAAAATAGAAAAAAATTAAAACGCCCATATCTCCAAAACTACACGGCACAGAGAATTCTTATTTGTTGTGAAGCTTCCTTAGGACCAACAGAATGGAATGGTAAAAAAAAATTGCCATCGGTTTTATCATGGGGTAGTTTTTGGCGACTTTGAAAAAGTGCTGAGTCAGCATTTTTTAACACTGTGGGTAATGGGAAAAACATAAGACTACTTTTCTCCGAAATCACTGCTCCAAAAGCTTTCAAATTTCACATATAACATCCTTGGAAGATTGTTTCACATGTTTATTGAAATCAATTGCCTGGGTCGATATTTGGGCTCTCTATGGTAGCCCAAATGTTTAAATTAGTGCAGTATGAGGAGTATTTTTTAAAAATCTTCTTCTTCAGATCTACCAATAAGAATCTTTTGATATTTGGTATGAGCATCCTTAGGGGGTGAGATTCAAGTTTGTTGAAGCCAAATCCCTGGGTTCATATTTAGGCTGAAAATTTGGGGTCCCGTTGCGGACTTAAAAACTTTGGACCAAAAACCGAAAAAAATTTTTTGTGGTTTTTTTCTGCGTTTCGGTCAATTTTAAGACAAAAAAATTTTTTTTTTTTTTTTTTTCCCCTGAAAATTTGGGGTCCGGGTGGGACTTGTTTGTTTATTATAACTTATTGGAGGAGTGTCTGTGTGCACTTTCCAATAATTTGTAATGAAACTAATTTTAAATAACAAATTCAGAACACCAAAAATAATCTAGCCTTCAACCTGTTAAAGCCAGTCAGATGCATAATATGTGTGTCCAGAACATTTCTCAATGTCTCTTGTATTGGGTAATGTTGGTTCTTGTCAGATCACTGAAGTTAAGCAATGTCGAGCACTGTTAGTAGTTGGATGGGTGACCATTTCAGCGACTGATTTGCGCTCCCACATTGTGTAAACCCTAATAAAAAAAAAAATTGGGTAATGTTGAATACACACAACAGGCATGATAAAATGACACTTCAACAGCCAGGGTCACCAAATGTTCCAAAAAGACCAAAATTGACCTCCTCTGATTGGACAAGAGCTCGCTTAGTATATACTATGTTTACCGCTCAAGTGGCAAATGTTACCGTCTGAGGCCACAATGCGAAATATTTGCAATGACGTTGTCCGTTTCGTAACTGCTTCATCAACGGAGTGACTAGCAAGCCGCTTCATTTTTCAGGATGTTTCACGTGTGCAACAGACGGTGTTCCGGGTGAAGTGTTGTTTACGATTTGAACTAAGATGGAATGAGTTTATCTGGTTTATTGATTATTTATCCAGTGCCGTCGTGGATACATGCAAGGTTTATTTACTAAACCTGTGATCGTTAAAAGTTGCCTCGAACAAGTCAACTTTTAATGATCACAAGTTTAGTAAATAAGCCTGTCGTGTTTCACAATGTAGGTGTTGGGCTACGGGTAGTGTCTATTGGAACATATACGTTACAGTGATGAATTGACGGTAACATGGTCTGAGGTTTGCAGTTCAGAGCGTTTGTTCAACCATTGACGCTTCGCGTCTCGGTTGAACATTAGCCCCGAGCCGCAAACCTCTGACCATGTTACCGTCAATTCATCATAATAACTTATAATGTGGGACAGTCTTATGGGTAGAGGAAACCTCAGTACCTGGAGAGAACCTTCGACCAATGGCGAGCAACTGTCAGACTCCCTAACATACTAATTATATGTAGTTCTGATCATACAACCTGCCTGAACCTCTTGAGAATTACCTGTTTGGTATTATATTGAGGTGGGTTAATTAAAGTCAGTCAGATGCATAACGTCCAGTCAGATGCATTCTCGCATGACGTTTTTACACTAGGCTAGATTCCATGCATGATGTATCCAGCACATTTCTCAATGACTCTTATATCTTGTAATGTTGAATACACACAACAGACATGATATAATGATGGATAATTATACATAGTATTTATTTTTTTTGGGGGGGGGGGGGGGGGGGGGGGCTTAATGACATTTTCAACAGCCAGGGTCACCTCGTGTGACACAGTTTTATGGGTGGCATAAGCCAGAGTGCCTGGAGAGAACCACCAAGCAATGGCGAGCAACTGTCAGACTCCCCAACTTACTAATTATACATAGTTCTGATTATATAACCTGCCTGAACCTCATGCAAATTACCTGTTTGGAATTACAATTCAGATGCGTTAATTAACTGGTTGAGTATTAGAAGCCGTTATCAGGGCTTTAAAAAAAATAAGCTTATGGGTGCTCTCCAACAATTTGTAATAAAAATAGCAAATAAGAATAACAAATTCAGATCACCATAAAAATATGGCCCACAACCATTTGACCAGTAACGTGAAGCTTACAGAATTATGAAATATGCAAATCGCTTTTTTAACAATTACAGCTTTCAGTTCATCAAAGTTCACAGAGTAGTTTTCCAGATAGTTAACCCTTTACCCAACGCAGACGATATCAAAATTTATTATTTTAAATATAATTTTTTCAAGTTTTTCAAAAAATTTCAACAAAACCATATCCTGTGACCCCTCGTTGGAACGAGCTTGATGAGCTCGTTCCAACGAGGGGTCACAGGATATGGTTTTGTTGAAATTTTTTGAAAAATAATATTTTTTCAACGACTGAATTTGCATATTACGCGGGCGGATGCGGCTGATTCGTTGGGTAAAGGGTTAATCAATACAGTTTTCAACTTCAATAAACAAAGCTTTGTATAATTTGCCATGAAAACTGAATGGCAATTGTATTTGATCATGAGAGGCTTTGTTGCTCCTTTACTTCCCTAAACAAATGCCTACTTTCTTCTTACTCTATGGAAAACATCCACTATAAATACTATTTTGGTGATTTGTGTTGCAATTGTGAATTGAGCATGAGCATGATCACTAATAGGAATAAGGAACTTTGATTAGGTTTATTTTGGTCTCTTTTTAGTCAGATTTTTGCTTCCACATTACGTGTACACTCCATATAAAACCGCACTTCGCGTACCCCACTTTTTGTGTAGAAAAGTGGGGTACCCAAGTGCGGTTAGGAGAGAAGCATTACATAATCAATTAGTGCTCGACGAGAAATTTCTTCCAGAGTCTGAACCTGATTAGTAATATTAGTCTTCAGTCAGTGAATTTCTAAAACCTGCATTTCATAAAATAATGATATAAAAATATTATATCTGTCTTTTCCAGATCATTGTACCCCGGAATAATGTCCGCTTTTAAACAATTCGCCCAATATTTTTCGAGATATTTAACTTGTTTCCGTATTAAAATAAAATGTTTTGCCGATATGTCATTTGGATTCCCCCCTGTATAATTAAAGGTAAGTTTATCGCCATCGAACATGATCTTGTCCACCTTCATTCTCGAAACATTTCATCGAGACATTTTTAAATAAAATTACCGAATAGAGGAAGTATTTTAAAATAAAACAAATTCTGTGCGTTGCTATGTTTTTTTAGAACAATAATGTGACAGTCTCGGCGATACATCCTGTCTTTACGAAGTGCGGCCCCTATTTTTCAGACTCGGAATCATTACGAACTCGGCATATGATTTAATATCATTGCAGATAAGCTGCTTCACGTTTACCTCAGTAATTATTTTTGACGAACTAAATTGAGAATGAAACAGAATTAATAAATAAATCCATCTGCTCCTTCCGGTCATTTTCGTAACAACTCGGGTGGATTTTTTCAAATTACGTTCAGTCTTCGGAATCATGAAATTTTAGAAGAAGAGACATACGAATCATGGCCTACGGTAAACAAATTTATAGTGTAGTTTAGGAAGTGGAAGGCACCCACAATGGGATTTTCTTGTCAACTTCCAATATCTGAAAAAGGCATGAAAAATTGGTGGCGTCACTGGGGGCCGGGGGAGGGGTAGGTATTTGCCCCTTAAACACAGATTTTGCCCACATTTGCTTCCCACGTCCATAACACACACACACACACAAACTCTCTCTCTCTCTCTGTCTCTATCCCCCCCACCCCACCCCACCCCACCCCCGTAACCATGGCGTATTCACGCCTCCCGTGAGTCAACGATCGACAGTATAATCTCTCCACTTTTAAATCTGATCCGCCGCGCCTGGAAAAATTCTCCCTTAAAATTTTATATATTTTCCTTTTTTTACAGCTTGTGGCCCTCATTAATGGGGGAGGGGAGCATTCCAATGAGGGGCCATAAACTATGTGACTGAAACAAAATATGGAAATTCACTAAATTCACAACGCCAATGGCCGAATTTGGCCAGCACTCAGGCTATACAAAAATCTGCATTCAAATTTTATTATGTTTAAGTTTTTGTTTCAAAAACATAGCTTATGACCCTTCATTGGAACGAGCTAGTGGATTTTGAGTCTTTCCATTGAGGGGTCCCAAGCTCTGTTTTGAGACAAAAAAATTCAAATTTTTAGTTGTTATTAAAGAATTTATCTTGCAAGTGCCACCTGGTCCTGTAGGCGGGTGGAGACTATTGGATCACCGGATTTATCTTCCTAGCATTTGGTACGTTTTTTCTTGGAAATAGTATGTTTATTTTCGTGGCTGGAAACTGGGTAGACTGATAACATTTTGGCCAGACGCTGTCGTCTGTATGTTGGTGTTTTGGTAATAATAATTCTCCCCAGCTAGCATGGGTTTCTTTTCAATAGATGCTTCAACTGCTTCGGCCCTTTGACAGATTAATAAGTAAATTAGCCTTAGAAAAGGTGTTGAACATATGACATACCAGTATACAATTATGCTCAATTAGCTACTTCTGTTCAGTGGCGTGTTAAATTAAATCCTTTGTTTGTTGTTAATCCCCAAGAAAATGTTAAAAGAAACGAAACACTTGCTATGTTTCATCATATCACACCCCCCAAATATAAAAATATTCACAGGAAACATTTTTAAAATCTCCTGAAAGTTAGTGCTTGCGCGGTCTGGAGTCCAATGATATTAGCTTCAAATAAGAGACTTCATTAGTTGAAACTTTGGATATTTAGTGCTTAACACGATGTCTTGATCAAGTAGTCCAATAATATTAGCTATGAACACGCGTCTCATCAAGCTTTATTTATTTTTTATTATTTGTTGCTAATATTATTGGTGGACTGTTTCATTATCCACATCATAGTATGATGCCGCAACACTACCACCGAGTTAGGGTGAGAACGGTTTGAGTTTCGCCGAATTGAATAGAGCATGCGTTTTGGCCCTAATCTTTTCAAAATCAGCCCCCCTCCCCCTCCAAAAAAAAGAATGGGAGCCAAAACTCGTTTTATCACCAATATCAGTCACCGCTGATATGACCGATTCCCCGGGTTGAATAAGATGTCACAACGTTGTTCTCATGACCATAAACTCAAGTAATGTATTCCTGTGTGGCGTCATTTCGTTCCCTTGGGGACACACTTCATCGATCGGAATGGTCCCGAGTTGAATTATGATACCGTGTTTTGAAGTAGCTCCAGGAAAAAGATGAGAGAAGCATGGATCGGGTTTACCCAAATTGGATCTGATCCGTGTTTTGAAGATAATCTCCCCCCGGGTTTGGGGTTCCATAGCGGCTGTCAGATAGAATAAAAAATGTGTTTTAATTTTTACATTTGGGGGGATTATCATGTTATATCCCGGACGAAAAGCAGATAAATTGCCAGTATGTTCAAAAAGAAAAATGTGTAGTTATCTGTACCCGTCCATTTCGGTTGAGAATCAGAATGTTTTTTTCAACAACAATGACCTCGATTAAGCGAGTTCAGACTATTTTATATCATGTAAATCCAATAGATGGAAGAGCCACACTGCTTCACGGGATCGTCAAAATTCACATTTTTTTAAAAGATTTATTAGAACACAAAACTTGAATTATTGGACCGATTTTCACATTTAAAGGATTCTTTTGATCCAGAAAATTCTCTCCAAAAATATTTCAGGCACAGAAAAAGGATTTAGTGAAGAAAACTTATTATGTAAATTGCGAGGTGTTTTCCCAATCAACACTGATTAATGAGTAAATACCTGCTGTTATATAATCTTACATAACGCACTCAGTCGACATTGGAATAATTTTTTTATATGGAGTGTACACGTAATGCAAGCAATTCAATCGAAACTGACGGAAAGATTTTGGACGGCATTTGCATTTATGGACCAGGAATATTCCACAATTAATTTTGTGGGAGTTGTGATCATCCTCTATTCATGTAATCAATTACATCGGTGCATTTATGCACTTAACCCTTTACCCAACGCAGACGATATCAAAATTTATTATTTTAAATACCATTTTTTCTAATTTTTCAAAAAATTTCAACAAAACAATATCACGTGACCCCTTGTTGGAATGAGCTCGTGCCAACAAGGGGTCACATGATATGGTTTTCTTGAAATTTTTTGAAAAATAATATTTTTTCAACGCTGAATTTGCATATTACGTGGGCGGATGCGGCCGATTCGTTGGGTAAAGGGTTAATAACCCTTAAGGGCCTGGACAAATGTCTTGAATTTCCACCATTCCACAGTTGTCTAATGGCTTAGTAGTGATTTCTAGTTAAACCACTAGAAACTAGAAACCACTGCTTAGGTAATTTGTCAAATGTTAGCAGGACCTCCTCATGATGACATGTTAAGGGCACATGTTCTGAGGTTGGAAAAGTCTGAAATTGGCCTTTAAAGGTTAAGATTAAAACTGAGATGTGTTCATGTGAGATATAACTATTCACACAAAATAGATGTCACTAATTGACAATTTCATTTAAATTAACTTTTATTTGTCATGTTCCCGATGCCTTATGTTTATAAAGAGCCAAAAAATAGGATACTGGTAATGCTTTGTTGCTTCTTTACTTCGCCAAACTTTCTCCTAGCTTTGTGGAAAATGTCCATTGTAAATACTATTTTGGTGATTTCTGTTGCAATTGTAAATTTAGCATGATCACTAATAGGAATAAGCAGCTTTGATTAGGTTTATTTCAATCTCTTTTTAGTCAGATTTTTGCTTCCAAACAGTTCGATTGGAACTGGCAGATAGATTTCTGACATCGTCTGTGCGGAATTTTATGGACCAGGAATATTGCACGATTAATTTTGTGGGGTCATTTGTTCATACTCTGTTCATGTAATCAATTGCATCGGTGGCAGAGCGCGGTGGCTCAGTGATAGACTGTTTGACTTCTATGCTGGAAGCTGCGAATTCGATCCCCCATCTGGGATGACCTGTTTTGTGTCCTTGGGCAAGGCATTTTATCCCAGTTGCCTACATGGGGGCACGATGATGCCGTGCACTAAGGCATACTGCACATCAATGGTGCACATGTATCCACCTGCTGTAACCCTACTTGAGCAGAGCTTGAACAGAGAATGTTGAGGAGCTGACAGTTGCTTGTCGATGTTTGGTGGTTCTCTCCAGGTACTTCGGCTTCCTCCACCTGTAAAACTGTCACAGTCATGATTAGCCATTGTGTATATGTATGTGACCTTAAACACCAATAAATAAATAAATTGCATTTGTGCATTTATGCACTTAACCCTTAAGGGCCTTTACAAGTATCTTGAATTTCCGCCATTTCACAGTCGTGTGATGGCTTAGTTGTGATTTCTAGTTAGGTCTTGGCTGCCTTTTAAGGTAGCCAAGACATGACTAGAAAACCACTACTTAGGTAATTTGTCAAATGTCAGCAGGACCTCCTGATGCCATGTTTTTCTAATTTTTCAAAAAATTTCAACAAAACAATATCATGTGACCCCTTGTTGGAACGAACTCGTGCCAACGAGGAGTCACATGATATGGTTTTGTTGAAATTTTTTGAAAAATAATATTTTTTCAACGCTGAATTTGCATATTACGTGGGCGGATGCGGCTGGTTCATTGGGTAAAGGGTTAACCCTTAAGGGCCTGGACAAGTGTCTTGAATTTCCACCATTCCACAGTTGTCTAATGGCTTAGTAGTGATTTCTAGTTAAACCACTAGAAACTAGAAACCACTGCTTAGGTAATTTGTCAAATGTTAGCAGGACCTCCTCATGATGACATGTTAAGGGCACATGTTCTGAGGTTGGAAAAGTCTGAAATTGGCCTTCAAGGGTTAAGATTAAAACTGAGATGTGTTCATGTGAGATATAACTATTCACACAAAATTGATGTCACTAATTGACAATTTCATTTAAATTAACTTTTATTTGTCATATGTTCCCGATGCCTTATGTTTATAAAGAGCCAAAAAATAGGATACTGGTAATGCTTTGTTGCTTCTTTACTTCGCCAAACTTTCTCTGGAAAATGTCCATTGTAAATACTATTTTGGTGATTTCTGTTGCAATTGTAAATTTAGCTTGATCACTAATAGGAATAAGCAGCTTTGATTAGGTTTATTTCAATCTCTTTTTAGTCAGATTTTTGCTTCCAAACAGTTCGTTTGGAACTGGCAGATAGATTTCTGACATCGTCTGTGCAGCATTTTATGGACCAGGAATATTGCACAATTAATTTTGTGGGGTCATTTGTTCATACTCTGTTCATGTAATCAATTGCATCGGTGGTGGAGCGCAGTGGCTCAGTGATAGACTGTTTGACTTCTATGCTAGAAGCCGCGAATTCAATCCCCATCCAGGATGACCTGTTTTGTGTCCTTGGGCAAGGCACTTTATCCCAGTTGCCTACATGGGGGCACGATGACGCCGTGCACTAAGGCATACTGCACATCGATGGTGCACATATATCCAACTGCTGTAACCCTACTTGAGCAGAGCTTGAACAGAGAATGTTGAGGAGCTGACAGTTGCTTGTTGATGTTTGGTGGTTCTCTACGGATACTTCAGCTTCCTCCACCTGTAAAACTGTCACAGTCATGATTAGCCATTGTGTATATGTATGTGACCTTAAACACCAATAAATAAATAAATTGCATTTGTGCGTTTATGCACTTAACCCTTAAGGGCCTTTACAAGTATCTTGAATTTCTGCCATTCCACAGTCGTGTAATGGTTTAGTTGTGATTTCTAGTTATGTCTTGGCTGCCTTTTAAGGCAGCCAAGACATGACTAGAAAACCACTGCTTAGGTAATTTGTCAAATGTCAGCAGGACCTCCTCCTGATGGCATGTTTAGGGCACCTGTTCTGAGGTCGAAAAAATCTGAAATAGGCCTTTAAGGGTTAAGGTTAAAAATGAGATGCGTTCATGTGAGAAATTTTTCTCTTTATGCAAAATAGATGTCACTAATTGACAATTTCATTTAAATCAACTTTTATTTGTCATATATTCCCAATGCCTTATGTTTAAAGAACCTAAAATTAATATACTGGAATATCTGCAAATTTGTATGACAGTAACTGAGTTTCGAATGCAAGATAAAATAGTTGTGACAGAATTTGTGTTGTTTCCCCGGGATAAAATGCTCATTCTTGATCTAGAAAGATTAAATTTGTACATTCATAGATGAAGCTATGTCAGTGGTGATTTGAGAAACTTGTTATGAGGTATGCAGATGTGCGAAAAGGTTGAGTGTTGGAATTATTTCACTCTGAGGTGAGGGACATTGATTTGTCCTTGAAATCACAAAGTTGCAAAATGCAACAGAAATTGAAAATGGCACTTCATATTCAGAAAACAATTTAGTTGATTGTTTGGTATTGAAGTGTGAATAATACTCAGGCTGACAGGTTTGTTACTTCACAATATGCATGTTCAAAAAATTTTAAGCTGTTCAAGATGTAATTAAATCCTAATAAATATGTTAATTAATAAACTAAAATTCTATTTGCAGAGAACCACACTGAAAGAAATTATCTCAAAGTACATGGGTTTGATCAGTATTCCGTGTCTCAGAATAAAACCTGATGACAACAGATTTTTGTTCACCATGCAGCCTTTCTTGAAGCAGACAAATCTGGTTAGTTTTTTTAATAGCCTTGTGTTCTATAAATAGGTTTTTGAATAACCAAAAATATTGGTGTTTCACTCCCAAAACATGTTGTGTGACTCCTCTTTGGAATGAGCTTGAGAAGCATATTCCATTGAAGAGTCAAAAGTTATGTTTTGCATTAACAAAATTTAACCCTTGAGGGCCTGAAGATTTTTATACATTTTTGCTACACTTTGACAGTCTATATCCTGTGGCTTTTTAGTTGTTTTTAGGCAAGTCTTGGCTGCATACATAGGCAGCGAAGACTTGTCTAAAAACAACTTCCAGGGTACTTAAAATGCAATTTGTTTGTTAACCCTGATACTACCAAGCCAGAAAATAAGCAGACTGGCATCTGAAAAATGAGGTTCCCAGAGGGTGAATTTAGTGATGCTACCCTGCACAGCAGGGTAGCGTCACTAAATTTACCCTCTGTGAACCTCAATCTGATTCAGAGTCTCAAAACTAAACAGAAGGAGGTACCCAGAGGATAAATTGGCCCACTGTATGGGATAGCATCATCAAATTCACCCTCTGGGGACCTCATTCTGCAAATGTCAGACTGCTTATTTTCTGGTCTGGATACTGCATGTTGGGCAACCTGTTCTGTTGCAGTAAAAGTGATCAAAGTTGGAATTTGTCCTTAAGGGTTAAATGGTGACTTTTGTGTATAGTACTGAGTGGATATGGCTTTTAAGCTGGATAGAGTGTTAGTTCTAACACCAAATAGTTTGAAAGTAGTGCACAGGGGACTCGAATCAATGACCCAACTTTGAGTTTTTCTGTATTTTCAAAGCCACACATGGAATACAGTAAAAACTCACAACAAGGGCCATTGTTGTCTGTCGCTCATACTCTACGTAAGTTATTAATTAACTCTTAACTCGCTGTGAATTTTCAATATATTCTTCATTAAATCTAGTCATGGTAGCTTCACAGCAGTCATGACTAGTTACTGGTGAAAAATTCATCTAAAGTTAATTCAAAGAATCATTTGTTAAAAATTCATTCAATTTAAATATGTGACTAAATGTCTACAAATTATACTTATTTTAATGGTAAGAGGAATTCTGTCCTGGGCAGGAATAGCTGCCAACAGCATGCAAGAATTTAAGCAACTGAGGCATATATAGACAATAAACATATAGTGTGTTTTTATATCTGTGTTATACAACGAGTTGAAATATGGTTTATTTTTTCGAGGCTTCGCCTAGAAAAAATAAACCATATTTCAACGAGTTGTATAACACAGATATAAAAACACACTATATGTTTATTGTTTTTATCTGATAACAAACAGACACCCGTCTCGTGCGTCTACCCGACTTATATATGCTTCCCACGGGCCTCCAAAGAAAACCAGTCTACGAGACAAAAGAAATAGGACAAGACGCATAGAGTTGTGTCCCTTACATTACAAAATCGATGACGGCGATTGTAAAGTGCGATTGCACTTCTTGCATCATGTAACTGCACTGGAACAAAATAAATTTCAGCTATTTTATTAACAGTAACAAAACGGTGTTTCAGTAGAGTTATTCTTTTTTTGACATAGTTCCAGTTTTCTTCCGTGTTTTATGCTGTAGTCCCAATATAACAAATAATTTTGCGTTTGTTTACAATTTTTACCAAGTGTTTTTTTTTCAGGTAGAGCAGACGAACTTTTAATTAGCGCAGTTCCGCGAGTACTTTTGATCGAGACCGTGACTATAAATAGTTTGCAGTCTCCGCATACTAATTACTATTAACATTCAAGTAATTTCTACAATGTTTTGAAGCAAAATTTTAGGTTGCCTTTATTGAAGCAAAATAAATAAGAAATGACACCATCAGAGGATTTTGACAAAGTGCAATAAGCGTACAATTAAAACCTGCCCTGTGATATAACGATGTGTCATGAATGAATGAATGAAAATGGAATTGAAAGAGGTCAGAGGTCGTTCGCATAAATTATAATTATATACAACACCCGTTGTATATACTTCAAGTATATACAACGGGTGTTATACTCTATGGTTATCAGATAAATTTTTATACTACAACTAATGGCTCTGACTAGCTGCTGCAAACTCGATATTATCAAGGGCCAAACACAAATTTTGAATCCCCCAATCCCCAAAATTTGCATACAAAACCAAAAATTAAAAGTCCTATCTGGCCCTCCATACTTTTACTCTCTACGCATGTGCAGTGGTCAGGAAGAGACCGGAATTGGCACCAACATCATTCTTCGTTTAGCCCTAAAGACAGCAACAATGAACTGACATCTTTGCTTTTAAATACTCCCATTCATCTATCTGTTCATCCGTTCGTACATCCGTTTGTCCATCTGTCCATCTGTTACACTTATTTCCAGGGAATAACTTTTGTTCCATTGGTTGCACAGTACCCATACTTCACAGGTAGGCTGCTTATAATGGGATGATGATTGGGATTGCTTTTGGGGTCTGAGGGTAAAAGGTGAAGGTCACTGTTACTATAAATACATTTTTGGTATTTTTGTACTACAACCAGTGGCCCAGACTAGCTGGTGCTAACTCAAATTAATCCCGGGCCAAACACAAATTTTGCCCCCAATCCCCAAAATTTGCATGCAAAACTGGAAAAAAAAGTCCTAGATGGTTCTCCATACTTTTGAGATCTGCGCATGCACAGTATCCTGAAAGGTACCGAAATTGGCGCAAACCGTCATTCCTAAAGTCAGCAACAATGAACTGACATCTGTGCTTTCAAATCTCCTTTTTTGAGGATGCCAGACACAAATCAGTTCCCTATCCTTCCTTGAATCCCTCCTGTTAAACTCCTAAGCTTTTTTGGGGCTATTTTTATTGAAATTTTTTTATTAAATTTCTTGGGAGTTTAACATGTATTACAGAATGTTTATTGTAATTATCCCCAGGGTTACGTCCTCGCCCTATGGGTGTTAGGTCATTTTGGTCTTGCATCTTCTATCAGATGTATCGTTTTTTCTTTATATGAAGATTTAGCTTCACATCTGATAGCATTAAAATCTCTTACTGACTTTGGGCCTTTTTTGCCTGTTGTCTTGTTTCCGTTTTTTCCTTGATGTTGTTTACATTGGCAATGTCTTCAATATATGTAGTATTTGGTATTATATTACTGTAGGATTATTGTAAAGATACATTGATCATGTTTCCGGTAGTGTAGCTAAAAAAAAATCTGGATTTTGTCCACACTTAGACTCTATCGGGATGCCCTTGGGCTCATCATGTTCCCTTTGGGAACTTCGGCTTTTTCAAAACAATTTCGAAAAAATTTTAGATTTAATTTTTATGTGTGCCCATACTATGTATGGTACACATAATGCCGGCATCTGGGATGTCCATCCGTCGTTTGTCTATCCTTTGTCCATCCGTCTGTCTGTCCATCCGTCCGTCCATCTGTCCGTCCGGCATCCGTATCCATTTCTTTGGCATTCGATAACTTGAAAAATATTGCTTGGATTGTCAAGTTACTTTATATTTGTGTTTAGGTTACTGATGTGCCAAGCTGTATAGTTTTTGGTGTAAATCTGATAATTTGATCCTGAGATATTAACTCTTTATCCTTCAAATTGAGAATTCTTCCAATCCCTTTGGCATGAGATAACTCAAAAAATATCAATCCAATTGTCATGTTACTTTATATATATCTTCAGGTTACTGATGTTCTGAGCTGAATAGTTTTTGGAGTAAATCTGTTATTTTGATCCTGAGATATTAACCCTTTATCCTTCAAATTGAAAATTCCTCCAATCCCTTTGGCATTCGATAACTTGAAAAATATTGCTTGGATTGTCAAGTTACTTTATATTTGTGTTCAGGTTACTGATGTACCGAGCTGTATAGTTTTTGGTGTAAATCTGTTCTTTTGATTCTGAGATATTAACCCTTTATCCTTCAAATTGAAAATTCCTCCAATCTCTTTGGTATGGTACACATAATGCCGGCATCCGGGGTGGCCATCTGTCTTTCGTCCATCCTTTGTCCGTCCATCTGTCTGTACATCTGTCTGTCCGTTCATCCATCCATCCATCTGTCTGTCTGTCCATCCGGTGTCCATATCCATTTCTTTGGCATTCGATAACTTGAAAAATATTGCTTGGATTGTGAAGTTACTTTATATTTGTGTTCAGGTAACTGATTTGCCGTGCTGTATAGTTTTTGGTGTAAATCTGATGATTTGATCCCGAGATATTAAACCTTTAACCTTCAAATTGAAAATTACTCCAATCCCTTTGGCATTCGATAACTTGAAAAATATTGCTTGGATTGTCAAGTTACTTTATATTTGTGTTCAGGTTACTGATGTGCCGAGCTGTATAGTTTTTGGTGTAAATCTGTTATTTTGATCCTGAGATATTAACCCTTTATCCTTCAAATTGAAAATTCCTCCAATCCCTTTGGCACTCAATAACTTGAAAAATATTGCTTGGATTGTCAAGTTACTTTATATTTGTGTTCAGGTTACTGATGTACCGATCTGTATAGTTTTTGGTGTAAATCTGTTATTTTGATTCTGAGATATTAACACTTTATCCTTCAAATTAAAAATTCCTCCAATCCCTTTGGTATGGTACACATAATGCCGGCATCCGGGGTGGCCATCCATCTTTCGTCCATCCTTTATCCGTCTGTCCGTCCGTCCATCCATCCATCCGTCTGTCTGTCTGTCTGTCCGTCCAGGGTCTGTATCCATTTCTTTGGCATTCGATAACTTGAAAAATATTGCTTGGATTGTCAAGTTACTTTATATTTGTGTTCAGGTTACTGATGTGCCGAGCTGTATAGTTTTTGGTGTAAATCTGTTATTTTGATCCCGAGATTTAACCCTTTATCCTTCAAATCGAAAATTCCTCCAATCCCTTTGGCATTCGATAACTTGAAAAATATTGCTTGGATTGTCAAGTTACTTTATATTTGTGTTCAGGTTACTGATGTACCAAGCTGTATAGTTTTTGGTGTAAATCTGTTATTTTGATTCTGAGATATTAACCCTTTATCCTTCAAATTGAAAATTCCTCCAATCCCTTTGGTATGGTACACATAATGCCGGCATCTGTGGGTGGCCATCCGTCTTTCGTCCATCCTTTGTCCATCCATCTGTCCGTATGTGTGTCTGTCCATTCATCCATCCATCCATCTGTCTGTCTGTCCATCCGGTGTCCGTATCCATTTCTTTGGCATTCGATAACTTGAAAAATATTGCTTGGATTGTCAAGTTACTTTATATTTGTGTTCAGGTAACTGATTTGCCGTGCTGTATAGTTTTTGGTGTAAATCTGATTATTTGATCCCGAGATATTAAACCTTTATTCTTCAAATTGAAAATTCCTCCAATCCCTTTGGCATTCGATAACTTGAAAAATATTGCTTGGATTGTCAAGTTACTTTATATATGTGTTCAGGTTACTGATGTGCCGAACTGTTTTGTTTTTGGTGTAAATCTGTTATTTTGATCCTGAGATATTAACCCTTTATCCTTCAAATTGAAAATTCCTCCAATCCCTTTGACATTCGATAACTTGAAAAATATTGCTTGGATTGTTAAGTTACTTTATATTTTTGTTCAAGTTACTGATGTGCCAAGCTGTATAGTTTTTGGTGTAAATCTGATAATTTGATCCTGAGATATTAACTCTTTATCCTTCAAATTGAGAATTCTTCCAATCCCTTTGGCATGAGATAACTCAAAAAATATCAATCCAATTGTCATGTTACTTTATATATATCTTCAGGTTACTGATGTTCTGAGCTGTATAGTTTTTGGAGTAAATCTGTTATTTTGATCCTGAGATATTAACCCTTTATCCTTCAAATTGTATATTCCTCCAATCCCTTTGGCGTTCAATAACTTGAAAAATATTGCTTGGATTGTCTAGTTACTTTATATTTGTGTTCAGGTTACTGATTTGCCATGCTGTATAATTTTTGGTGTAAATCTGATGATTTGATCCCGAGATATTAAACCTTTATCCTTCAAATTGAAAATTACTCCAATCCCTTTGGCATTCGATAACTTGAAAAATATTGCTTGGATTGTCAAGTTACTTTATATTTGTGTTCAGGTTACTGATGTGCCGAGCTGTATAGTTTTTGGAGTAAATCTGTTATTTTGATCCTGAGATATTAACCCTTTATCCTTCAAATTGTATATTCCTCCAATCCCTTTGGCGTTCAATAACTTGAAAAATATTGCTTGGATTGTCTAGTTACTTTATATTTGTGTTCAGGTAACTGATTTGCCATGCTGTGTAGTTTTTGGTGTAAATCTGATTATTTGATCCTGAGATATTAAACCTTTATCCTTCAAATTGAAAATTACTCCAATCCCTTTGGTATTCGATAACTTGAAAAATATTGCTTGGATTGTCCAGTTACTTTATATTTGTGTTCAGGTTACTGATGTAACGAGCTGTATAGTTTTTGATGTAAATCTGTTATTTTGATTCTGAGATATTAACCCTTTATCCTTCAAATTGAAAATTCCTCCAATCCCTTTGGTATGGTACACATAATGCTGGCATTCGGGGTGGCCATCCGTTGTTCGTCCATCCTTTGTCTGTCCATCTGACCATCCATCTGTCCATCTGTCTGTACATCCATCTGCCCATCTGTCTGTCCATCTGCCTGTCCATCTGTCCATCCGTCCATCCATCTGTCTGTCTGTCCGGCGACCGTACCCATTTCTTTGGCATTCGATAACTTGAAAAATATTGCTTGGATTGTCAAGTTACTTTATATTTGTGTTCAGGTTACTGATGTGCTGAGCTGTATAGTTTTTGGTGTAAATCTGATAATTTGATCCTGAGATATTAACTCTTTATCCTTCGAATTGAAAATTCCTCCAATCCCTTTGGTATGGTACACATAATGCCGGCATCTGGGGTGGCCATCCATCTTTCGTCCATCCTTTGTCCGTCCATCTGTCCGTACGTGTGTCTGTCCGTTCATCCATCCATCCATCTGTCTGTCTGTCCATCCGGTGTCCGTATCCATTTCTTTGGCATTCGATAACTTGAAAAATGTTGCTTGGATTGTCAAGTTACTTTATATTTGTGTTCAGGTTACTGATGTGCTGAGCTGTATAGTTTTTGGTGTAAATCTGATAATTTGATCCTGAGATATTAACTCTTTATCCTTCGAATTGAAAATTCCTCCAATCCCTTTGGTATGGTACACATAATGCCGGCATCTGGGGTGGCCATCCATCTTTCGTCCATCCTTTGTCCATCCATCTGTCCGTACGTGTGTTTGTCCGTTCATCCATCCATCCATCTGTCTGTCTGTCCATCCGGTGTCCGTATCCATTTCTTTGGCATTCGATAACTTGAAAAATGTTGCTTGGATTGTCAAGTTACTTTATATTTGTGTTCAGGTAACTGATTTGCCACACTGTATAGTTTTTGGTGTAAATCTGATGATTTGATCCCGAGATATTAAACCTTTATTCTTCAAATTGAAAATTCCTCCAATCCCTTTGACATTCGATAACTTGAAAAATATTGCTTGGATTGTCAAGTTACTTTATATATGTGTTCAGGTTACTGATGTGCCGAACTGTTTTGTTTTTGATGTAAATCTGTTATTTTGATCCTGAGATATTAACCCTTTATCCTTCAAATTGAAAATTCCTCCAATCCCTTTGACATTCGATAACTTGAAAAATATTGCTTGGATTGTCAAGTTACTTTATATTTTTGTTCAGGTTACTGATTTGCCAAGCTGTTTAGTTTTTGGTGTAAATCTGATAATTTGATCCTGAGATATTAACTCTTTATCCTTCAAATTGAGAATTCTTCCAATCCCTTTGGCATGGTACACATAATGCTGGCATCCGGGGTGGCCATCCGTCATTCGTCCATCCTTTGTCCGTCCATCTGACCATCCATCTGTCCATCTGTCTGTCCATCCGTCTGTCTATCTGTCTGTCCATCCGCCTCTCCATCCATCCGTCCGTCCATCCGTCTGTCTGTCTGTCCAGTGACCGTATCCATTTCTTTGGCATTCGATAACTTGAAAAATATTGCTTGGATTGTCAAGTTACTTTATATTTGTGTTCAGGTTACTGATGTGCCGAGCTTTATAGTTTTTGGTGTAAATCTGATAATTTGATCCTGAGATATTAACTCTTCATCCTTCAAATTGAAAATTCCTCCAATCCCTTTGGTATGGTACACATAATGCCGGCATCCGGGGTGGCCATCCATCTTTCGTCCATCCTTTGTCCATCCATCTGCCTGTACGTCTGTCTGTCCATTCATCCATCTATCCGTCTTTCTGTCTGTCCATCCGGTGTCCGTATCCATTTCTTTGGCATTCGATAACTTGAAAAATATTGCTTGGATTGTCAAGTTACTTTATATTTGTGTTCAGGTAACTGATTTGCCATGCTGTGTAGTTTTTGGTGTAAATCTGATTATTTGATCCTGAGATATTAAACCTTTATCCTTCAAATTGAAAATTACTCCAATCCCTTTGGTATTCGATAACTTGAAAAATATTGCTTGGATTGTCAAGTTACTTTATATTTGTGTTCAGGTTACTGATGTGCCGAGCTGTATAGTTTTTGGTGTAAATCTGTTATTTTGATCCTGAGATATTAACCCTTTATCCTTCAAATTGAAAATCCCTCCAATCCCTTTGGCATTCAATAACTTGAAAAATATTGCTTGGATTGTCAAGTTACTTTATATTTGTGTTCAGGTTACTGATGTACTGAGCTGTATAGTTTTTGGTGTAAATCTGATAATTTGATCCTGAGATATTAACTCTTTATCCTTCAAATTGAGAATTCTTCCAATCCCTTTGGCATGAGATAACTCAAAAAATATCAATCCAATTGTCATGTTTCTTTATATATATCTTCAGGTTACTGATGTTCTGAGCTGTATAGTTTTTGGAGTAAATCTGTTATTTTGATCCTGAGATATTAACCCTTTATCCTTCAAATTGTAAATTCCTCCAATCCCTTTGGCATTCGATAACTTGAAAAATATTGCTTGGATTGTCTAGTTACTTTGTATTTGTGTTCAGGTTTCTGATTTGCCATGCTGTATAATTTTTGGTGTAAATCTGATGATTTGATCCCGAGATATTAAACCTTTATCCTTCAAATTGAAAATCCCTCCAATCCCTTTGGCATTCAATAACTTGAAAAATATTGCTTGGATTGTCAAGTTACTTTATATTTGTGTTCAGGTTACTGATGTACTGAGCTGTATAGTTTTTGGTGTAAATCTGTTATTTTGATTCTGAGATATTAACCCTTTATCCTTCAAATTGAAAATTCCTCCAATCCCTTTGGTATGGTACACATAATGCCGGCATCCGGGGTGGCCATCCATCTTTCGTCCATCCTTTGTCCGTCCATCCATTCGTCTGTCTGTCTGTCTGTCCGTCTGGTGTCTGTATCCATTTCTTTGGCATTCGATTACTTCAAAAATATTGCTTGGATTGTCAAGTTACTTTATATTTGTGTTCAGGTTACTGATGTGCCGAACTGTATAGTTTTTGGTGTAAATCTGATAATTTGATCCTGAGATATTAACTCTTCATCCTTCAAATTGAGAATTCTTCGAATCCCTTTGGCATGAGATAACTAAAAAAATATCAATCCAATTGTCATGTTACTTTATATATATCTTCAGGTTACTGATGTTCCGAGCTGTATAGTTTTTGGAGTAGAGCTGTGTGGTATCGGTATTTTGAGTTCGGTATTGGTTTCGGTATTTTCTACTGCAATACCTCGGTTACGGTTTCGGTATCGGTATTAGTGAGAGATTCAAAACGTAGTGAAATAAAGTCAGATAATTTCAGTCATAAGCTTATAGTAGACATTTTGTCGCCTCAGACCTACAATGTTCTATGTCCCACTGGGACATAGAACACTGTAGCATTCAAACGAGGATTTGTTACAAGATATTGGCATTGTCACTTGTGACTTGTTATATGTTTCGGATTGTTTCCTCGGGCAACATACAATTATTCTTTAGTAGTTTACTGAATAACTAGACATACAAGTTCTAGCAAACAAGTTGTTAGCTATAACTTGAATGTCTTGTTATTCAGTAAACTACCAAAGTCAAAAAATAATTGTACATCGCCTGCCAATACCTGGGGGCTGGAGGTTACAAGAAGAGGAGTCAGCCAGTCAGGCATGACATGACACTGACACATGAATCGCATGATGACAACTAGATCCCATTTGGCATAATCTCGAGTCAAGCGCCTAACAAAATTTACATTTTACAACCCTCACTAACTGTGGGTCATGTTTGTCCACATTGCCAGGACACGTAGTGACAGGTCAGGACTCAGGATTGTGACCAATTGTCCTAGCAATGTGGGCAAACATGCCAGTTAAAATTGAGTTAATGGGGATGAAATTTGGAAATTTTGAAAGGTCCTTATTCCCTGCCCCTGAGTGGCTGCCTGGCTGAGCCTCCAGGTGACGCCTGCCCTGTCTCCTTCATCTGCCTGAGGGACAAGTGAGGACTGAGGGTTGAGATAACTTGAGAAATGAGAATTTATGAGAACTTCACTTACTTCAGAAGTTGAGAGTTGACTAGTCATTAGAGTAAGAGTACTGAGTCTGAGTAGTATGAAATTATTTTTAATTTTTATTTTTTATCCATCAAATCTTCATGGAGAGATCAACAGGAAATAAAGTTAATAAACTTGAAAAATATATCAAATCTGAATATAAAATAAAATGTCAAAACTTAACAACAAAACTGAAAATAAAAACTTGAGATCATGGCATCATGCCTTCTTAATTCTTATTGCTATTTGCATCAAATTGCATGCCTATAATGCCTAACTGGCCAAGAGAAATAAAAATACTGCAGGGCTCTGCCCTAGTGCACATGTGAGTGTGAACCATTACTGGCTCATTATCAATTTATCACAAAGTTATCATGACATGGATGATGGATGACGAAAGGTGTGGGAGAGAAACTATAGAGTAGTGGCTGACACTCTCATTCTTATGTCACATCATCTCACATGAACTATTATGAAGATTTAAGACGAAATGAAAGACTTTCACAGTTTCATTTCGTCTTCAATTTTCATAATACTTCAGAGAATGAGAATGTCAGCCGCTACTCTACTAATCTGGTCAACTGTGTGAGTGTGAATCATTTCTTTCACTCAATTCCACTGAAAGTAATGATTCACACTCAAACAGTTGACCAATGGTCCTGAACTCCTAAAATCAAAAATTCAAAATTGAACTGTTTCCAAATTCCAACTTCCAAGTTCCAGCAATGAATAAAAATAAACAAAGTCAATTACCGGTAGTCAAAGTGTAAAGGCAGGGGAACCCATCCTATCCTACCAGACCAACCCATCCAATAGCATATCACAAGTTCATAACCATGAATTTTTAGAATTTAGGAATTAGGACTCCTAATTCCTAAATTCTAAAAAATCATGGTTTAGGAGTGATCATGACTGTCAAATGATCGCAAATTATGGCTCAGAAAAACCAGTTCTTCTGTGTGGCTTGGTTTGATTGAACTTCGGCTGTTGGATACTACCAATCCAGCTTTACTAAAAATCCGTTCACTGGGGACGGATGTAGCCGGGATGAGTAGATGAGCCCTGGCGATTGCTGCAACATTAGGATATGTCTTCATCTTTCGTCTCCACCACTTCAGAGGACAGTCTGATGTATCAATAACTGGTTCATTTAGATAAATGTCTAGCTCATACTGAAGAATGGTTTTCATTTGTTCAGAACTCTGCTCTGTCTTACTCATTGAAGCCCTTTTATCGGAAACTTTCCTTTTTAATGAACACCAAAAGTCAGGTACTTTTTGTTTTGATGAGTGAGTTTCGGTACTCGATGTTGAGGGTTCCAATTCAGAGGATACTGTCTCAGTCTGTGACAGATCTTTCTCCCTGACTATAGTCGCAACTGTCACATCTGTGGTGGGACATGATGTCATTGCAGTCAGTGAACTGGTATCTGATTCTGATTCTAAGGCAACAGTTTCCTTCATCCTATTACTCACAAGTTCAGATAATATATTGTTCACTGCAGTCTTATATGCATCATCTGATGAAAAACCAAACTGTTTAAATCTTGGGTCAAGAACTGTTGCCATTGCAAATAGCTTGTTATGTTCATAATCTGGCCAGCGGGTTTTTATATTTTTCACAACACATTTTGCAAAGACATCTAGTTCAGAACACTCCATTTGATCGACAAGACTGTTGAGGACCGGTACAACCATAGAAATGGTTGAATAACGTGTAGCCGACATAATTGTAGTGGCATTTTCAAACGGACGTAAAACTTTCACATATTCTTCTGCCGTTTTCCAATCATATGCTGACAAGTTATTGACTTTAGTTATTGAAGCCATAACAGCATTCAGAGGTGCCTTCTGTTCAACGATTCTGTCAACTAAATAGTAAGTGGAGTTCCACCTTGTTTCACACTCCACCTTCAATTTGTGTTTTGGCATATTCATTTTCGTTTGCATCTCTCTTAGCAGATTTGTCGATTTATGACTGTGATGAAAATGTTTAGCAATGGCCTGGCATTTTGATATGACATTTTTTGTTCCTGGAAATTCTTTCAGGGAATCTTTGATTATTAGTTGAAGAGTATGAGCAAAACAACTCAGGGCTATGTAATTTTCCGGGAGTAATCGACAAGCAGCCTTGACATTAGACGCATTGTCCGATACAATGTAGATTTTTATTTTTTCACTCCCTGGAATCCAGTATTTGACAGTTTCAATGAGTTCATTCGAAATGTTCTCCGCATTATGACTTTGAGGCATGTGCGACACAGCTAGGCAGAAGTCAAATGGTTCAAATGTCTCACTCAACCCATGTGCTGTTGTCGTCATGTACGGATCACATGAACGCGATGTCCAATGGTCTGTTGTCAGACCTATACTTTCAGTATATGCTAACTTCTCCCGGATGAGGCCTTTTGTTTCTGTATATATTTGAGGTATGATTTCTGAGCTCATTTCTCTCCTTGTAGGGATTTTATAGCTTGGCTGCAATGTTTTGACAAATGCCTTAAAACCATAATCCTCAACCAGGCTATACGGTTGAATGTCAATGGCAATCATTTCAGCCAATTTTCTGGTGGATGCAATTTGACGTCTGTCACTTTTTTCCCATAAATTTGTGCTGGAGACAGTGCCTGCTGATTCTGTATATTGGTGTATCTTTTTTTGTTTGGATGTCGACGCTTCGGCGGCTTCATGTTCATCGCGGTCAGCACCTTTTTGTTTGCTTCTATTTTGAAGTTGAACTTGCGTTTCGTCAAATATTTCGTTGTATCTTCTATTATGATGTTTCTTTAGGTGGGATTTAAGATTGCTTGTATTGCCATGGTCGGCTTTAACTGTTTTCTTACAAATTTTACAAATTCTTCCATTTTCAGACTTCTCAAAAGCGGCTGACCAAAGGCTGCTGCGGTCCATTTTGCGTTTCTAATATTCAAGTTATTGCACCGGTGAATTAAAAAATAATACAGGCCGGTGAATCAAAAGTAATTCCCGGTCGTAAAATATCCGCGATTCATTTTTTCGTTTCTAATATTTGAGTTATTGTACCGGTGAATTAAAAAATAATACACGCTGGTAAATCAGAATTAATATACCGTATATGTCCGTGTATAAGTCGCCCCCATGTATAAGTCGCACCCTACTTTTCATACAAAATATCCCCCCTGCGCCTATAACCCTTGTATAAGTCGCACCCCAATTTGGGTTGAAAAATGTTAAAACAATTCCGTAAATTTGGCTAAAGGACTGGAAGATTTGTGGACTGAACAGGGAGGTTTGATGACCAATTACAGTATATTTATAAATTATATTTGTTTGTATTGTTCATTGATACATTCAGTGTGTCGTATTTATTAAAAGATATATGTCAACTGTGTTTGTTATTACTCGTGTATCGTATTTATTAAAAGATATATGTCAACTGTGTTATTACTCACGCCAGTAAAAGAAGGAATGCTCCGGTGCATGTGTTCAGGTAAGAACGAGGTAAGTTGAATTCAAATGGTAAATCCAAATGTAAAACTACAAAGAAAAATGCTTTATTCCCATGCCATTTAAACGAATTGCACGTGCGAACAAATAGGTCATGAAGTCGGGATGCGACGGAAATTCCCGAAAGTGTGAATGTAAAGTAAAAGGGAAGTAACTGCATGATTCTTGTTAATCTTCTTCAAAGGGAATTCCCCTTAAAAAACGCACATGGTGTGCTGTGTAAACAATTTGATTGCCTTGCGAATTTCGTAAATAACTCATACCAATATCCAAAATATGTTGAGATACACAACCATGGAATATTCTATTGTGAATTATTACTGGAGATGTTGAAGACATGAACAGGTACCGTAATTATTTTGAAGGAAATTAATTGCATGCAGTTTCGAATTTTCAATTGTTCACCACCCCTCCACTCACCGGGTCACCGAGAAAAAAAAAATCAACACATTGAGTATAATCTCCTATTTTTATTTTATTTTATATTTATTTTTGTTTAAATTTTATTTTGTGATCAAGTTAATGCACAACACAGAAATAAGAAATAAAGAGGTGAAATAAAATAAACAAATTTTCAAAGCAGGTGAATCTCTGTGATACAAACCGTCGACATGGGCCGATCTGGTGTCCGTTCAGTCCTCATATCGCTGTTGAAAACTTGCTGAAAAATAATTACCTTTGTATAAGTCGCACCCCAATTTTGGTCCCGTTTTTCCAAGCTAAAAGATGCGACTTATACACGGACATATACGGTACGTTCGTAATTTCGTAAAAATACTAAAACACCCGTGATTCTGGGCGAGTATAAAGTGCAGTCTGTTCTCATACCGTTCGCGTCCGGTATTACGGTATTTCGTCCGAGGTCGGTTCGGTTTGCCGGTATTGGCTAAAACTGCGGTATACGGTTTCGGTATACCGCACAGCTCTATTTTGGAGTAAATCTGTTATTTTGATCCTGAGATATTAACCCTTTATCCTTCAAATTGTAAATTCCTCCAATCCCTTTGGCATTCGATAACTTGAAAAATATTGTTTGGATTGTCTAGTTACTTTATATTTGTGTTCAGGTTACTGATTTGCCATGCTGTATAGTTTTTGGTGTAAATCTGGTGATTTGATCCCGAGATATTAACCCTTTATCCTTCAAATTGAAAATTCCTCCAATCCCTTTGGCATTCGATAACTTGAAAAATATTGCTTGGATTGTCAAGTTACTTTATATTTGTATTCAGGTTACTGATGTACCGAGCTGTATAGTTTTTGGTGTAAATCTGTTATTTTGATTCTGAGATATTAACCCTTTATCCTTCAAATTGAAAATTCCTCCAATCCCTTTGGTATGGTACACATAATGCCGGCATCCAGGGTGGCCATCCGTCTTTCGTCTATCCTTTGTCCGTCCGTCTGTCCGTTCATCCATCCATCCATCTGTCTGTCTGTCCATCCGGTGTCCGTATCCATTTCTTTGGCATTCGATAACTTGAAAAATATTGCTTGGATTGTCAAGTTACTTTACGTGTGTGTTCAGGTAACTGATTTGCCATACTGTATAGTTTTTGGTGTAAATCTGATGATTTGATCCTAAGATATTAAACCTTTATCCTTCAAATTGAAAATTCCTCCAATCCCTTTGGCATTCGATAACTTGAAAAATATTGCTTGGATTGTCAAGTTACTTTATATATGTGTTCAGGTTACTGATGTGCCAAGCTGTTTTGTTATTGGTGTAAATCTGTTATTTTGATCCTGAGATATTAACCCTTTATCCTTCAAATTGAAAATTCCTCCAATCCCTTTGACATTCGATAACTTGAAAAATATTGCTTGGATTGTCAAGTTACTTTATATTTTTGTTCAGGTTACTGATGTGCCAAGCTGTATAGTTTTTGGTGTAAATCTGATAATTTGATCCTGAGATATTAACTCTTTATCCTTCAAATTGAGAATTCTTCCAATCCCTTTGGCATGAGATAACTCAAAAAATATCAATCCAATTGTCATGTTTCTTTATATATATATTCAGGTTACTGATGTTCTGAGCTGTATAGTTTTTGGAGTAAATCTGTTATTTTGATCATGATATATTAACCCTTTATCCTTCAAATTGTAAATTCCTCCAATCCCTTTGGCATTCGATAACTTGAAAAATATTGCTTGGATTGTCTAGTTACTTTGTATTTGTGTTCAGATTTCTGATTTGCCATGCTGTATAATTTTTGGTGTAAATCTGATGATTTGATCCCGAGATATTAAACCTTTATCCTTCAAATTGAAAATTACTCCAATCCCTTTGGCATTCGATAACTTGAAAAATATTGCTTGGATTGTCAGGTTACTTTATATTTGTGTTCAGGTTACTGATGTGCCGAGCTGTATAGTTTTTGGTGTAAATCTGTTATTTTTATCCTGAGATATTAACCCTTTATCCTTCAAATTGAAAATTCCTCCAATCCATTTGGCATTTGATAACTTGAAAAATATTGCTTGGATTGTCAAGTTACTTTATATTTGTGGTCAGGTTACTGATGTACCGAGCTGTATAGTTTTTGGTGTAAATCTGTTATTTTGATTCTGAGATATTAACCCTTTATCCTTCAAATTGAAAATTCCTCCAATCCCTTTGGTATGGTACACATAATGCTGACATCCGTGGTGGCCATCCGTCGTTCGTCCATCCTTTGTCCGTCCATCTGTCCATCCATCTGTCCATCTTTCTGTCCATCCATCTGTCCATCCGTCTGTCCGTTCATCCATCTGTCTGTCTGTCTGTCCAGCGACCGTATCCATTTCTTTGGCATTCGATAACTTGAAAAATATTGCTTGGATTGTCAAGTTACTTTATATTTGTGTTCAGGTTACTGATGTGCCAAGCTGTATAGTTTTTGGTGTAAATCTGATAATTTGATCCTGAGATATTAACTCTTCATCCTTCAAATTGAGAATTCTTCCAAACCCTTCGGCATGAGATAACTCAAAAAATATCAATCCAGTTGTCATGTTACTTTATATATATCTTCAGGTTACTGATGTTCCAAGCTGTATAGTTTTTGGAGTAAATCTGTTATTTTTATCCTGAGATATTAACCCTTTATCCTTCAAATTGAAAATTCCTCCAATCCCTTTGGCATTCGATAACTTGAAAAATATTGCTTGGATTGTCTAGTTACTTTATATTTGTTTTCAGGTTACTGATTTGCCATGCTGTATAGTTTTTGGTGTAAATCTGGTGATTTGATCCCGAGATATTAACCCTTTATCCTTCAAATTGAAAATTACTCCAATCCCTTTGGCATTCGATAACTTGAAAAATATTGCTTGGATTGTCAAGTTACTTTATATTTGTGTTCAGGTTACTGATGTACCGAGCTGTATAGTTTTTGGTGTAAATCTGTTAATTTTGATCCCGAGATATTAACCCTTTATCCTTCAAATTGAAAATTCCTCCAATCCCTTTGGCATTCGATAACTTGAAAAATATTGCTTGGATTGTCAAGTTACTTTATATTTGTGTTCAGGTTACTGATGTACCTAGCTGTATAGATTTTGGTGTAAATCTGATAATTTGATCCTGAGATATTAACCCTTTATCTTTCAAATTGAAAATTCCTCCTATCCCTTTGGCATGAGATAACTCAAAAAATATCAATCCGATTGTCATGTTACTTTATATATGTATTCGGGTTACTGATGTGCTGTGCTGTATAGTTTTTTATGTAAATCTGATAATTTGATCCGGAAATATTAACTTTTCATGCATCAAATTAGGCACTCCTCCAATCCATTTCTATATGTACCCATACCATGTATGGTGTACATAATGTCGGCATCCGTGGTGGCCCTCTGTCATACAGCTTTCTACTCGTTGCACGTATGGGTACACATCTGACGATTTCATCAGCCTATTTTTTTTAATTTGGTTTTGATTGCAATTGTTCATGTATCTTTATCATATATTTGAGATGACAGACATTGGAGTTGGATATCATGGTATGTTGTTGGTAGTGAGGTTCCTATGCTGAAACTCTCACCGCAGGATAATCTGAGTTTTTTAGTTTCTATTTCCAGAGGAACAAGAACTTTGTGATGGTATTGTGGCATCTATACTAGCAGCTAGCTCAACCGGTGAAGCGGTTACTCCGTCGTGGGAGCTGTGACATCGGGTATGTCTGTTGCAGTTGAAGAAGTGTAGAATTGGGTTGAGCGAGCACCTCAAAATATAAGCTTACTCAGCGACGACGGAAATAGGGAGGAAGTCAGCAAGTTTCTTGTTGGGAGGCTCGGCGAAGTCTGACAAGGCCGCAAGTGGGAGAGGTCCCTCTCTAACCCAACAACTTCTGGGATCAGAGGTTGTTATGAGAAACTTGCACTGGCCGGAGCATACATCAACACCTGCCGCCCGGGACGCTCCAAGGAGACTGCAGCCGGCCTTGGTTACAGTCACAGCTTCCTCTGCTACTATTCATAAGCACACACGACCGCAGCCTAGCTACCTGACTTCGGATATCCAGCCAGCTGCGCAAAGACAGGGCCAGTCTTCGCCTGTGAAGTCGGACCATCGGGTAGCTAGGGAACCGAGGCTTAGATCATAGGGACGTTCGGAGAACAGATCTATCTCCAGAACGTTGTCCCAGGAGCAGCAAGTGACTAGAATACAGGGAACCGCTGCTCCTCAAGCCTCGGTGACGGACTTGCTGTCGCAGATTGCGAAGCTGATCGCAGCATCCCAGCAAGTGCATTTGCAGCCTCCCACATACTCCGGTGGTGAGCTGTCGGATGGTGCTGGGTCGGTCCAGTCATCTGCACATGGCAGATGCGATGGATCGAACATCATAGCTGATTCAGTCGGATGATGAAAGAGACAAGAAAGAGAATTACCCTTCCCTTTTGGAACAGTATATGGTAGCGATGAATTTCTATTCATCAATACTATAATGACTTTGTTCCACATGATCAGCAAGCTGTCACTAATAGAGAGAAACCGCTGTTGTCTCAAGAATAGCACAGCTGATCGCTGCATCTCAGCAAGTGCGTGAGCAGCCTCCCACAGACTCCGATGGTGAGCTGTCAGATGGTGCTGGGTCAGTCCAGTCATCTGCACATAACAGATGCAATGGATCGACTGTCATAGCTGATTCAGTCGGATGATGAAAGGGACAAGGAAGAAGATTACCCTTCCCTTTCGGAACAGCATATGGTAGCGATGAATTTCTATTCATCAATACTAAAATGACTTTGTTCCACATGATCAGCAAGCTGCGACTTATAGAGAGAAACCGCTGTCATCTCTGTATGCAGATTTCGTGTGAAGGCAAGAGGATATAAACTTTTTTAGTCCCCTTTGGGAACCATAAGGGGACTATTGGATTGCACTCCGTCCATCCATCCGTCCGTCTGTCCATCCATCCGTCTGCACTCATAAATGACTACTTAGGGGGCTAATTATCAGTATAAACGGGGGTTAGGTGACTACCGCGATTTAGGTGGCTAGTCCCACAAGTAAATCCCAATTTTCTAGGATGGGATGGGGTTAGGGTCAGTAAAGGGTAGGGTTAGGGTTTGCTACTACCCCAAAAAATTTTTTCACAAAAAGTTGTTTTAATAGAATGGACATGCACTTTATGATAACACACCCTAAAAAAATAGCCATTTTCATTAGTCTAGGGTGGGGTTTAGAATAGAGGGTGGGGGTGTAGGGTTAGGGTCAGTAAAGGGTAGGGTCAGGGTTTGCTACCACCCCAAAAATTTTTCCCAAAATCACTTGTTTTAGTATAATGGACATGCATTTTATGTAGTCCCGTAAAAATAGTCACCTAAGTACCCATTTGTGTCCGTCTGTCTGTTTTTTTTATGTTACCACCTCTCCCTCCAACATGCTTTAAGCTACACCTTTCATATTTGGTACATGGATAAATGGTTCTGAGGGGATGATGCACGCTCAAATTTTTTTTTCAAAATCCAAGATGGTGGAATAGTGGCCATTTTTGTTGTGTTTTTTAGGCTTTTTTCTCTATTTTCATGTTACCACCCCTCCCAGCAACATGGTTCAAGCTACACTTTGCATATTTGGCACATGGATAGAGGGTTGGCAGGGGATGATGCACGTTCAATATTTTTTTTTCAAAATCCAAGATGGCGGCATGGCGGCCATTTTTGTTGTGTTTTTTTAAGCTTTTTTCTCTATTTTATGTTACCACCCCTCACTCCAACATGGTTCAAGCTACACTTTTTATATCTGGTACATGGATAGAGGGTTGTAATGGGATGTTGCATGTTCAATATTTTTTTTTCCAAATTCAAGATGGCACCATGGCAACCATTTCTGTTGTGTTTTTTTCTCTATTTTATGTTACCACTGTTCCCTCCAACATGGTTCAAGCTACACTTTTCATATATGGTACATGGATAAAGGGGTTGTGAGGGGATTATGCACGCTCAATATTTTTTTTTCAAAATCTAACATCTGTCTGTCTGTCCGTCTGTCTGTCTGTCTGTTTTTATGTTACCACCTCTCCCTCCAACATGCTTCAAGCTACACCTTTCATATTTGGTACATGGATAAATGGTTCTGAGGGGATGATGCACAGTTAATATTTATTTTTCAAAATCCAAGATGGCGGAATGGCAGCCATTTTTGTTGTGTTTTTTAAGCTTTTTTCTCTATTTTATGTTACCACCCCTCCCTCCAACATGGTTCAAGCTACGCCTTTCATATATGATACATGGATAAAGGGTTGTGAGGGAATTATGCACGCTCAATTTTTTTTTTCAAAATCCAAATGCTTATATACTCTAGTGTCTTCTGTGACAAAAACACCTTATGTCACAAAAGCACCGTAGGGGACTAATACCACCTCGGTGGTCAAACACTTGTTCTTCCGGAAACAGTCTCGACAGGTGTTGTAGGCCTTCGACCACGTTATCAACGCCATATTTATCTCTTTAGTGCTAAGAGGAAGGCAGTCTCTTATCAACATCTTTAGTAATATACCGTTTCTTGGATTTCGTTTCTTAAAATGGTGGGAGAAGATTCCAGAGAGCACCTCTGCGTTTAGATGAACAGGCCGGGGATGAAAATATGTCCCTACCTGCATCATTCAATATATGTACGCTCGAAAGTGATGAAATGTGCTATTTCATCTAGTAGAGTGAATCTGGACGTGATGTCCTATGCAGATCACCTCGCCAAAGTTATGATGCAACGTCTTTATGGGAAGGAATTGAGGACATTCCTCACGTAGAATTTTTTCCAGGGCAGTCATGTATGCCACATACAAGTCCATCCTGACGGTGGCTATTGGGATTGATCAGACATGATGCTGCTTTGCATCGTCATCACTTATAGATGACAAGGTGAAAAGCTCTCTTTCCGGAGGTTGTCTGTATAGCAACTTGGAAAAGGGGTGCAAGTCTGATCTAGACTGTAGGTCAGTTGCTCCCAAGCTGACAGGACGAGGTTCCTCGCGGGGAGGATGTAGTTTCTCCTTTCCGTAAGCCTTGTTAGTCGTACAGGTGATGAATAAGACCTCTATTGCTTACCAGTTCACGGAAGGTTATCATCTTCGTGAGAAACTGGATTTATGTCACGGAAGAAGGCTAGGATTCTGAACATAACCCTCACATACAAGATGTCCGCGTTGGACAACTCTTCCGGTGGATCCTTTGAAAAAGGAGTTGCTCCTAATGGAGGTACAGGCTCTCTTATTGAAGGATGCAGTTGAGAATAGTCTTTTGTTGCTTTCACTTAGCGGAAGGTTATTATCCTTGCAAAAAGTGGATGAAATTGCGGAAGATCAGTGGATGTGAATGTAGTCTTGGCTGGCCTGCTGCTATAAGTCCGAGCAAAGCTCCACTTACTACATGTACGTGTTGATCAAATCTTCCATTGAAGTCTTCTAAGAGGGTCTCTCCTTGCGGAGTTATAGGCTCTTCTATTTGATGAAAAGCAATAGAGATCATCATATGTTCTCCAGGTTCTTTCAAATCACCTGTTTTTCGTCCTGAAGTCTGACGAATAGTACATAGATAGGCTGAAACAGCTGTCTTGTTTAGAATAGAGCCATCAGAGGGAATAGGTACGTCTTTCCCTCTCGGTGTTCTATTCCTTTGCGTCAGGACATGAATGTCATTGTGGACGCCATAGTAGTCTTATGTACTGTTACAGTGGTCTTTTCTTGCAGCTAGTGTTGTAAGTCTCCATTTAGTGAGCTTTCAAGACTGCAAGGGACACAGATATGTCTTCAGGTAGACGGAGATACATACCTGCACAGCTACCTTGAGATTATTGTCTCTTTGGGAATTACAGCCGTTAAAATAGTGGCTTGCCATTCCCTACCTTGCGTGACGAGAGTTGTAAGTCTCCGTTTAGTGAGCTTTCAAGTCGCTAGTTACACTAAGATATCTGTCTTCACGGAGAGGAAAACTTCTAGCTACGTTAGCCAGGCTCTGACTGCTGTCTTTTATGAATGAAACCGATAAGGTACTGTGCTTTTCGGTTTGTCTTCATAGGTGTCATAGACTCTAGTCTTATTGTTTTCACCATAGTAGCCTGGCTAGAATCACAGTGAGATTGTTTCGGTATCATGCAGTGACATAACTGAATTTATTATCTCTTGGGACTACTGTCTCTTTGGGAATTTAGGGCTGTTAAATAGTGCTCTTCATTCCCAACCTTGATCGACGATAGTTGTAAGTCTCCGTTCAGTGAGCCTTCAAGGTCGCAACTTACACCGATATATCTGTCTTCACGGAGATGAAGACTTCTGAGCTATGGCTAGCATTGTAAGTCTCCTTAGTGAGCTTCTAAGGCCACAGTTATCAGCCCTTTATTGTCTTCACATATAGGAAGACCTTTAGCTGCTTCAGCTAGGCTGAGTTTGTTGTCCTATTGGGTATCATACCGGAGGTTTGAGGAGGTATTATCTTCCTACCGGTATGGTTTGGTGTTAGTTATATGAGGCGATAAGCGTTATTAATGACGCCATATTTTTCTAGTGTGATTATGTCAATACGGTGTATTTGTTCTTCACATCCCTTAATGGCATTATGGAGTTGGTCAGACATGAGGGAGCCCTGTGGTTCCTATTCTATTTTGATAACTTACACAGGAGCGATTTAAGTAATGCGGGTGAGGGGGGTTCGATATGAATTTTTTGTCGAACCCCCTCCTCCCCCCGCCAATGTGTTAAAAGGCGATTACAGGGCAGAACATAGTTTTCTTCATGTAAGCTTCGTATGCATTAGCATATACATGCCTTTCATGGCTTCTCGATTGGCAGCTGGGTCGTGTTCTAACGGCGACCTCGTGTGTACATCCACTTTTTAGTTGGTTTGTTTCCTGTGGTTGTTCGTTTTTAAGTCATATATGAGCATATGATTCTTTATCAATAAATTGCTAGCCTTCATGTACCTGTATGGTTGACATGTCGGTTATCTGGGCGACATTCTCCAATGTGGCAATTAGTCCACTCTGAAAAGTTTCGCTCATAGTGGTCTGGCCTTTCTTACGACATATTACTCAGTTAACTCCATATTAACGTCATATTATTCATTCAGTTTCCTGTTTACACTTGTACCACTCAGTCATACTGTGGTTACAGGCTGTATTCAGATGAGTCCATGCAGGATTTCATTGCTCACGTGCATAATATATGTATTATTAGGCAGACGCATTGTTGACAGACTATATAAATTCTTGCTCTGCTTATAGAGCTCATGAGAATTTTGGAGCTATTTGGATCAGTCATGAAACTGCCAATAGGTCATCCATGCATATGTTCTCATTTTTTGGCATCATTATTTGGGGTAATATATTCTCCGAAAACTCATTGGTTGTTACAGACCTAGGAAACAATGTATTATTTCGGGGGCGGTCCGTGTCGGGTCTGTTAATCATAGCTCGTTTCATGTTCTTATGTCCAGGTTTCTGTGAAGATACAGTACACATTGTCGTATATTCGAATGATCCTTTGGAGTGTTATTATTGGAATCAATTGTGCACATGACGGGATCGCCCGTAGGTTGTCTTAGAAGCGTATTTGCTCTTTGAATACCTTTTTATTGGTATTTATTGAGCAAGTCTATGCTTGTACACTTTATATCACTGGTTTTGATCCTATCTACGTATTCCGATTCCGATACATTAGAAGTGGGCTCTTGTTAATGACCGGGATCGCCACAATAGCCTTAGCTTCTGAAGTGGTGATAAGCATAAATACTTAATATAATTAATGACAGAGTGCTTATTCGTCGAATATAGTTAAATTATTTAGTATCGCTTTGCACTGATTCCAGAGCACTCCCCTCTTTGTTTTGAAGAATATTCCTTCAAAAAAGGGGGGGGGGGGGAGAATTTTTCTTGTAAAATCACCTCCGGCTTGATAATTGTGTAACTGTGAGTGAAGCTGTTTCTGTAGGTAGATTATATCCGATCCTTGATACAACTTGTTAATTATTTATATATGGCGTAAGTTTGTGGGGGGTTAGTGTTTCAATCTCAATTTCGTCATCCTAATTTATGGGGGTTAGCCTTATAAATTGGGAGCTCATTACACCCAATTTAGCATTATCATTCATGCTAAGAATATGGAATTACTTGGTTTCCTTATTTATGATATGTCTTCTCTATTATTGTATAGAGAGACATACATGTAATTCCTTTTAAAATTTAATTTCCTTTCACCTTGGAATGCAGGCTTACGAGCTATATTTGGTCTGCTAATTCTTAAGTCCTAGGCCCTCCGCCTTTTTATGATTCAGCTAGTCTGGGCCATTGGCTGTAGTATAAAAATATGAAAAAATTTAAGTTTGTATATTTTTTATACTTACCAATGGCCCAGACGGGATCACCCTCCCATGAGTGGGCATTCATACCTCCCTGCTGAGTAATTATTAGTATGCTCATCTACAAAGAATGATGTTGGTGCCAATAATTCTGGTCTCTTCCTGACCACTGCGCATGCATAGAGAGTAAAAGTATGGAGGGCCAGATAGGACTTTCAATTTTCGGTTTGTATGCAAATTTTGGGGATTAGGGGGGGGGGGGGGGGTTCAAAATTTGTGTTTGGCCCTTGATAATATCGAGTTTGCACCAGCTAGTCTGGGCCATTGGTAAGTATAAAAAATATACATATTACTTAAAATTTTCGCCAATCGAGCATCTTTGGGATCAATTATACCGTCGAGTGCGACTTCATGATCTTCAGATGTTAGGCGATTTACGTAATGTTCTAAGGCAGGAGTGGAACGCAATACCACAGGGTGACATCCGGAGACTTATCAGGTCCATGCGCCGTTGATGTTTGCCATCCAAGAGGCAAATGGTGGACATACACGCTATTGACTGGATGGGTGAACTTTTCATTTCACCCCATGTCTGAATTGCGACGTCCTGATGTGACACTGGCAACAATAAGAACATGAAATTATGCAAATTCATACAGCTAGACTCGAAATATGAATTTACAATAATTTGTTTGGGATTAAAGTCAATAATACTAAAAAAAATGCTCCTCAAAGTTTATTATACTTTCTTTTTTGACTCAGCATATAAGCCCTGCTTCCGCACCACTTGAGAGTAAGAATATTCTCATTACATGAAGTTAATTATTTATGCTCAACAACACTAGATGCCTTCAGAGGTTTTTCCACTCCTTTTGGGAAAGGGTCCTGGGCATTTGTTGTTGGATAAATTTGTGTCATATAACATTTAAGTTAGAGATGGGCAGTATTGGTATTTTGAGTTCGGTATCTGTTTTGGTATTTGTAGGCTTGATATTCTCTATCTGACTTGACTGAGATTTACTGATAGTACCAAAGGGGAATTCGGATCAGGAAAATACAGAATAAGTTGTCCTTGTATCATTCTACCACAACACCACAAACATACCAGAAAATAAGTGGTCAGACAAGGACAATGTCAGGTACAAAAAGACCAATGTCTGACTGAGGGTTTAAAATCATCAGACAAAATGTCTGATGCCAAAATTATCAATGAAGTTCAGTGAACAGAACATCATGATTGCTGGAAATCATGTACATAACTAGCAAGCCTAAAATTAATGATTATTGTGATTTCTGGTCCTGGCAAGTTGGGAAGTGTGAAGAAAGTGACTGTACAGCTCATCAGTATTAACAACATGTGAAGGAATACGATTTGATACAGCCATACATGTATCTAAATTATGTCTGAAGGGTAATTCAGTTCCAATTCAGAAGAAACCAATCATACCTTGTTTGGCAGGGCTCATTGAGCTTTGGGGTCTTGATTCCGTTTTTTTCTAAAAGGTAGTTTCCTATTTTTGTTTAGGAACGACAGTTGTAAGTAACATTAAATATCCTGATAGTGTGGTAGTTAATTTTACACAGATTTTATAATTTTGTCCACACTTAGGCTTTTTTGGGCTCATCGTTCCCATTGGGAACTTGGGCTCTTATATTAGAAAAATGTTTTCAAAAATTTTTAATTTTATTTTTGAAAGAGTTTTTCTTTTGGATATATTTATTTCATTGATTATATTTTAATGTTATCTTATATTATATGTAGATTTGGTGGTGGTACAATGACATATATTAGAATTTAGGTAATTATATTTATCTAGTAGTATGGCAAATAGAGGAAGCCTTTCCTCTATTTACTTGGTCATTGTAATGAGTTGAGTTACTCGACTCTTTAAGTTGGGGTCTAATGGACCAACACCAGCAGAAAGAGTAGGAGAGGTTGTCCTAGACTCAGATCGTCTATAAGGACTCATAGCGAAGGTATAGGTATACCTAAGTCTTTGTTGGTAAGCTTTCATTATTGTAGGATTAAACTGCAAGAAAGCATCAATACTCGACTCTTTAAGTTGGGGTCAAATCGACCACACCAACCGAAAGAGTAGGAGAGGATGTCCTAGACTCAATTCACCTATAAGGGCTCATAGCGAAGGTATAGGTATCTCTCCTATATATATTTCTTTTGGATTGTCTGTACAGCCACTTGGATAGGGGTTTCTCGTCTGTCTGAGTTACTGATCAGACTCCCCTGAGCTGGTGGCTCGAGGCTCTTATAGAGCTCGGTCCAACCGATTTTGACTGGAAGTGGATAATTGGGTTATTTATGATTATCTTTCAGTCGAAAAGCGAACTTTCAGCAATTGTAGCGAGTATAGTTCTTTAGATCACTTGTTTTGTGAACTAGATAATGTCTCATGAGATTTATGATAGTATACACGTATCCCACTATTCATTTGGCTGGTTCATCTGTTGTTTCACAGAGCGAATTAGCCAGCTGTTTGGCTCGCTTTTATCTGTTATCTGACACATTAACAGCAAAGTTTTATGTGCCGGATGGAGTTGTTCGGAGCGACTTTGAATGTTATTTCGATGGGTCGCTTACACACATGTCTACTCCAGTTATTAACTGGAGTGGTAGACGTTTTTCCCTCTAGACCTGTTTTGTTTTAGAGAATCTTTTAACATAAGGTCAAGTTTGGGCATATATTAACCGTTTTCTCAAATATTTCGGACGTGAGTTCATATATTGCGTTACAATCCTGAATCCGAGGGTCTCTCTATGCAGGGATCTTGGGGACCATCGGTTATTGGAAATCACATATTCAATGATGTCTCATTGTTTACGTTACATCATTGAATTATTTCTGTTCATGTATTTATAGATGCAGATCGGAGTTTATCAGAAGAGAAGTAATGCTTCTTTTGTCATTATTTTCCATTAGAAGGGACGTTTATGTTCATTCTTCTGTTAAATAAGTCAGTTAGCTCTTCGTACTGCATTGGTTATTTTATCTTCCAATTAGCACTCAATGCTTAAGATTTCAGTGCATAAGTAAGCGCTGGCTACATCTTGTGCTTATTTTAACTGTATGGCTATTACATGATCTTATGTGGGATCACTTCAGGATAGTTAAGTTTTACGGCACACGGGAATAATAGTTTCCATTATTTGTGTCACTAGTATAAGGCATTTGAGTGCAAACATTTGACGCGCAGCTGTTTTCATGGGAATGAATGATAGGATATGTGTATCCTTTAATTCATTTGTTTCTATGGGTCTGTTATTGAGCATTCGCCAGAAGCTTCCCCACAAGAGGGTTTTCTTCTTTAAGGGAAGTTTTATTCTTCACGTCATTCTCCGATCTCAGTGGCATAACGGAGTATTTCAGATGTGAAAGAGCTTTGTGGTCACTATATTATTGCTGTCTGCACCAGCAATGATTAAGTAATGTGGGTGAGGAGGTTTCAACATATATTTGAATCCCCCCCCCCCCCCCAACACACACTCACACTGTCGTGTATAATTATTTAATACATACATACTTTGCGTCTGGGTCGTGTTGGATAGTGCACTCATAGGCATATATGCAGTTCTGTTGCATTTGTTTCCGGTATTTATTTTCTGATTTCTAATATACAGGCACTTATTTTATCATCATAATGGCCGCTATTTGAGCTGCTAGGTTATGGCATAGCCATTTAGTGTTTTTTTAGATGATTACAGGCTGGATTTTTATGCACTCGCACAGTGTGTGATTACGCTATCTCTTTGGTGAACCTTGAAATTATTATATATTTTGAGGGCGGTCTGTGTTGGAGCTGGTTATTCATACCTACCTCCATTTCTAGATCTTGGTCTCCATTTTGTCAGTTCTCAAATCGCATATTCTCACGTATTTATAGTTGTAAATACCAAATAGTACACGTTGGAGAGTGTTTTTACCGGATTTAATATTACAGAGGCCTCCTGTGAATGATCTTGAAGCGTGTTTTCTCTGCAGAGATTGTTCATCTTATCCCGCTTTTGTATGTATTCGTTATATTTGATTTTTCACTGATTTTGTCGTACCTGTATACGGCGTCTGCAGTGCATATTTTGTAGCGGATAATGTTATTTACCAAAAATCATCACTATAGCCTTGACTTGTGAAGTGGCATTAAGCACCATTTATTATTCATGAATTAATTTTTTGAGTGCCTGATCGATATTTATTTATATTGTTTCCGGGTTCTGCTTATTGATTCCAGAGCTCTCCCGTCTTTCTTTTGAAGATATGTCCAAAAAAGGGGGGAGGGGGTCATTTTGTCCAATTCTCAGTCTTATGGAGTATGTAACTATTAAGGAAGCTGTCTTGTCCTTACTATGTTCGGCGATCAGCTGCAGTATTATTGTGTGGCATAGATTTATGTGCAATTTTCTCTCATTCTCAATATGCCATTCTAATTTTTAGGGCCTAGTCCAGACTAGTCTTAAAAATTGTTTATTTGTTACATCCTGATTAACTTGATTTCATGCTTAAATTTAGGATTTACATAATTGGGATCCATATTAGGATATGTCTCTTCTGTTATGGTATTAAGAGACATACATGTAAATTCTAATTTCTTCATCATGGATTGAAGGATTTGATCTATGTTGATCTACTATTTCGGAAGTTCTTGGCCCTCTGTCTTTTTACGATTCAGCTAAGTCTGGGTCATTGGTTACAGTATAAAAATATGAAAAAATTTATAGTAATTTATATATTTTTTATACTTGCCAATGACCCAGACGGGAATGGCCCTCCCATGAGTGGGCAGTACTGGGCACTCAAACCTCCCCGCTGAATTATTATAATCTTTTTTTTTTTTACAAAGAATGATTTATTGGCGCCAGATTCGGTGACTTCCTGGCGTCTGTGCATGCGCGGAGGGTAAAATGTATGGAGGGCCAGATAGGACTTCTAATTTTCAGTTTTGCATGCAAATTTTGGAGATTGGGGGGCAAAATTTGTGTTTGGCCTTAGATATTTTTGGGTTAACACCAGCTAAGTCTGTGTCATTGGTAAGTATAAAAAATATATAAATTACTATAAATTTTATCATTTTCATTTAATTCCAGGATAAGTATATGAAAAATAGTGATCAAGACTACATTGTTATGGAAAAAACTTTTGATTTTCTCTATACATTACCAAAGCTAGTTCTGTCAATGGTGTTTGCAAACTGTTGCAAGTATGGACGTGTTCTTGTGTGTGGACAAAATGGAATTGTAATTCAGAATGGAGCAGTACAGACATGTCTGCAGTATGTTTCCGAAAATGGTCAGTTCACTTCTAATATTTACAGTACATGTACTGAGTGCCTACGTGCCTTTTATGGAAAGAAACCCCTACTATTAGACCTAAAAAAAGTTAAAAATCTGTTTCTCAGGCCCTCCCGTTGTCCTTTTTGGTTGCTGCATGATCTCTTTTTATAACCAATGCAAGTCTGATATTTTATCCAAGTTAATAAAATTGATAAATTAGTCCCTTGAGTGCAAGAAGGCATTGCAATGCTTCAGCATTGCAAAGCCTTCTTGCACTCAAGGGACAGAATACCCCACCACCCATGCTATTCTGTAGAATACGAGGTCTAAAACATAAAAGAAACTTTTGGTGGCAAAGAAATAATTACAAAAATAAAAAATTAAATAAAAACTACCCACCTGCATGCAATTTTACAAAAAATGGCCTGAGAAACAGAAGATATACTTCATGGGGCCTTAGGGAAATCAGTCTGCCAAAAGGTAGTAATGTTATGATGATCAAGGGCAATGACTCTGAAACTACCTTCACAAGAATTCTAAAATATGAACTTGTTCTTTGGGATGGGGTGGGGGGGGAGGGGGTATGGCCATAAGTATAACAGGAAAATTCAAAAACATTCTACCAAAGGAAACTAAAGTTATGGAATGGAATGTATATGGATGTACATACAGATGGATGAATGCAATGAAAGATGGACATGCACTACACTAAATGCCTCCCTCACCACTCCATATATGCGAGGGTGTATTCACTAAGATGGGCACACATAACATTCAGTGTTATACATGTTGTCCATCTTGCCATCCATCCGTCCACATAGCCATCTGTACATCCATTTGTACATCCATCCATCCATCTATCCACATAATAGCCATCTCTACATCCATTTTGTACATGCACCAATCAACATGGCCATCTGAACATCCCTTTATACATACTTCCATCCACATAGTCATCTGGACATCCCTTTATACATGCATCCATCCACATAGCCATCCATGTATCCATTTGTACGTACATCCATCCACATAATAGCCATCTGTACATCTATTTGTACATACATCCATCCACATAGCCATCTATACATCCATTTGTACATACATCTATCCACATAATAGCCATCTGTACATACATTTGTTCATTCATCCATCCACATAGCCATCTGTACATCCATTCGTACATACATCCATACACATAGCCATCTGTACATCCTTCCATCCATCCATCCCCATAGCCATCTGTCCATCCATTTGTACATACATCCATCCACATAGCCATCTGTACATCCATTTGTACATACATCCATTCACATAAAAGCCATCTGTACATCCATTTGTTCATACAGTACGTGGAGAGTTTATTATCACTAAATCACCCGCAGAGTGGAGATTCCACCAAAGCAATAATTGCAAATTTGTTGCAAAGCATAACAAGCACAAGCAAAGTTTCAGCCAGTGGACCTCTGGGTTATACCCGGAGGTCCATTGGTTGAAACATTGTTTGTGTGTTTTGTCCACAAAGTTCAGAATTTAATAGTGATGCTTTGGGTGATAACTCCAGTCCCCAGGTGATTTCATTACAATCCACTCTCCACGTACTGTACATCCATCCACATAGCCATCTGTACATCCATTTGTATATACATCCATCCATATAGCCATTCTTCATCTGTTCATCCATTTTACATACATTCATCCACATAGACATCCATACATTCATTTGTACAAATATTTCATTGTACTTATGAACAAAATCCAAAGGGCGAGTTAATATTTCAGGACATTATTTTGGGGGATTAGCCACCCTCGATGGCCACCTCTAATTTTTTAGTATTAAGGATCATCTGATAGATAATTCAACACATATAAGCATCACTCACTATTCCTGTTTCACTCAAATAGTTTCAGAACATTTATTCTCGGGTTGGAGTAAGACTTTGTAACCTTCATATGTGTGAAATCAACCTTCTTTATCATGCAAAATCATTAAAGCCTTATGATCTGTGTTATATTGCATCCAGAGAATAATATTATTTTTAAATAAAAATGTATTATGACGAGGGTTTAATTTGATCCACTAGGGGCCAAACTTTTACAACTGTATGTTCAACAACCGTAATTTTAACATATCAAATTTGGTTAAAGTTGGTCTAGTAGTTTTTAAGAAAAAGTCAAAAATGTAAAATTGAATAGACGGATGTCAGATGATGACGGATAATGGATAGAAAGTGATCACTAGAGCTCCTCTTCAGCTTCAGTCAATGAGCTAATAAATAAATAAATAAATAAATAAATAAATAAATAAATGTTATATCTTGATTGACATAGCTCTAAGAGCTCTGTTAACTCTTTGCATGCTGCTGGCGGATAATCCTGCCCAGCATAGGGTTTCTCTTGTCACTGATATAAGTATAATTTGGGCATATTTAAACATATTTTCCCCTGTAAATTTAATGGATTTTTTCACCAATGATTTCTTGTTATATTTAGATAAATTTTTCATCAACTCTAGTCATGGCTGCCTTACAGCAGCCATGACTAGATTTGATATAAAAATATCTTGAAAATACTCAGCGGGTTAAGAGTTAAACAAGATAGAATAAATGCTTAATTTATCACTAGAATATGTGTACAGGAAAATGATGAAATGCCTATTAACTGAATATTCCTATTTGTTGAATATCTTCCATTGGCAAATATGTCCTATATATATTAGGTGCACGGTTAATGACATGTTGACTCAGTATGTATAGATCATTGATGATTTATTCCTTGCATTTCAATTCAATACAAATTAAATGAAGGATGAAAATTAGGCATATAAAAATTCAATGGTTTCTACAGTATCCTTTGAATATAGAATGGAAAGAATGAAAAAAATCTTATTCTGTTCAATAAAAAGAAAACTTGGAAATTCTGAAAGCTCAGTGATGAGCTGCTGAAAATTTGTGAACGAAAAACATTTCCAATTCCAAGCACCACGTGCAAACCTTGTATTCTGTTTGGAATTCAGGAGTGGAACTTGCACATGCTTTAGTGGAATTATTTTTCGTTATACTTTACCTAGTAAAACTGTTTCCAAACTTTAAGAGGTCCTAACTTTAACTACGTTTATGTCACAGGAACTTGCTTCACAAATATATATCATTCATTTTACAGGTACAAATATGGTGAAGTTGATATCAAAATGTTACTTCCCTAGAAGTTTATATGAAGAACTGAATCAGAAGCGAGATGTGGAAGAATACACATGGAATGTCTTTTGTATTTTCTCAGATTTGATAGACTATGTACTTAAACACCAGAAGATTGTTGCTATCATACAACAGAATATACCATCTGGAATGGGTAATTTTCTATATTTCTTTTTTATATGTGACTGAGAGCGTAGTGGTTCATTGGTAATGGGACAGTGAAACCCTGTTAATTGAATATCTGCTTTGCCAGTGAAAATTATTCAAACACACTTTTAATTGAAAATAGAATATCCTTTCATTTTTGGAATTCACTTTAAAAAATTTTCACAATCCAGTATAAGTATTTCTAATAGTTCCTTGAATCCTGCACCTTATGTAACGACATGTAACTAACTTACCCAAAGCATTTTTACAGCCATAGTCATTATATATTTTCAAGTAGATGTGGCAGTTACCAATTTTTTATAACAAGAAAGTGTGACTAACCCTGTGCACTGCACAGGGTTAGTCACACTTTCTGGTTAAAAAAAAAAATTCATTTCTAACTGAATAAATAACCCTGTACAGCCTTAGTGTAAATGTCATCTGTGTCAACTCTTTACCCACTGTAATGGTTAAACCCAGCCAGTTCTATTCAAACTTAAGAACCCTCATTGGGTTTGTTTTTAGTGAATTCCACAAATGAAAACATTCTATTTTCAATTAATAGCCTGTTTTCAGTTAACCCTTTACCTAACATGAAAAGCAGATGACACTTGCAAAAAAAATTCTTGAATAACAAATTTTGTTCATTTTTTGTTTCAAAAACATAGGTTATGACCACTCGTTGGAACGAGCTCAATAACCTATGTTTTTTGAGACAAAAAATGATAAAATAATAAAAATTAATTGGACGATTTTTGAGAATAACACTGGCAAGTATTGGCCGTTACGTTGGGTAAAGGGTTAACAGGAGTATACAATTAACAGGGATTTTGTCACTTTCCTGTATTCTAGAGATAAATTTAGCATTTATTCTATTATATCTTGTTTGACAGAGCTCCATGAGCTCTGTCAAACAAGATATAATAGATTAAATGCCTGTATTGGATGTACTGAGGTCAAATAGGTCTATAAACAAAAGAAAACTTGGGAGAGTCAAGGTAATTTCTCGACAGATTGCAAGATTTTTTATTCAATTATCAGGAGTTTACTCTTTAGTCTATATTCAATTAACAGGTCAAATTTGTACTGGAGGTATGGCAAATGGTTTTGTGTTGGGAATTTATATTCAGTTAACAGGGTTATTCAGTTAATATCCAATTAAGTGGGCTTCACTGTATTGGACTTGAAACGGAATGATCCACAGTTCGATGCCCTCCAGGAGTAACTGCATTGTGTCCTTGGCACAAGGCACTTAATCCTGTTTGCCATTGTGGGCGCATGGTTGAGCTGTGTACCACACATTGATGGTGCATTTGTCTTCAACCAGTGCTAACCCTGCTTGTGTGGAGTTAGTACATAGTACATTTGGGTGTCTGACAGTTGCTTGTTGCTGCTCAATGGTTCTCTCTGAGTACATCCGGCTTCCTCCACCTGAAAAATTGCCCATCACAATGTGACATTGGCTGTTAAACCCCAGTAAAACAAAACAAATCACACTTCATGGATTTTGAACCATCAGGTTTCAATTCTTATGTTTACCTCATTGATAAAATGGAAAACTTTTGTTCATGGAAATTAAATCTATTCTTCTCTTCATAAAGCACTACTTCATATAGCCTGTAAAACACAAGGAGACCCTGGCTGTCAAAAGTGTCATTAAACCCCAATAAAAAAAAATATGTGATGGCTCAGGTTTTATGTTATTACAGTGGGACCCTGTTAACTGAATAGACATTTTGCCAGTGAAAATTATTTAATTAACAGGACTATTCTATTAACAGGGATTTGACCTTTTTCCTGTATTGGAGAGATAAACTGTGCATTTATCCTAATTTTTCTTGTTTATCAGGGCTCATATAGCCTTTAAAACTCTCCGACATGAGGAGACCCTGGCTGTCAAAAATGTCATTATACCCCAATAAAAAAAAAATGTGTGACAAGGCAGCAATTGACTCAGGTTTTATTTTATTATTTACATTTTCTCCCATAGAACTCAACATTTTAGACATATCCTCCCTCCCTCCTGTTCATTCGAATTAAAAAATGCTTTCATGAGCTGGGTTCATATCATGGCAGACTCCTTTGGGGAAGTCAGTGAATTTTAAATAAGTACTATGTCTTGATTAACCCTCTACACTAATGTCCAAATATCATTTCAACAAGCAAATTTCTCCCATAATGCAGTTAGGAATTTGACTAATTCAGTTTTGTTTGACAAAGCTCAGTTAGCTCTGTCAAACAAGACTGAATTGGTCAAACTCTCATATTTGTTATACATCAAAGTTTGAAAAGAACTGGCTTTCATTCACATAGGTTTTTACTTGTTGAAAATAAAAGTGGGAAAACAAATATTCTTTTGGAAATATAATGATGAGAAAGTTTTATTTGGGTGAGGGGGGAGGGCAGAAGTTTAATGAAGAGGGAGATGCCCGAGAAACAAAATTTCTTTGAATGGCCTCATCATAACTGGAGGAGTGCTAAATTAATTTTCAGATGTGATTTGTAATGCAAGTGTTATTTTTCCTAGATATCATGCCTCCTGCAAAAGCAATCTTGAAATAAGATTTTGTTCAGAAATAATTATTTTGTTACAACTGATTGGAGAGTACCATTTGGCACTCTCAATAAATTCTATCAAAATATTTTTCTGTACAGCTTAGTAAACAAGTTAAAACATATAGTGAAAAAAACACTGTAGTTGTTTTCAGTACTTTTCAAGAGAGCCCTGAAAGTGGCTTTTAGTAGTCAACCAGTTAATTTTAGATAGTAAAGCAGAAACTGTTAAAATAGGAACACAATGTCTGTATTGCAAGTTATCGACATGAAAATGAAAAGAATTGGCTCAACATCAACCTAGTATGGTTTGGTTTATCATTATAGGAGATGACTCAAGTCTAAAGTGAACCTATATTCATTTATGTTTGCAGAAAATCCCTATCTTTATGAAGCTGCCATATAATCAGTTTATTTTTACTTTGAGAAGAGTACCATTTATCCTGAACTCTGCTTATCGATTACCTAATATACTTAGCGGGAATGCAGTGACTCTTTGGTAGTACATGGTCTTCAGATTGGAAGATTGATCCTGCCCCCCCCCCCCCCACCCCCAGCATCTGCTTGTTCCAACCACAACATATGTTTATGATTTTTATTGACAAAAGACAAAGAGCTTCAACACTATTATTCCCTGCAAAATTAACTTTTAACCCGCTGATTATTTTTGTACACCCGTTTTCTAAAATCGGTTGTTTTATGTTATGGTGTTGTCGTCTGTCCATCTGTCTGTCTGTCCGTCTGGGTGGGTGGACGGTGGGATGGATGGATGGATGGATGGATGGATGGATGGATGGATGGATGGATGGATGGATGGATGGAATTTTTTCCCAGACTTTTTTTTGTTATGGATGGACATATTGAGAAAATTTTTGGTTTTCAGCTTTGTTATGGATACTTAGAGATGAGGTTCGAATTTTGTTCCACTGAGTTGATTTTGGGTGCAGTTACTGTCCTTGAACTTAATTACCGTTTTCCAGACTTTTTTTTGTTATGGATTGACATATTGAGGAAAATTTTTATATATAGCTTTGTTATGGATACTTACAGATCAAGTTCGAATTTCGTTCCACTCAGTTGATTTTTGGTGGAGTTACTGCCCTTGAACTTGATTTTTTAGACTTTTCCTGATTTTTTTTCATTTTCCGTACTTTTTGAATAAGTATAATTAACTAAAATTGAGAAACTGACAGTAAAGTTCAATTGGAACATGAATAATGTTTTATAATCTCTGGAAGTGTGGGCGTAATATGCACCGTCCAATGGTGCCCTCTGGTTAAGGTATTTTTCATGAGATCTGGCTGCTTAAAGCAGCCATGACTAGATTTGATGAAACATTCATCTAAATTTAACACAAGGAATAATTTGTGAAAAAATCCATTCAATTTACAGGAAGGAAAATTTGATTAAATGTGCCTAAATTATACTTACTTCTGTAGCAAGAGAAATCTTGTCCTGGGCAGATGTATCTGCCAGCACCATGCAAGGAGTTAATCGATGCAACCCCAATATTTGTATGATTTTTTAATTTTTTTTTTTTTGTTTTTGTTGGGTGGGTGGGTGGGTGGGTGGGGGGGGGGGGGGGGAAGGGACACAATATACAAATTACACCTAACATAATTAATTGTTAAAAATCTATTTACACATCTATTAAATCAGATATGTGGCTCAAGGAGCTTGTTCCATCACTGTTATATAAAATATGTAAGCTTTATTGAGAAAAAAGCAAATGATTAATGGTTTGATGCTGGATGGCAACAAACAGTAACTGGGTTGCAGTATTCAATTAAAAATTTGGTCATATTTTTATTTTCTAGTTATGAACTGGACATTTATTCCAATATATCTTGTTTGACAGAGTTTATGAATCTATGTCAATCAAGATATTTTAGATTAAAGTGGGGAAAGGTTAAGGGTTTTCATTGCACTGGGCAGTTTTTATGAGGCTGAAAACCATACATGTTTTGCTGAGATCGAGTCTGAATGAATGAAGGACAAAATGGAAAGAATTCTTACCAGCTGCTTATAAAGGTATTAACTCTAAAACAAATTTTCTTTATTTTTTGATGCTGAAAATGATTATTGGACAATAATACTTTAAATAAACATTGACTGTTTGTTTCAAGTCTGAAATTTTTATGTGCACCACATAATAATTTTGTTTAATTCTGAAGTGGAAAAAATTAATTTGATGTGCAAGTCTTCCAACATAGAAACTTTAAGTTTTACACCACAAGCGACACACAAGTTTACCAGACAGTCAAACAAATAGACTGTGACAATTGTCAAAGTTAGGTCCAAACAATATAAATGCAGTGCAGCCAAAAAGCCAGCCAAACAAAAACACCTGGTCTCCACACCTCAAGACTATATGGTGTGAATAACATTAATGAGTACTGAACCAACCACCACACAAAACCAAAATATTTCCATAATTGGTGCAATAACTATACAGCAATAAAATATCAATACAACAAATTCACAACAAACAATTTGTTTTGCTGTATATCGCTCTGAGCCTGACCTACAGCTGTATTCAAACTTTGTAGAGTGAAAACACCAAACAGATTGGTGTTCATCAGTCCCAGACAAAATGGTCGGTATCAAAATGCACCATATACTGTTGATCCAATATCGATTGACTCAGTCTTACTCAAAATAACTGAAGTTTTTTGGTCATTTGTTGTTTTTTTATAAAACTGTATAGATTAAATCTAGTTATACGTTGCAGATTAAATTCCTGGCATGTACCAATCAGCTTCTTGTTATACAAATTATATGCCAAAGCAAATATAAGTTTCAATGTACAAAATCTGCATCTTCTCAGCTCGAAATGGATGCAATCACGAAGAAATTTGATCCTTTCTCAGTCAGTCACACAAACTGCTTCCAATACGATGGTCATTCAAAGAAAACAATAGAAAACAAGCACTCCATTAGAATCAGCTCTTTTTATCACAAGCTTGAAATGACACAGATAAGCTTTTAGCATGTTATATGTCATATTGCATGCTGGAAACTGATACGATTTTAAATGCTAAATATTGTATCAACCTAGTACTAGGGCTGCATTCATTTATTGGAAACACTAATGCCCCCTGACATCATTTCATTAAAATCAGTCAGTAAACACATGCATTCCACAATGTAGCACGCATTCACAGGTGGCTTTCTAATGAGTGAAACACTACTACTTGTCAGACCAAGTCAGGGCATTGGAACTTCCCAGTAAGGAGTCTTGTACCAATGTGGTACAATGTCTTATTCTCCAAAACCAAACACAAAATTAGTTGTGCGAGTTAATCAACAGACAAGAACCAAAACTGGCCTCTCCCAGTGACTTATAATGGGTAACTAGGAGGTAGATATAATTCTTTTTAACCCTTTCAACACTGGTGGTATCTTCCATGCCAGTTAACTGGTAGAGCGCTGGAAGCCCATATTTGGGCTTTACTTTGAGGTGAAGGTACTGCAACTTGAAGGCTTCATGCTCTGTGGATGTGCTTCATATTATCCTTTAAGTGATACTATTTAGTCTGTAGGGACTTGTCTTGTTACAATTTATGGGAGAGTGCCTTTAGGCACTCTCCCATAAATTGTAACAAGGCAAAGACCTGTGAACAAATTTTGATGGCCAAAAATAATTCAGCACTCTACCAGTTAAATTGCAGAAATTGGAAGAGTCCATATCCATTATTTGGAGGTAGAGCAATTAATATTTTCAACGTGCAGCCTGAAGACTGCACATTGAAAATATTAATTGTTATACCACACACGTTCACTTAGAAACCACCTTACTTAATGAAATTATGATGTTCCTGGCCCGGAAAAGCGGCCTCTCGTGTTGAAAGAGTTAACCCTACCAATCTCACCCAAGGGGACATAGTACATGACACTCGATTTGAGTATAATATATCACCAAATGAATCTAGTTTAAAAAAAACGCAGATACTACAATTACAGCACTCAGGCTGCACCTTATTTTAATATCAAATACAGTACGGCTGCCGTTTACTTTCCATGGGTAAGCAATATTTCCACGGATGCAATAATATCAGATTTCAAACACTGATTATAGAAATAACCATCAAATATTTAATAATTGAAGCACCGGGTACAGCCCGGTGCTTCATTAATTAAAATTTTGCAGCTGATGATTTTTATAACCTGGTAAATGCATGCATGGACTTCACTGCCCATGCATGGATTACAACCAATCCACGGCGACTATACTGTACAATGCAACAGTATTCTGTGATTTCGTAACTAATCACTGAACAAACAACAACCCATAAAGTGGTATTCACCTGTCTGCACATGTTTGACTTATCTCAAATTCAAACACATGACAAACATCACTCATTGGAATCCAATCCTTCAGTTAATTTCAAAGTCAGAATAATACGAAAACTGGTCCTGTACCATGCATACCTATTATAAGGATCTAATCTGTGATTGAGCAAAGTGTGACTTTAACAGAAATACCAATACTCATTCTGAGCAGCTTCCATGGCTGCTTCAGGCTAGTCTGTTTTGTGTTCGCCATCACCTTTCAAATCAGTATTTTTTTATTAGGCTTTATCAATAGATAGGTCTCCCCCATGGGAACCCTGTGAAGTGCAACAGTGTTTGTTTTCTGCAGAAAACAAGTTCAATTTTACTTCTAAAATAGGACCTGGAACCAATACCTGGGATAAATAAATAAATAAATAAGTAAATTAATAAATAATACTTTGACTTTATACAACACCTGGGATAAATAAATAAATAAATAAATAAATAAATAAATAAATAAATAAATAAATAAATAATACTTATTGGAACGAAGTGGAACAGAGTTTGTTTACTGCAGAAAACAAGTTCAATTTTACTTCTACCGGAACCAACACCTGGGACAAATAAATAAATAAATAAATAAATAAATAAATAAATAAATAATACCTTGACTTTATACTTGTGTTATGATATAGCCATTTATGGTTATGAGGGTGACCATGAAAAATGATCAACCCTTTCTTGTAATGGCTAATAGTGGACAATAACCAGGTAATAACTGGTTTATCTGCAGCCATTCTCACATTGACTAAAGCTTCAAGCCACTAGTCAAACTCTTGAAGAAATATGATGCTGTTATGGCATGGAACCAGTCTAGCCCTTAAAAAGTCCATCGCTTATTTTTTCGCTTCAGTCGTCTGGAATATTTCAGTTGGTCAGAAAAGCAAACCTGTGGTTCACTTTTCCAACCAACTGAAATATTTCAGATGATTGAATTTTCAGGAACCATGAGCATTCTTTTTCTTTCAATCAATGCAATACAAAAAATGTTTCTCAATCAAGAATTGATTTGACCAAATTTTTACCAACTTTACAATACTCTTAGATGTGTTTGTAAACTAAATATTTATGAATGAAAATTCACCACAACTGTAATTTTTATGATTTCATCATGTAGTTTCACTAATTTTGCTAACCCTTCACCCAACAAATCTCCTGCATACGCCCGCGTAATATGCTAATTCAGCAGTTGAAAAAATATTATTTTTCAAAAAATTTCAACAAAACCATATGTGACCCCTCGTTGGAACGAGCTCGTCGAGCTCGTTCCAACGAGGGGTCTCATGATATGGTTTTGTTGAAATTTTTTGAAACATTTGAAAAAATGATATTTAAAATAAAAAATTTTGATATCATCTGCATTGGGTAAAGGGTTAAAGTCTTAATGTTTTCAAGGCGAAATAACAACTCATATTTCCAGATATTTCTAAAATATTACCTGGAACCAACCCTTGGAGTGGAAGCCCTCTAAATTTGGCAGCAAAGGTATAAACAATTGGCTAAACTGGACTTCATACCTATGCTTAAAATAAATAAATAAATAAATAAATAAATAAATAAATAAATAAATAAATAAATAAATAAATAAATTGTATCACAGCTATGATTTAGCCATTTATGGTTATGAGAGTGACCATGAACAATGATTAGCCTATTTTTGTAATGGCTAATTGTAGACTTTAACCAGATAATAACTGGTTTATCTGCAGCCATTCTTATTAACTCACCTACGAGCCTATGTTATGACCTGAGACAATTCAGCGCAGGCGTCAGTATCAACACTTGTGTTAAAAGTTATTGTAAGAGTCCACTTTGACTTTCTGCCCTGTTACTATGCTTGCAATTACCCACAGACTCTTACCCAATGATATTTTTTCGATTTCTACTGTTTTTGCATTGTTAGACATTTTTGTCAGTGTGAACGTCTGACCTGTTTTGCTATATATGAGTGGAGACTACCACCGGTATGCTGTGGCTTTTATATTTCATATATGTGTTACATGCATCAATATAAAATGATATTAACCCTTGTTCAGACATTTTTTTGAGATTTTGGACTCTTTTAATGCAATGTTAGACTTTTTGTCAGTGTGGACTGAGAAAATTGCTGACCTGTTTTGCTGTACATGAACATGAGGGGAGGATTCCACCGGTATGCTGTTGCTTTTATATTTCATATTATGTGTTAAATGCATAAATATAAGACAACATTAACCCTTGTCCGGACATTTTTTGGAGATTTTAGACTTTTTTAATGCAATGTTAGACTTTTTTGTCAGTGTGGACTTACAAAATTTCTGACCTGTTTTGCTATACATGTACATGACCGTACATTTTTTGCAGATTTGTAATAAGCCTAGGTTTATTGCATGCCATGCATTGGTGAGCTAATGGGGTGGACACCCCCCTCTTGTATTGGCTTAAGCTCTCAAGCCATTAGTTGAATTCTTTAAGAAATGTGATGCTGTTATGGCCTGGAATCAGTCTTGCCCTTAAAAAGTCCATCTCATAGGTTTTAGATTCAATTATCTGGAATATTTCAATTGGTCAGAAAAGTACCATAAACATTCTTTTTCTTTGAATCAACACAAGGAATGATTCTCAATGGAGAATTGCTTGTACCAAATTTGTAATGATATAACAATACTCTTAGACATATTTGTAAACTAAATACTCATGAATAAAAACTCACCAGAGCTCTAGTTTTTGGACGCCCGTTTTGAAAAAAAAAAACAGTACGTATTATGTGATTGGTCTGTCTGTCCTGCCTGTCCATCCATCTGTAAACTGGTCTGTCTGTCCTGCCTGTCCATCCATCTGTAAACTTTTCTGTTTCCAGATGATAACTTGAGTTGGATTTATAGATCATGACCAAACTTGGTTTGTGCTTCAATTATATCAAACTAAAGGTTAAGTTGGAATTGGGGTATGGTCCGATGATTATGAGGTATGAGCCTGTTTGCCTTAGAAATTGCTTATTTCTATCAACATTCTGATATCCATATGATAAGTTTAGTTCCACTTATTTGACCTCAACCAATTTTGGCATGTGACGTATTATGTAATTGGTCTGTCTGTGTGTCCTTCTGTCCATCTGTCTGTCCATCCATCTGTCCATCCATCTGTCTGTCCATCCATATGTCTTGCCATCCATCTGCCCATCCATCCATCTGTAAATGGATCATAACTTGAGTTTGGATTTATAGATCAGGAGTAAACTTGGTTTGTGCCTCAGTTATATCAAAATACAGGTTGAGTTTGAATTGGGGCTTGGTCCTATGATTTTTCTAAGAGTTATGGGCCCTTTTCGACTTACAAATTGCTTATTTCCATCAACATTCTGGTTACCGGACAATAGGTTTAGTTCCGCTTATTTGACCTCATCCAAATTTGACAGGTGACATATTATATGATTGGTCTGTCCATTCATCTGTCTCTCCGTCCCTCAAGTTTAGTTAGGTATTAAACTTGGTAAAGCATTAATCATATTTTAGAGTGCATTGATTTATATACAAACAGAAGAATAGTGTTTGTGAATACTCAAATATTCACATACACTGAGACTCATTTTTAGCTCACCTAATAAGGCCATGTGAGCTTTTCACATCACCTGGCATCCATCGTCGTACGGCATCTGTAAACTTTTCACATTTTCATCTTCTTCTCTGTAACCGGTGAGCTGGTGTGAACCAAACTTGGCAGGAATGGCCTATGGGAGGTTCTCTACAAACGATCCTGATTTTATTCCAGTTGGATGAAAAACATGGCTTCCAGAGGCATTCTTTGATTCTGGTTGGTGGATTTTCTAAATCTTCTCTGAAACCGCCAGGCCAAATGTTTTGATACTTCACATAAATGATGACTGGGACCCACGCTACCAACAATCCTCATTTAATGTTGATTGGGTTAAAAAATATGGCTGCAATTGTGGCTTACAGTTACTATAGAAACCCTATGAGAAATCACATTTTCATCTTCTTCTTTGGAACTACTGAGCCGACGTGAACCAAACCTGGCAGGGATAGTCTATGTGCATTCCTCTACAAATAGTCCTCAAATTGTTCCCATGGGTTTAAAAACATGGCCGCCAGAGGCATTCTTTGATTCTGATTGGTGGATTTTGAAAAATCTTCTCTTCTGAAACCACAGGTCCAAATGTTTTGAAACTTTACATGGTTGATGACTGGGACCCCCTCTATCAACTATCCTCTTTTAATGTTGATCGGATTGCAAACATGGCTTCAATTGTGGCTTATAGTTACTATAGAAACCCTATGGGAAATCACTTTTTCATCTTCTTCTCTGGAACTACTGAGCTGACATGATCCAAACTTGGCAGGAATGATCTATGGGAGGTCCTCAACAAACGATCTTCATTTTGTTCCCGTGGGTTGAAAAAAGTGGCTGCCAGAGGCATTCTTTGATTCTGGTTGGTGGATTTTCAAAAATCTTCTCTGAAACTGCCAGGCCAAATGTTTCAATACTTCACATAAATGATGACTGGGACCCCCTCTACTCACGATCCTCATTTAATGTTGATTGGGATGTAAACATGGCTGTAATTGCAGCTTATAGTTACTACAGAAACCCTATGGGCAATCACATTTTCATCTTCTTCTCTGGAACTACTGAACTGACATGAACCAAACCTGGCAGGGATAGTCTATGGGAGGTCTTCTACAAATGATCCTCATTTTTGTTACTGTGCATCGAAAAACATGGCTGTCAGATGCATTTTTTGATTCTGATTGGTGGATTTTGAAAACTCTTCTCCACTGAAACCACAGGGCCAAATGTTTTGAAACTTTGCATGGTTGATGACTGGGACACTCTCTACCAACAATCCTCATTTAATGTTGATCGGGTTGCCAACATGGCTACAATTGCGGCTTATAATTACTATAGAAACCCTATGGGAAATCACATTTTCATCTTCTTCTCTGGAACTACTGAGCCGACGTGAACCAAACTTCGCAGGAATGGTCTATAAGAGGCCCTCTACAAACAATCCTCTTTTTGTTCCCATTGGTTGGAAAATATGACCACCAGAGATTTTCTCTGATTCTGATTTAAGGATTTTGCAAAAATCTTCCCCTCTGAAACTACAAAGTCAAATGTTTTGAAAGTTCACATGATTGAGGACTGGGACACCTTCTACCAATGATCCTCATGTAATGTTGATGTAATGTTGCAAACATGGCCACAATTGCAGCTCATAGTTACCATGGAAAGCCTATGGGAAATCACATTTACATATGTAGTAGTTCCAAATGAGCGATTACAGGCTCTTTAGAGCCTCTAGTTGAGGATGTAGAGCTACAAGTCATGCTTGCATGACAAGTAGCTGTATCACCCCAAAAGCGAGTCAGTCATGACAAAAAGATTGTATACAAGAACAATGAGCACAAAACACATTTTTCTATTTTCAACAAAATTCATTACCATGACTTCTCGTAATTAGTTGTTAACAAAGTCACACTCAATTGATCAAAATAATGAGACTCAAGTTTTCAGTTCTCCCAAGTATGCTTTTTCCATTGGCCAATGACATTTCAAACCAAACTGAATAAAATTCATTAACTCAGCCAAGAAAGAATTGGGAGAGAGAGGGTTGGGGGGTGGGGGGGAGGTGCAAAAACAACTAGGAAATTATATTTTTGTTGTGTACAAGGATTTCTTTATATACATGATGTCACTTCTTTCATAATTTTTGTAAGCATGCAAACTATAATGATATGAATGTTCCATTTCAATGTTTACTCACTGTCACTTTCAAGTAATCTTTTGCATCTCATTTTTTTTGTGTGTTTCATATGGTGGATTGTTTATGTATATTGAAAAGCAGTTCACTTCTGGCTCATTATTCCTTTTTAGCTTTATTTGACAAAGTCAAGATAAGCTATTGCCATCACGCATGCAGAAGTCTGTGAGTCTGTTCACATTTTCTTTAGCACAGGCAACACTCCGTAGTTCTTGTCTGATCATCACAAAATTTCAGTAAATTTCAGTGGATGAGAACGTCCCCCTTTTGGTCACAATCGGTCAACCGTGATGGTTATAGGATCTTGAACCCTGAAAACCATTAGCACAGTCTACAGGTCGTATTTATGAAGGGATTTCATTGTAACTTGGTAGAATGACTCTGTATAATCTCTAGAAGTGAACATCCCCTTTTGGTCGTGATTGGCCAACCGTGATGGTTAACTGATAGAGTACTGGATGCCCAGATTTGGACTTTGCTAAATACCACAGGCTGTGACTATACCATCTATACTCTACTGATAGTGATTTCATATTGACCCTGGCAAGAATCAAATTTTATTGTGATCACCTTACTCAGTTACATTTGATTGGATAGTGCCTCAGGCTGTTTTACTGGTAAAATAGGACCCAGTAACCAATGCTTGGGAGGTGCAAACCCTCTCTAAAATGGGCAACATGGCTTATTAAAGCTCTTCCCTGGTCTTGATTTGGTACTCATGTTGTGGTCATGATTAGCCATTCTGCAAAAATATGTGACCTTAACCCTTTACCCAACGCAGACGATTTCAATATTTATTGTTTTAAATATCATTTTTTCAAAAAATTTCAACAAAACCATATCATGTGACCTCTCTTTGGAACGAGCTCGACGAGCTCGTTCCAAAGAGGGGTCACATGATACGGTTTTGTTGAAATTGTTCGAAAAATAATATTTTTCCAGTTGCTGAAATTTGCATATTACGCGGGCGGATGCGGGCGATTCGTTGGGTAAAGGGTTAAACACCAATAAATAAATAAATAACTGGTTGAGTACTAGAAGCCACTATCATGGATATACTGAAAAGTATCAGAAGCCACTTTAGTGGCTTTACACATTATGCATTAGCTTGAAGTTTGTTCAGCAGGAGAAAAAAAAATTTATATAAAATTGTTTGGTTGCAATTTATTGATGAGTGCCTATTGGCACTCTGCAATCAATTTTAAGAAGACAATTATTTTTCAAGAAAGTCTTTGCTAAACTCTGTCTACTCTTACTGGTAGTGTGGCATATTTGAAAAAAAAATACCCATGTTTCAAATCACCTTTGAAAAATAATTTTGCCCTCAACCACTTAACCAAATTATTAAAATACCTAAGCATTATTGGTTGAGTCCATGTTTTCACCATTTTTTTCAGTGAATAAATCACTTGGCTGTGTGCACACATGGGGAGTGTCAGAGATCACACCAAATCAGTCAGTATGTACACTGTGTAACAGATGCTGTGAGAAGGGAGGTGAATGTGATTATTATGGTATAATGGGAGAGTATATAGGACATTGTGAATGTGGCACCAAATATACAGGTTGTAAAGACTGTGGTATATGTAGATCATGTGCTGAAGAACTGTGGGTAAGTGTTTTTTTTTTAACCCCATACATTACAAATCGATAGCATCCACCTGCATAATATGCAAATTTAGCAGCTGAAAAAAAATTATTTTTAAAAACATTTCAATAAAGCCACATCATGTGACCTCTTTAGAACGAGTGAAATGGTTTTGATGAAATTATGTGAAAAAAATTTAAAATATAATGTTTAAAAGATTAAAATTTGATGTTGCCTGGGTTGGATAAAGGATTAACTGGTGAAGTTCTAAATTATTTTTCAAGGTAATTTGTAACATGAATACTTTTGTCAAATATACTATGCATGCTACCAGCAAAGGGAATCTTAGTGTAGCAAGATTTTGTTAATAAATAATTGATTTGTTACAAATTATTTGAGAGTACCTGTTGCATCTTTCTAATAACTTTTCATCACTTGTTTACAAAACTGCTAGAATTTTTTCTACTACTGAGGAATTAACAGACTGATGCATACATTGTAAAGCCACTAAAGTGACTTTCAGCACTTTGTAGTAGAACCTTGATAATGTCTTCTAGCGCTCAAACAGTTAATTAACTCAAGTTAACCAAATTTAACCACAACATTAACTCAGCTCTGTGGCTGTCTCATCTGCGTATCCTGTTATATCTAAATTGGTCAACTTTATTTCGGTAAATCTTCAGACATCCTGACATGCTTCAAACTTCTTTTTGAAAGTTTCTCTCAGCTGTTTTGCAAATCTGCCCAAATTTGTACTTCTATTTTTACTAACAGTAATAGCCACCAAATGGTTAAGCATGAATGGACACCAGCTGAAGAGAAACAGTGATACAATTTCAACAAACACGCCCAATAGAAAAGATAACAAATGTAATTTAGACAGGTTCCCAAAAGATTGTTTTGATTTTTTATCAATCCATTTGATCAGTACAGCTTCAGACAAAACAAACGGACTCTTCACCTTTGGGTTTAAACATCGGAATTAAAAATGTGTTTATTCAAATGAATTTTAATGCGTGGGATGTGTAATAAACACAAAACATGATGTGTGTTTGAATGGGTGGGTGTTTTAAATAACTGGTTAGAATGGCAGGGTCATATTTTGCCCAAGTCTACGGCTCTCACCCACCAACTCAAAACACACATCATGTTCTGTCTGTGAATTTGCATGAAGTGTTGCTACCTTCAATACAGTTTTATTTATTTGCTTTGATTTTGTTTCCCAGAATTGCCCATTATCAATCTCAACTGATTTGACTTAAAACTTGGCTGATATGATGCTGATCTAGGCCGATATGAACCAAACTTGAGTTGTCACCTTTGATGCAATACTGGGCACAGTCATTTAGTTTACAGCAAAAGTGTTCACCATTATTCGTCAAAAGCAACCAGTTAGTAAAAGTGGCATTACATTTAAAACTAGAAGTCCTGTCATGAACTGTGCGCTTATCTAGGCTTAATTGCGCATAGGAACTGCGCGCAATTGCCATATCGAATGGCATCCAGAGCACGGCAGGTTATCCTGGTTACTCATAGCAAACACAGGCAATGTTTCTGCCAATGGACCTCTGGGTTACCCGGAGGTCTATTGGCTGAAACATTGCTTGTGCATAGGCCATATGTACAGAATTTGATAGCCTTACCGTGGTCATAACGTGTAGATTAACGTGCAGATGGACGTTCTATTTGTGCGCATTTCCATCTGTCCGTTAAGCTTTAGGGGGGGTACACATCTGGTATCCGCAACTCCTCTTAAACCATTGAACAGATTTCATTGAAACATTCAGACCTTCTTTTACATACATTGCAGATGTGCACCTCCTATTTTCTTTTCAGATATTTTCATATTTACAGTTCCCCATATTCAAAAATGGTCTTTGTCAATTCAGGTTTTAGTAGGGAGGGGTATAGATTTGCTATGCTCTACTCCTCTTAAACCATTGAACAAACTCTATTGGAACTCTCAGACCTTCTTTTACATACACTGAAGATGTGCACCTCCTATTTCTTATCAACCTTCTTTACAATTGTTTACTACAGGCTTGCACTGCAGTGGAAGACCCTAACTCGGATAAAATACTCTCTATTTTAATCTTTCCCAAGAGATGTGGGAAAGAAAAGTGGTGTAAAAAACACCACCAAAAAATAAGCCAAAACTGGGCTGAATGCCATCGGCGCACACCCAGTATGGGACGCTCTTCCCTTAGTACAAATCCACGACTTCCGTTAACCAATGCGCAGTGCGTCATCAATTCATCATTCTATTATATCTGCACACGTGGAGGATGTGTATGAAACAGTGATAATTCAACCCGTCGATAATGGTTTTCCGGTGACTGGATTATGGATCTGAAGATCGTATAATAACAGGACTGTGTTTTATATATTCTCGTTAATATTTTCAACCACATTCTCATTGTGTACTATTCCGTTTTCGTGAATGTTTTTTCGACATCGTGTCAACGTGGTTCGACAATGAATGAAATTTTTCGGTTGATAAATTTAAATTGTTATTGGAGTTAGGTGTCAATTAGGGACTGTCTGGACGGGATTTCTTCACTCTGTTGAGGGCTGAATTTCTGTTTTCTCTGCCCCTGACGGCCGTCTGGGTTCTGTTGTGTACCCCCCATTTTTTTTCTGCCACCTTCTCTCGTAGTTGAGGGTGTTCTTTTACTTTCTGTATCTGTTGAGTTCACCCTTTTCTTCTACTGCTCTCACCTCTGTTATTTCCAGTTCGGTTCCTTTAGGGCAATTCCTTTTGCCCTCGCCTTGGTGCGTTCTCATGGCCGTTTCTTCCGCACCTGCAGGTGGTGTGGAATGCTGTCATTTCGGGGCCCCCTGACTCGACCACATCTGGTGTGAGTTATACCCCCTCCGTAGGGGATGTGCAGCTCCTCCCGCACCAGTGGGGGTAGGGAACGGGCCTCCCGACTCGACCACGTCTGGTGAGAGTTATTCCCCTTTCATGGGGGATGTGCAGTTTTTTTTACTGTGGTGGATACTGCGGGAGCTGTTGGATTTCTGGTAAAGAGATGCCTGGTTCCGGGACTATGCGCCCTCTCCAGTCGACATCTGAGGCTGTCACTAGGGTTGTGACTCCTCCTTTGGAGGCTGAGCTAGGTGGCTCTGTCCCCTTTTCCGCCAGTTCCAACAGCTCCCATCGTATCTGCTGCTACTGTTGTTCATTCTACATCATCAGGTGCCATTTTTAGCTGGCCTCGGCTTATCCCTGCAAGGGTCTGCAGGGATGTCTGTAGTGTGGCTGTGGGGTATCGGCCTCAGCCTTCCCCCAGAAGTGGCTGCCGACTGAACCCCCTGCTGTGTCCTCTCAGCCGTTGAACACAGCAGTTTTTTACCTGCAGTGGTCTGCTGCGGTGTCTGGTAGTGTAGACGTGGGTGTACCGGCCTCAGCCTTCCCTGACTTCAACTTGGCGAAGTTGGAAGTGGCTGCCGGCCAGACCCTCTACTGTGGTCTCTGCGCCGTCGAGTACCACAGTTTTGTCATTGGCATTTTCCGTCCACTCATTCTGGACACACGGCCAGTTTTGCGGGACCAACGCCTTCTGTGCAGCCTGGATGTTCTGCCCCGCAGAGGTCCGTGGCAACTCTCCTGAGTTTCCGCTATATTGATCCTCGGGGTGTGTCGTACCCCTATACACGTCTGCCCTCAGATGTTTCGGCTTCCGCCCATCTCCCCGCTTCGGGTGTATTGGAGGATCATGACCCTTCGCTGGTTAAGAGGATCAGGTGTGAAGCCACTTTGCTGGTTCGTCCCCATGTCGAACCGGCTGGTACAGGCAGTGAACTTAGGGAGGCCCTCTCCTTACTCACTCAGGTTCTGTCCAAGAGCCTTCCTGTTACTTCCAGCAAGGCAGCAAGCAGTTTCCAGGCGCCCTCTATGGCACCGCCTCCCGGGATTGGAAACATGCCGCTTTTTGAGGCGTGGGCTGGTTTGCCCATGATGGGCTATGTGTCTTCTGACTCCTGGGAGGAGACAGACATCCTTGATGTCGAGAGCCAACAGTCTTCTGACTTGGGGGCAGCTCTTGACTTTGTGCTTTGGTTCCTTCCGGATCTCAAACCATCAAACCAGCCGACAGTGTCAATCAGGCCACGATCATCGGTCGTGTGCCTACAGCCTGTGGAGCAACCTGCTTCTGGGCATCTTCGACCGTGCCAGTCAGTACTGGTGGTTGAAGCATTTTCAGCCTTGGTCTCTAAACTGAGTTCCAAGGCTATGAAGGTTCTTCACCAGGGTTGACACCTTTTTGCCTCTGGTGCGTTATCGTTACTACGATTTCGCCAATCCGTCAGTCTGCCAGACTTTGACGGTTTTGGATCAGGACTCCAATTCCCTTGGGCTTTCCAGGCCCAAGTCTGCCGTCATTCCTATGACGACTCTAGAGTCCATGTTGGGCTGATCGGGAGGAATGCTGGGTATGCTTCCTTTCTCCGATCACGTCGTCTCTGCCTTAGCTGCCTATCTGCCTCCAGATAGGTTTGACGATCTACAAGCTCCTTTGCGTGTGCTGTCCAAGGCACTCATGCATCTTACTCACACGCATGCCTGTGACACGGCTATTTTGGAACTAGTTCGTAGGGACTCTGTGCTGGACACAGGCTGATCCCTTCCTGGGGGCAGCGCGCTGCTCTTCGATCTGCTTCTTTGGCAGGACCGCTACTGTTCCATGGGTTCCGTGTCGACGGTCTGGGATGACGTCCTACATCATTCCAAAGATCAGCTGCTGCTTCGTCAGCTTGATCAGCCTTCTAGGGGAAGCAGGGACCGTTCAAAGCCTAACAAGTACCCTTCTGCTTCCTCTGCGAAGCAAAGGGCTGATCCTTCTGCCTCCGCTTCTACTTCTTACTCCCAGGGTAAGGGTAAGCATCGGCAGGCTAGAGGGAAGTCTCAGGATTCTTCATTCAATAGAGGAGGTGGTTTCTTCTCTCGTGGGCCTCATCGGGGCTCGAACTGAAGGTCCTCACCTCAATTCGTCCCAGGTTGGAGGAAAGATAGCAGAGTTCGCAGACCATTGGGCCACCATCACATCCGATCCTTGGGTGTTAGATGTTGTTTGGTCTGGGCTGCGAATATCCTTCCAAAGGCACCCCACTCTCTCCAAAGTCCCTCTTCCAACCACAGTTCCTTCAGACGTTTTATGTTGGGAGCTTTTGTCTATGGAGATAGACAATCTCCTGGCCAAGGGGCGTTCGAGGTCAAGAACATTCAGTCAGTGGGGTTTTATTCCCGCCTGTTCTTGGTGCTGAAGAAGGACGGCTGAGTGCGACTGGTTATCAATCTGAGTATCCTGAACCAGTCTATCATTGCTCCCAAGCTCAGCATGGAGACTTTCAGGTCAGTCTGCCATTCCATTCACCAGGGAGATTTTGCTTCCAGCATCGACCTGCGAGACACTTACTTTCACGTTCCAATTCATCATGTGTCGCAGAAGTATTTCAGGTTCGCTTTTCTGGGGCGAGTTTACCAGTTGAAGACCCTGTCTTTCAGCCTCCACCTGGCCCCTTGGCCCTTCACCCGATTGATGTCGCATGTGATAGCATTCCATCGCACACAGTCCAGGGTGACTTCTTCGGCATATCTAGTCGATATCCTCCAGAGGCATTCCAATGCTGCCTTACTGGAGTTGGATGTTGACACTCTGTTGAGCTTGCTCATGTCGCTAGGATTCAGAGTCAACGAGGAGAAGTAGGATCTGGTCCCTTCTGCATCATTTTGTCATCTGGGGATGGCCTTCCACACACAGTTTAATATGGTGGCGGTTCCCCAGGCCAGGTCTGTGATTCTCTCAGCTTTTGCTCTGACTCTGTCCCAGTCCACATCTGGAACAGCACGGGGTATTCTCCGGCTGGTCAGTCTCAGTGCTTCGGTGATGGATCCCATTCCTCCAGGTCGGCTGCATGTCAGACCTCTCCAACACTTTCTGCTCAGTCGTTGGAGGCTGAATGTCGATTCTCTGGATCTGATGCTTCAGTTCCAGAATCTCTTCATCCTCACCTTCTCCACTGGACGAATGTTCCGTGGATCACGCAAGGTGTCCTGTTGGACTTACCCACATCCGATCACGTTCTGACTGCAGATGCCAGCAATCTTAGATGGGGTGCAACGTTGGATCCTCTAGGTCTTTCCATTCACGGGATGTGGGACCAGCATCATGCAGCTCTACACATCAACCAGAAGGAGCTTCTTGCTCTTCTTCCGAGTTTCAGGCAGTGGATCCCTCACCTGTTGAATCGTCAGGTCCTTCCGTTGTTCGACAATTTGACAGTGGTTGCTTTATTCGGAACCAGGGCGGCACGCACTCGGTTCCAATGTACGAATTGGCTTGGGATCTTCTACTGCTCGCTCAGGATGTCAATGTCGGGGTGGTTGTTCGTCACATTTCCGGTCGTCTGAACATCCTAGCCGATGGGGCAGGTTCTTTTCCACCGAGTGGATGCTCCACATGGCGGTGTTCCATCGATCTCTTTGCGACTCGTTGGAACCATCAGGTGGACACTTTAGTGTCCCAGTATCCAGATGCTCTGGCTTTCACTGTGGACGCTCTGGCCTTCCTTTGGGACGGTCTTGTTGGCTATGCCTTCCTGCCGGTTCCGATTCCACCTCAGGTTCTAGCCCAGATATGAACCTGCAGTCGTCGAATCCTTTTGATCACACCCCTGTCGCCTCGGGTGTGAATCAATCTGCTCCGCTCTCTGTTAGCGGCAGTTCTGGCATGTCTCCCTCTACGTCGCGACTTTCTTTGCCAATGTCGCCCGAGGTTTCAAGTTGACCCGACTTCATTGTGCCTTTGCACATGTCTTATATTGGGTCCTGTCTCCTCCATAGTGGTTTTTAGACACCGGCAGTGGAGTTGCTTTTCTTCTTCAAGGAGGCGCTCACTCCAATGGTTTAGCCTCTGGCTAAGTAGAAGGTTCTTCTGTCGATGGTGTGCGATCACTCTGTTGCTTCTGACACTCCTTCGATCATACCGCTTGTGGAGTTTCTGGTATATGTTTGTTTCTGGGAGTCTCCAGCAATGGGTACAAGTCCATGCTTCGGAGACCTTTTTCATATGTGGTACCGCATTGTTTCGACACTCATCCTTGCCTCTCCAAGCTTGTTCAGCTCTTTTCCTTGAAAAGGCCTAGGACTTTGCAGTTTACTCCAAGATGGACACTTGCTTGGGCGCTGCTCTGCTTGGGAGTGGTGGGGGGGGGGGTCGCACCTTTATCCTGGATGGATATGCGTTTTCTCACATACCAGATCTCTCCTGCATCCATTTCTCGATGGATTTGTCTTGCTGTTCATGCAGCTTCCGCTTGGCTAGCTACTGGTGATTGTATTACCAATCATTTTTTTTGCCACGAGGTGCGTGCATTGTCTTCCTCTTTTAATAACTCCATCATGTTGTCGGATGTTATACTGAAGAAATGCTATCTTCTCCTTTTATCTGCGTCAGTTGCAGGAGCTGACAGAGGATCTTTGACCTACGGGCCCTCTTTCTTCGGCTCAAGCTGTTGTCTATCCCAGCCATTCAGGTTTTTTTTTTTTACAGGGTCAGTTCCAGCTCTGTGCTGTTACTGCCCTTTCTGTCTGTGCATCGCACTGCACCATACGCCTCATCTTTCATTGTCTTTTACTAATGTTTGTGATGCTATGGTTTCATAGGCCAAGGAATCTCTTCCTCTGTCCACGGTTCCAGTGCAATTGAGTTATGTGTGGGTTGGTTATGTGATTCCCTCCATCCTATTGTCTGTTCAGCCTGTAGTAAACAATTGTAAGGTAGGTTGATAAGAAATATAAATTTTATAGTAAATTTCCTTTCTTATTATACCTACCACAATTGTTTACATGGAGGCCTGCCCATCTTCTTATTCGGGTAAGAATCCTTCCTCCCCGCTGATCACGTAACTTCTGTGTTGGCGGAATCAAAAGAATGATGAATTGATGACTCACTGCGCATTGGTTACCGAAAGTCATGGATTTGTACTAAGGGAAGAGCGCCCCATACTGGGTGTGCGCCAATGGCGCTCGGCCCAGTTTTGGCTTATTTTTTCGTGGTGTTTTTTACACCACTTTTCTTTCCCACATCTCGTGGGAAAGATTAAAATAGAGAGTATTTTATCCAAGTTAAGGTCTTCCACTGTAGTGCAAGCCTGTAGTAAACAATTGTGGTAGGTATAATAAGAAAGGAAATTAACTATAAAATTTATATTTTTCTTTCAGATATTTTCATATTTCGATGTCAGTCCATCCGTCTGTACATCCGTTACGCTTTAGGGATGTACACATCATCTATCTGCAACTCCTCTTAAGCCAGTGAACGGATTCCATTGAAACTCTGACATTCTTTTACATACATTGAAGATGTGCACCTCCTATTTTCGTTTCAGATAATTTCTTTTTTACAGTTTCCCATATTGAAAAATGAACTTTGTCAAATTCAATTGACATTCTGTACAGATCTGCTATCCACAACTCCTCTTAAACCATTGAACAGACTTCATTGAAACTTTCAGACATTCTTTTACATACATTGCAGATGTGCCCCTGCTATTTTCTTTTCAGATATTTTCATATTTACAGTTCCCCATATTCAAAAATGGTCTTTGTCAATTCAGGTTTTAGTAGGAAGGGGTATAGATCTGCTATCTGCCTCTCTTAAACCATTGAACAAACTACATTGGAACTCTCAGACCTTCTTTTACATACACTGAAGATGTGCACCTCCTATTTTTCTTTCAGATATTTTCATATTCCGACATATGTCCGTCCGTCTGTTATGCTGTAGGGATGTTACGCTTTGGGAGGAGGGCTGGGGGTACACATCTGCTATCTGCAGCTCCTCTCAAACCAGTGAATGGATTTCATTGAAACTCTCAGACATTCTTTTACGTACATTGAAGATGTGCACCTCCTATTTTGTTTTCATATATTTTCTTTTTTACAGTTTCCCATATTGAAAAATGAACTTTGTCAAATTCAATTGACATTCTGTACAGATCTGCTATCCGCAACTCCTCTTAAACCATTGAACAGATTTCATTGAAACTTTCAGACATTCTTTTACATATATTGAAAATGTGCATCTCCCGTTTTGTTTTTAGATATTTTTATTTTTAGGGTTTTCCATATTTAAAAATGGGCTTTGTCAACTGAAGCTTGCGTGGGGGAGGGGGTGGGTGAGGGAGGTTGACATTTGCTATCTGCGACCTCTTTTAAACTAGTGAATGGATTTCAATGAAACCTTCAAACATTCTTTTACATACTGTGAAGATGTGTACCTTCTATCTTGTTTTCAGATATTTTCATATTTTTACAGTTTCACATATTGAAAAATGGGCTTTGTCAATTCAAGTTTCGGGTTGGAGGTATTGGGGGAGGGTGTTGTCAGTGTTTGTGCTCTCTACATTAAACACACTTTTACTGTTGTAAAATGTTTCTTGCTGGGAGTGGGTGGTATCATTTTGTGAGCAGTGCTCAGAGACCAGGCGACTGAGGCAAAAAAATCGCCTTGGATTGCATAACTTCGCTCTGACTTCACTAAAAAGCGAAATCGTGTCGCCCTGTAATTTGTAAATTCCCAATTGACCTACCTTGAAATTAGGTGAATTCACATAGAATTTACAAAGTAATTTCCATCTGAAAAGAGTATTATTGCTAGGGTTAATTGTTATTGTGATTAATTTTCATTGTAACTAAAAATAAAATCAGCATCTAAAAACATTGCCCGATTAATAATGTAATTGGGAACCGTCTTGGCTGCATTGAAATTAGGTGACAAGTCGTCAAGTTAAGACAAGATTTTCTATTTAAGTTATCTTTAAAATAAGTATTTTTCACACTCAGAATTTTTTTTTCCTGGGGAGCAGTTTTTCATAAAACAACACTTTTTTGTAAAAGCTGAAGTTTTAATTCCAATCTGGATTTTATTTTTGTGCAAGACATTTTGAAAACAAAAACAGTATATTGACCTACTATGTACTCACTCTGGACCAAGAAATGGACACACTTGAATTGTTAAATTCAAGGCTGATCTGTCTCTTCTAAAAAGTAAATGCCCATTTGCATTTGAATTGTAAATTTTTATAAATAAATTAATACAGAGAGGCATGTTTTTTTCTCATAAACAATTCTTTGTACAAATAAATTTACACATAGAGATGTGTTATTGCCCAACTGTAGTGGTTTATTTTTGTGAGAGATTAAAATATAATATACCGGTAGATCATGCGAATGCAGAATCATTGCTCTACATTTTCTTCTCACTTCTCCCTGTTTCAACTGACTTCTCTCTAAAGTCAGTGGAGGGAGAAGTGACTCCCTCAAATTACCCTCTAGGCTGGTCCCTGGCAGTGCTCACAGTTTTTCTAGTTTTTAACTGTACATTGCAAAGCCACTAAAGTGACCTTCAACACTTTGTAGTAGAACCTTGATAATGTCTTCTAGCACTCAACCAGTTAATTAACTCAAGTTAATCAAGTTTGAAACACTAAATTTCTGAAAAATTTTCAAAACATACAATATCATGTAAATGTATATCTGTTCCTAAACACAGAAATTAAAACTCTGACTTGTGAAACTTCTTGTTAAATTTAATCATGATAAGACAGAAGTAATCTGCATAGGTCTACTGCATCAGCTTTCAAAAATTTCCACATTGCCTTGCAGTATTCAAGATTCCATGTATGTATATATGTATGTTTGCGTGTTACATTGCTCATCCAAAGAACAACACCATGTTGTGGATTTCGGCCACAAAATTATTATTGTTATTACAGTTGAACTACATTAATTGGATAGCCACTTTGCCAATGAAAATTATTCAGTTAGTTCCCACAAAGTAGATCTTCTGTTTCTCAGGCCACTTTTAGCTCACCTTGACAAAGTCAAACTGAGCTTATCTAATTACTCTCTGTCTGTAGTCTGTCCGTCCATCCATCCGTCGTTCGTCGTCTGTCAACACCATGTTTTGATCTTCTCCTCCAAAACCACTGGGCCAATCCAAGTGAAAGTTTGTGTGAGTAATGGTCCTGAAGAGGCATTGCATTTTTGTTCAACTCAACATGCCCAGCCCCATAGAGAGGGAGTGGGGGAAAATGCTCCAAAACATTTTAAAAATCTTCTTCTCATGAACCAGTGGGAACAATGACTTGATATTTGTTACGGAGCTTTCTTTTGAGGTGTAGAATCAAGTTTGTTTAAATGAAGTTTGTGAAGCAATATTTGTCTTTGTAATGGGCGGGGTAAGATTTTTGGTTCCGCCCAAAATTTCTATTTTCTGAAACGATGGTCTGATTTGAACCAAATTTGTTTTGTGGTATTATTGGGTCATAAGTACTTGACTCGTGCAAAAAAAAAAAGTCTGGCATCCCCATAGGAACCCCAGGAGTGAAAAATAGAAATATTTTCAAATGCCCATATTTCCCAAATCACACAGAACAGAGAACTGTTATATGATATGAAGCATCCTTAGTACCAGTAGAATTGAATGATAAAAGAAATGCTATCAGTTATGTTAGGGTGTGCTGTAGGGGGTGGGGGGGGAGGCATTGAAAAATTGCTGAGTCAGCATATTTGCAAAAATTATAAAAAATCTTTTCTCCAGAACCAATGGTCAGAATCTTTTGATATTTGGTATACAGCATCCATGGCGTTGGGGGAGGGGGGGGGGGGGTCTGTTACAAATGTGTTAAAATGAGTCCCATTGGTTCGTATTTGGGATCAATACAGAAGCCGGACTTTAACTTGGGGCAATATGGGGAATATTCTTTAAAACTTTTCTTCTTCAGAACCACCAGTCAGAATCTTTTAATGTTTGGTATACATCATTGTTATGAGGATCAGATTCAAGATTGTTTAAACCAAGTCCCTAGGTTAATATTTGGGCTTCCCATATGCAATATGGAGGATAATTTTTAAAAATCTTCTTCAGATCTACCAGTCAGAGTGCTTTCATATTTGGTATACAACATCTCTAGGGGGGGGGGGGGGGGGGCAGATTCAAATTGGGTCCGTAGCTTAATATTTGGGCTTGTTATGCTAGCCCAAATTTTAACTTTATGCAATCGGACGAAATTTCTTTAAAAATGTTCTTCGTCAGACCCACCAGTCAGAATGTTTTCATATTTGGTATACAACATCTCTTGGGGGGGAGGGGGAGGGGGGGGGGGGGGCACATTCAACTTTGTTCAAATTGAGTGCCTGTGTTAATATTTGGGCTCCCTATGGGAGATGTGAGATTTACTTTTTTAGCTCAACTTTGACGAAGTCAAATTTGAGCTATTGTCATGGCCCGTCGTCCGTCTGTCCGTACGTCAACAATTGGCTATGGCTCGGGCTAGAGGTCGTATTTATGAACCGATCTTTACGAAACTTCTTGTGTACCTTTGTTATGACCCTGGGACGGGAACGAGTGTTTTTAGGTGTGGTCCGAAATTCAAGATGGCTGCCAGCGGCCATTTTGTACCGATGATGCAAAAATCAGTTTTTTGTACAGAACTTCTGTATGAAAGTTCTGATTTGAATAAAGTTTTGTATAAATGTTTAGTACCATGGGATACATCACATATAATACGGGTTTTTTTCTCGTGCGTAAATTATGCAAATTAGACTGACTTAGATTTATGTAGTGTTACTTTCAGAGCTGTAAGTGCCAAGCTGCTATGGCTCGGGCTAGAGGCCGTATTTATGAACCGATCTTTACGAAACTTCTTGGGTACCTTTGTTATGACTGTGGGACGAGAACGATTGTTTTTGGGTGCGGTCCGAAATTCAAGATGGCTGCCAGCTGCCATTTTGTACCGACGATGCAGAAATCTGTTTTTTGTACAGAACTTCCATATGAAACTCTGATTTGAATAATTTTTTGTATGAATGTTTAGTACCATGGGATACATCACATATAATACGGGTTTTTTTCTTGTGCGTAAATTATGCAAATTAGACTAACTTTGATGTTTTTGGGTGTTACTTTCAGCACTGTAAGTGCAAATGCCAATACGGCTCGGGCTAGAGGCCGTATTTATGAACCGATCTTTACGAAACTTCTTGGGTACCTTTGTTATCACCGTGGGACGAGAACGAGTGTTTTGGGGTCCGGTACAAAATTCAAGATGGCCGATGGCAGCCATTTTGTACGAAATTTGGTGCAATCAGATTTTTGCACAGAACTTCCATATGAAAGCGCTGATTTGAATAATTTTTTGTGTGAATGTTTAGTACCATGGGATACATCACATATAATACAGGTTTTTATCTCGTGCAGAAATTATGCAAATTAGATGAACTTTGATTTTTTCAGTGCTGCTTACACACAGTAAGTACACATGTCAATACGGCTCGGGCTGGAGTCTGTATTTATGAACCGATCTTCACGAAACGTCTTGGGTACCTTTGTTATCACCTTGGGATGAGAACGAGTGTTTCTGGGTGCGGTCCAAAATTCAAAATGGCTGCCAGTGGCCATTTTGTATTGAAATTAGGTCTAATCAGTTTTTTGTACACAACTTCTATATGGCTCAGGCTAGATGCCGTATTTATAAACCGATCTTTACGAAACTTCATGGGTACCTTTGTTATTACCGTGGGATGAGAACGAGTGTTTTTGGGTGTGGTCCGAATTTCAAGATGGCCACCAGCAGCCATTTTGTACCAAAATTAGTGCAATCAGTCTTTTGTACAGAACTTCTGTATGAAAGTTCTGATTTGAATAAATTTTTGTATGAATGTTTAGTAACATGGAATACATCACATATAGTACGGGTTTTTTTCTCGTGCAGAAATTATGCAAATTAGATGAACTTTGATTTATTCAGTGCTACTTATACTCTGTAAGTGCACATGTCAATACGGCTCGGGCTAGAGGCTGTATTTATGAAGCGATCTTCACAAAACTTCTTGGGTACCTTTGTTATCACCTTGGGACGAGAACGAGTGTTTCTGAGCGTGGTCCAAAATTCAAGATGGCTGCCAGTGGCCATTTTGTACCGAAATCAGGTCCAATCAGTTTTTTGTCACAACTTCTACACAGCTCATATTTGTGAACTGATCTTCACGAAACTTCTTGGGTACCTTTGTTTTCACCTTGGGACAGGAACGAGTGTGTTTTGGGGTGCCTTTGTTATCACTGTGCTATGAGAACAAATATTTTGGGGTTGAGTCAGACCCACTCTGGGACTAAGATTTCTTTTCTAGTTTAGCATCTGACTGTCACCCACCTTTACAATACTTCACCTATACATTTGTTACAGGCAATGCTCAGTATTTATGTACAGACCGTTACAATACTTTATATGTACCTTTGTTATCAGGTCATTACCTAGATGTTTGTCATTGCTGTGTCACATACTATACATGTACATGTCTTTGTCTTGACAAGTTGAGCTACAGTGTCATTGACACTTTCATTTCATTTTGAGTGCCTGGGTTAATATTTGGGCTCCCTAAGGGAACCCGAATTTTAACTTAGTGCAAGATGAAGGAATTCCTTCAAAACTCTTCTTTAGATTCACCAGTCAGAATCCATTCATATATGGTTTACAACATCTCTACTGGAGTCAGATTCAAGTTTAGTCAAATTGGGTCCCTGGGTTAATATTTGGGCTCCATGTTGTAGCCCAAAGTTTAACTTAATGTAATATGAGGAAATTTCTTTATAAATCTTCTTCTTCAGATCCACCACTTTCATATATGGTATGCAACATTTCTAGGGGGGGGGGGGGGGGGAAGGGGGTGGGGAGGAGGCAGATTCAACTTTGTTCAAATTGAGTGCCTGGGTTAATATTTGGGCTCCCTTTGGGGGCCGGAATTGGCCATGTAGCTGAAGAATCAAAAATTTTGTATTTAGTGCCCTCTAGAGATGTGTAATTAAGATTAATCCACATAGGTTGTATCAAGGGGCTTCATAGGGTAGGTCCAATTTTTACATTATGATCAACTGAAGAAAAGGCACGATGCTTGGACTATTTTAGTGAGGGGCTCAAGGATTGAAAATGTATCCTGTGGAGATGGATTGCTTAATGTAGATTCATTCTTGGACTCTGTTTATATCGTGTTCTGTTCAAGGTGAGCGCTTCAAGCACTGTTGGCCCTCTTGTTTGTAAAATTGCATATGTGTGTGTGGGTGGTCGGGGGTGTCTTAGTTTTTTGCATTTTTTTTGTAATTATTTCTTTGCCATCAAAAGTTCATGTTTTTGGTTTGTTTTATGTTTTAGGCCTCATAATCTACAGAATAACATGGGTAGTGGTGTATTTCGCCCCTTGGGGGCAAAAAAGCTTTGCAATGCTAAAGCATTACAAAGCCTTGTCGCACTCGAGGAACAAATACATCAATTTTATTAACTTTGGTAAAATATCAGACATAAACCATTTAATTTTTATTTTTTTAAGTTTGCATTGGAATAAAAAGATCATGCGTCAGCCAAAAGGACCATGCAGGAGGGCTTGAGAAACAGATTTTTAACTTTTTTAGGCCGTGACAAAATTTATTCAGTTAACAGGGATTTAAACACATCCTGTATTAAACTGAGCATTTATTCCATTATATCTTGTTTGACAGAGTTCAAGGAGCTCTGTCTAGCAATAATAGAGTAAATACCTGTATTGGGTGTGATTGTCATTGTAATTTCCAACATATTAAAAATATTTTTTATTCATTTAACAGGAGTTCGCTCTAAAAGCTATATGTAATTAAGAGGTCAGATTTATACTGAAGGTTTGGTAAATCGTTTTTTGTTTGGAATTTATATTCAATTAACAGGGTTATTCTATTAAGATATATCCAATTAAGTGGGCTCCATTGTGTTATTATTGTTGTTGGATCGATGCCCCCATTGTTTCTTCTCTGCATGGAATTCCCGAAACAAGGTTTTGATATCATAAAATGCTCATGAACTAAATTCTGGAAAGAAAATTATGATTTCTGAAAAAGAAAACGAATGCAGGTGCAGGGTGGGCATATGCAGAGTGGGGGAAAGATAATCTTGTTTATCTTCCCCCACAGGAGAATATTATCAGGTCAGTGGGTGAATGTTTGTGTAAAGCAGAAGTTGGTGGGAGTGTGCTTGCTCACTGGTTAAGGTATTAAATTTCAAACCAAAAGTCCACAGTTCAGTCCCCACCGGGGATAATTGTATTACCAATATTATATCATAGGTAGGGAGCATTGTGACTCAGTGGTTATGGCATTGGACTTCAAACCAATAGGTCCATTGTTCAATCCCCATGAAGGTTAACTGAATTGTGTCCTTTGTCAAGCCACTTAATCCCAATTGCCCACATGGGAGAATGGTGGCACTGTGTAGTAAGGTATACTGCACGTTGATGGTGCACTTGTCTTCAACCAATGCTAACCCTGCTTGTGTGTGGTGTTAGTACATTGGAGAGTCTGACAGTTGCTCACCATTGCTTGGTGTTCTCTCCAGGTTCTATGGCTTCCACCACCTGTAAAACTGTCCAACATGAGGTGATCCTGGCTGTCGAAAGTGTCATTAAACCCCAATAAATAAATAAATAATGAGAGTTGAAAGGATAAAACTTACCAATGGTTAACCCTTTACCTAACCTGAAAAACAGACAACACTCTCGAAAAAAAAATTCTTGAATAACTGTTTTTTTTCATTTTTTGTCTCAAAAACATAGGTTATGACCCCTCATTGGAACGAGCTCGACAAGCTTATTCCAATGAGGGGCCATAACCAATGTTTTTGAGACAAAAAATGAAAAAATAAGAAAATTAATTGGCGATTTTTGAGAATAGCGCTGGCCGGTTTGGGCCGTTACGTTGGGTAAAGGGTTAATAGTAGTTGTGAATTCATTGGGTGCTCAAAACACCTTTTTGCAGAATTGATGACTACGAGTCCGTTTGTGTTTCGCAATTTTATTGGGTTGCACAGTGACGAAAATGTTTTGTTTGCAAGTAAGAGATGGAAATTTAGGCCACCTGGCGATTACAGTTTAAAAACATAATCTTAAAGTGAACCTCCATATTAAAAGGCAGAGAAACGCTCTCAAACATTTTGCAATATGATATACCTGCATGTTTTAATGAGAAATTGTAATCGTTACTATGGATAAGGGAAAACGACACCTGATGGAAAGAACACAAATTCCAGTGACATAGTACCCCATTCGTAATTCTCATCAGTCATCATTCATTGTGTGAAAGTTCTCTATTATTCATAATACATTATTAACTCTTTGAGACTTCAATTATCCTGACGTTCAAACGTCATTGGGAATTCAGTTTCTCAACGTTTTTCAGAATGCGACGTCAAACGTCGGAAAGTATAAAAAAGATATTTTTCACATTAGTGATTATATGGCTGAGGGCTAGGTTGTTTTTGGTTGTCTGAATTTGTTATTCAAAACTTGTTTTATTAAAAGTTATTGGAGAGTGCCCACAGGCACTCTCCAATAATTTGTAATAAAACAAATTTATATAAACAAACTATTATTTGTGTTTGACCAAATATGAATCATATGCAAGGGAAGTGTTGACTTTTGCTCTGGTATCCTCATTTTTTGAAAGGCCTTGTAGTGACTTCTAGCACTCGGCCAGTTAACTCTTGACAACTGAATTATATTAGTATTTTGAGCTGCAATAACATTTGGCTCAACAGTTGTCACTGAGGACTATTCGGGAGAAAATAGGAATGGATGTTAACACTTTAAAAATGGAAAAATAATAAAAGAAATGACCACAAACTATAAAGGCACTGTTTGATTTCATACGTCATAATACTTACAAAAGTATCAAAGGGTTAACTGGTTGAGTGCTCAATTATTTTTCGAAGGTGATTTGTAACAGGAGTATTTTTGTCAGCAATGGGAACCTTATTTTAGCAAGATTTTGTTTTAAAATAATTGTTTTGTTGTGATTTAGTTGGAGATTGCCAACTGGCACTCTCCAATAAATTGTAACAAAACAATATTTATACTGGAACCAATGGCCCAGACTTATCTGGTCCAAACTCAATAATATCAAGCGCCAAACCTTGAACTCTCCAATCCCCAAAATTTGCATAGAATACCGAAAGTCCTATCTGGCCCTCCATACTTTTAGTACTGCGCATGTGCAGTATCCAAGAAGATACCTGAATTGGCGCCAAGCATCATTCTTCACGGATATAAGACTTTTAGGCTGCGTTAGCCACGCTGAGAGCACTGTCTTTTTCAAATTAGGCCATTAGAAGGAAAGGTTAATATTCTTTCCTTCTCGGTGTTGTATTCCTAGGCATCACAGGCATTTAGTCCTATTGTTGTTACCTTAGTAGTCTGTGAATTAAGAGCAGTCTGTTTCTATAACATTAGCGGCTAATGTCATAGTTGCCTTATGTAATTTACAGCGGCCTTTTCTTATACATTGCGGCTAACATCGTAAGTTTCCATTTGGTGAGCTTTCCAAGCCCGCAGGCGACACAGATATCTGTCTTCATGGGTATGAAGACTTCTAAGCTGCGTTAGCTAAGCTGAGACTACTGTCTCTTTGGAATTAGGGCCATTAGAAAGAGCGGGCCTTTTTTAACTCACCTGACTGAAAATCCCGGTGAGCTTTTCTTATCACTCATCGTCTGTCGTCCTGCAAGAAGGTGGTGTTTGAGCCTCTTTCTCCTAAACCACTGGCCACATTTTAATTAAATTTCATGTAAGTAGTGGTTATATAGGGGCATTTTGATTTTTATGCAAATTAGGTTTCGATTCATATTGAGCAGAGGTGTGAGGAAAAAATGACAAATTTTTTGAAAATCTTCTTCTAATGAACCACCAGTAGCAGAGACTTGATATGTGGTAAGCAGACGACACTCTCCAAAAAAATTCTTGAATAACTGTTTTTTTTTTCATTTTTTGTCTCAAAAACATAGGTTATGACCCCTCATTGGAATGAGCTCGACGAGCTCGTTCCAATGAGGGGCCATAACCTATGTTTTTGAGACAAAAAATGAAAAAATAAGAAAATTAATTGGCGATTTTTGAGAATAGCGCGGGCCGGTTTTGGCCGTTACGTTGGGTAAAGGGTTAATAGTAGTTGTGAATTCATTGGGTGCTCAAAAAACCTTTTTGCAGAATTGATGACTACGAGTCCGTTTGTGTTTCGCAATTTTATCGGGTTGCACAGTGACGAAAATGTTTTGTTTGCAGGTAAGGGATGGAAATTTAGGCCACCTGGCGATTACAGTTTAAAAACATAATTTTAAAGTGAACCTCCATATTAAATGGCAGAGAAACACTCTCAAACATTTTGCAATATGATATACCTGCAGGCACTCTCCAATAATTTGTAATAAAACAAATTTATATAAACAAACTATTATTTGTGTTTGACCAATTATGAATCATATGCAAGGGAAGTGTTGACTTTTGCTCTGGTATCCTCATTTTTTGAAAGGCCTTGTAGTGACTTCTAGCACTCGGCCAGTTAACTCTTGACAACTGAATTATATTAGTATTTTGAGCTGCAGTAACATTTGGCTCAACGGTTGTCACTGAGGACTATTCGAGAGAAAATAGGAATGGATGTTAACACTTTAAAAATCGAAAAATAATAAAAGAAATGACCACAAACTATAAAGGCACTGTTTGATTTCATACGTCATAATACTTACAAAAGTATCAAAGGGTTAACTGGTTGAGTGCTCAATTATTTTTCGAAGGTGATTTGTAACAGGAGTATTTTTGTCAGCAATGGGAACCTTATTTTAGCAAGATTTTGTTTTTAAATAATTGTTTTGTTGTGATTTAGTTGGAGATTGCCAACTGGCACTCTCCAATAAATTGTAACAAAACAATATTTATACTGGAACCAATGGCCCAGACTTATCTGGTCCAAACTCAATAATATCAAGCGCCAAACCTTGAACTCTCCAATCCCCAAAATTTGCATAGAATACCGAAAGTCCTATCTGGCCCTCCATACTTTTAGTACTGCGCATGTGCAGTATCCAAGAAGATACCTGAATTGGCGCCAAGCATCATTCTTCACGGATATAAGACTTTTAGGCTGCGTTAGCCACGCTGAGAGCACTGTCTTTTTCAAATTAGGCCATTAGAAGAAAAGGTTAATATTCTTTCCTTCTCGGTGTTGTATTCCTAGGCATCACAGGCATTTAGTCCTATTGTTGTTACCTTAGTAGTCTGTGAATTAAGAGCAGTCTGTTTCTATAACATTAGCGGCTAATGTCATAGTTGCCTTATGTAATTTACAGCGGCCTTTTCTTATACATTGCGGCTAACATCGTAAGTTTCCATTTGGTGAGCTTTCCAAGCCCGCAGGCGACACAGATATCTGTCTTCACGGGTATGAAGACTTCTAAGCTGCGTTAGCTAAGCTGAGACTACTGTCTCTTTGGAATTAGGGCCATTAGAAAGAGCGGGCCTTTTTTAACTCACCTGACTGAAAATCCCGGTGAGCTTTTCTTATCACTCATCGTCCGTCGTCCTGCAAGAAGGTGGTGTTTGAGCCTCTTTCTCCTAAACCACTGGCCACATTTTAATTAAATTTCATGTAAGTAGTGGTTATATAGGGGCATTTTGATTTTTATGCAAATTAGGTTTCGATTCATATTGAGCAGAGGTGTGAGGAAAAAATGACAAATTTTTTGAAAATCTTCTTCTAATGAACCACCAGTAGCAGAGACTTGATATGTGGTATATAGAGTCCTTCGGAGGTTTAGAATCAAGTTTGTTCAAGAGAAGTTTGTTGGGCATTATTGGCCTTCGTTATGGGAGGGGCAAAAATTTTGGCCACGCCTAAAATTTCTATTTTCAGAACTGTGAGGTCGATTTGAACCAAATTTGATATGAGATGATAATGGGTCATAAGTAGTTCATTGATGCAAAAAAAAAATTTTCTCATTGCCCTGTGGGAACCTTGGGAGCTAAAAATAGGAAAAACCTTAAAACTGCCATTTCTCCAAAACTACACGGCACAGAGAATTCTTATTTTGTATAAAGCTTACTTTTATCCAGTAGAATAGAATGGTTAAAAAAATCCCTATCAGTTTGATCACAAGGTACTTTTTTCAGGACTTTAAAAAAGTGCTGAGTCAGCACTTTTTAACACTGTAGGCAATGGGAAAAACATTAAAAAATGCCGCTCAGGGTCACCGATCCAATGTCGAGTTGTGACCTTGACCTTTGACCTGGCGAGTCCAAGGTCAATAGGGTTCTTCCTCGCACCAAGGCCAACACACCTATGAAGTTTCATGACTCTAGGTTGAACCACTATCAAGTTCTCATCCGGAAACCAATTGTTGCAATATACTATGTTCAAGGTCACTGTGACCTTGACCTTTGACCTGGTGAGTCCAACATCAATAGGGTTCTTCCTCGCACCAAGGCCAACACGCCTGTAAAGTTTCATGACTCTAGGTTGAACCACTATCAAGTTATCATCTGGAAACCAATTGTTGCGATATACTATGTTCAAGGTCACTGTGACCTTGACCTTTGACCTGGTGAGTCCAAGATCAATAGGGTTCTTCCTCGCACCAAGGCCAACACACCTATGAAGTTTCATGACTCTAGGTTGAACCACTATCAAGTTATCATCTGGAAACCAATTGTTGCGATATACTATGTTCAAGGTCACTGTGACCTTGACCTTTGACCTGGTGAGTCCAAGATCAATAGGGTTCTTCCTCGCACCAAGGCCAACACACCTATAAAGTTTCATGACTCTAGGTTGAACCACTATCAAGTTATCATCCGGAAACCAATTGTTGAGATATACTATGTTCAAGGTCACTGTGACCTTGACCTTTGACCTGGTGAGTCCAAGATCAATAGGGTTCTTCCTCGCACCAAGGCCAACACACCTATGAAGTTTCATGACTCTAGGTTGAACCACTATCAAGTTATCATCCGGAAACCAATTGTTGCGATATACTATGTTAAAGGTCACTGTGACCTTGACCTTTGACGTAGCGAGTCCAAAATCAATAGGGTTCTTCCCCTCACCAAGGCCAATCTACCTATGAAGTTTCATGAATGTGAGTTGAACCATTATCAAGTTATCATCCGGAAACCAATTGTTTAAGATTTACTACGTTCAAGGTCACTGTGACCTTGACCTTCGATGTAGCACGTCCAAAATCAATAGGGTTCTTCCTCCCACCAAGACCAACCTACGTATGAAGTTTAATGAATGTGAGTTGAACCACTATCAAGTTATCATCCGGAAACCAATTGTTTACACCCGCCCGCCCGCCCGCCCGCCCACCCGCCCGCCCGCCATTCACCAAACTATAAGTCGAGTTTGACTTCGTCACAACTCGACTAAAAATCTTCTCCAGATCCAGCATGCAGAATCTTTTGATATTTGGTATGCAACATTGTAGGGTGGATCTGTCCCTAGGTCCATATTTGGACTGACTGTGGGAGCTAAAATTGTAACTTAGTTCAAAATGAGGAATTTTCTTTAAAAATCTTCTTCTTCAGATCCAGCAGTCAGAATGTTTTGATATTTGGTGTGCAGCATCCTTAGGCTTAATTTCTGGGATTGGGAGGGGGTCAAAATTTGTGTTTGGCCCTTGATATTATTGAATTTGCACCAGCTAAGTCTGGGCCATTGGTAAGTATAAAAAATATACAAATTACTTTCAATTTATCATTTTCCAAAAATATCTTTTTTCTAACACTTAGAAAACAACAAGCAAATGCTTACAGTATAAAGTCATTTTTATAGCACTTTCAAGAGAGTCATGATAGTGGCTTCGAAATCTCAACCATTTACAAAAAACACTAGACGAATCTGCCAAGCAACATATATATCTTTCGTTTTAAGCTTATTTGTTTTACAAGGATTTGCAAGCAAGTTATGCAGCTTATATTAACACCTCTCCCAGGCCTAATGCCATATGTGTGTGGGAGACCTTCATAGTGGCAACTTTGTGTCCTTGCTCTTCTTGAATACTTTGGAAGGCTCTTTAGCCTGCGTGGAGTGTGTCTCTTTCCACAAAGCGGAGGATCCATTTTACGTCCCCACTCAATAGGATGATGCGCTGTGACAGCATCGACCCCACAGTTGATGCTGACAGAGAGTGTTTGGACACCTTCAGAACTTTCCCTGACCGAGGATGAGAGTTCAGTGCACTTATCCACTCGGCCACCACTCTATAAATTATCTTTTCATTATTTTGCATGATATAATATTGCTCTGTATTATGTTATACCATCCTTCTTGATTTCAGGCTGTTAGATCCTATTTGAGACCCTGTCTTTTGACCAGCAACAGTGATAACACTAAATTCCATCAGCAGATTGCTTTGACACCAGAAACTTATGGGGAAGTGGAAGTAATAAGCACTGGTGGAAGGAAAGTACCAGTATGTCTCAGGCTGTAAGTATTATAAAATCTGGAAGATATTCTTGGCAAAAGTGGCCAAAACAAATAGCAATGTTGTCGGCTATTTTAAAACATGCAGGTAATAAGAGCTTTCCTGTTTGTTGAACAACCAACATCCAGGTTCTAAGAACAATGTTTGACCCAAATTAGCTCACTTTGACTGGGAGAAACTACAAGTGAAATTGATATTTATATTATAATTGATGCCAATAAAAATTAAAAGGCAGCATTTGTTCCAGAAGAGCAGGCAAATGGGATCACAAAATCTTACAAACACTTGAACACACTCACAAACAGCTGGTACAGAAAATGCTTTTCCATCATTTCCAGGTCCAATCACAGACATTGTCAACATTATCAGGCTTAACCCTTTACCCAATGTAACATAATTTTTTAATTGCCTATTTTCATTATTTTTTCATTTTTTGTCTTAAAAACATAGGTTATCAAGTTCGTTCCAACGAGGTGTCATAACCTATGTTTTTAAGACAAAAAATGAAAAAAATTAGTTATTCAAGAATTTTTTTTGTCAAATGTCGTCTGCTTTTCATGTCAGGTAAAGGGTTAATAATTTGTCTTCAGTGAGAAGTGATCTATTGTATATTCTTGTGGTTTGGCCGACATTATCTGGGGAATTAGTCATCTTCACATAGAAGCTGAGAAATGTCTTTAAAAACAAAATTTTTTTCATGCAGATACATACTGGCAGAATACATGTTACAACAGAAGGCCTCTCTGCCAAATTGAGTGTGCTGCTCAAGCGTAATGAAACAGTTACAAAAAGCACAAATGAATACAAAGTGGCAGACATTGTCACTAAGCCAACTACAGTATGCGGAGAGTGGATTGTAACTAAATCACCCATGGAGTGGAGTTATTACCCAAACAATAACTTTCAAATTTTGTATATATCGACAAAAAACACAAGCAATGTTTCAGCTAATGGACCTCTGGGTTTAACATGGAGGTCCATTGGCTGAAACTTTGCTTGTGCTTGTTATGCTTTGCAACAAATTAGCAATTATTGCTTGGGTGGAATCTCCACTCTGCGGGTGATTTAGTGATAATACACTATCCACGTACTGTATAAGAAGTTCATCTAGACGATGATTTAAAACAGTACAATTTTCCAGGGGTAGCCGATGTGATCTTTGATGTATTGTTTTTTCATCAGGTTTCAAATTTGTATTGGTTTTTCATCAGGTTTCAAATTTGTATTGGTTTTTCATTAGGTTTCAAATTTATTTTATGCTCAACCAAATTAGTAACACCTAAACTTGGGTTCTGTTTTGTTACAAGTATGTCTTTATTTTCAGTTAAAAATTGCTTGAGCATTGTCAGATTTGTGTCCGAAAGATGATCAGGCAACTTAACCCTTTACCCAATGAATTGCCCGCATCCGCCCGCATAATATGCAGATTCAGCAGCTGAAAAAATATTATTTTTCGAAAAATTTCAACAAAACCATATTATGTGACCCCTTTTTGGAACGAGCTCGATGAGCTCGTTCCAATGAGGGGGTCAGATGATATGGTTTTGTTGAAATTTTTCGAAAAAAATAAAAAACGATATTTAAATTAATAAATTGTGATATCGTCTGCGTTGGGTAAAGGGTTAAACTGTGAAAAAATTCATCATCAACATCCTAATAGGGCAATTTGTGTTCACCAGGTATCACTTTATCAGAGATTGAAAGTTCATAAATACAGTGAAGCCCACTTAAATGGATATCTCTTAACTGAACAACCCTGTTAATTGAATATAATTTCCAAACACAGAACCATTTACCATGCCTCCAGTACAAATTTGACCTGTTAATTGAATACAGGTTATTGAGTAAACTCCTGTTAAATGAATGAAAAACTTGCAACCTGTCGAGAAATTACACCAACACGCCTCAGTTTTCCTTTGTTTTTAGACCTATTTGGCCTCAATACATCCAATACAGGCATTTAATCTATTATATCTTGTTTGACACAGCTCATAAATAAAATATAATAGTATAAATGCTAAGTTTATCTCTTGAATACAGAAAAGTGACACATTCCCTGTTAATTGAATAATTTTCATTGGCATAGTGGGTATTCAATTAACTGGGTTCCACTGTAGTACATAGAACATTGCCCTGGCTCATTGGTTGAAACAAACCTAACTTACTACCCTTGTGGAAATGTGTAGTGTTATTTGTCGTGTTAATCATGGTAAATGGTATCTTCCTATCAAAGAGAATGCTAACAACACCCTTGGCAACTAAAACACCTTTTTTTAAGATTAGTGGATGAACTGAAGTAACACCCTGAAGACTACACAGAACTTTGCAGAAACTTTACCACATACCACACTCTGTATTAGCAGGAAATGTAATATTTTCAGTAAATATGATTTTGGAAGAATGTCTGTGCACATCACAGGTCATTGATCCAAAATCAATAACAATTTTAATTTTCGAATATTGTCCCTAAAATTAATGCCGATGAAGTCTTGAGGCAAATATATATAGCTGCCAATTCGAGTGGCCACAAGGTCAAAGACAAATACACAAAGTTACACAAGGATGATTGTTCCTTATCAAACTCTGACGGAGAAATGTGATCTGTACAAGACTTGACTAAAAACCACCTCCTACCTAATTTGTCTGTTGTCAACAGGACCTCCACATGATGGCATGTTAAGGGCACCTGTTCTGACGTTGTAAAAGTTGGAAACAGGCCTTTAAGGGTTAATCTCTCTTCCGGAATACATTGGTGGAACAGTACATGTTCAGCATATTCATTTCTGTTATCAAAGAGATTAGCAAAATTTACAGCTATGCCATCTGTGACTGTCAATCTGTTACTTGTTATGTTAAATCGGAAGTTTGATTGCTGGCAATGGCCAATGAGACTGAGTGTCGTTTAGTTGGATTGCCCCCCAGTTCCGGTACTAGAGGTACTTGAAAGCTGGTGATCATGGTTGCTATAAGCCTCACCTGTCTTGGCCACACTAAAAACAGAAGCTAAATCTTTTATCTATCCAGCATGAACATAAAAAAAAACATTTGAGGTGGTAGTCTAATGATAAAGTTGTGCATTATTTCATGATTTGGTTTACATAAAAGTTCACCTTTCTCCACAAGAGTGGCATAAAAATCCTCAATAGACTGACCAGTTAAAAGTTGCAAGTTGAGCTGTAGATATTGCTCCTTGAATGTGTTAAATAGCATTGACCACTGTTGTGTAGTTGTAAACCATGTCAAAGCTGGGCTTTGCAAATGAAGGTGAAGTGCAGCAATTTTACGCTGTATGTTTTGTTGTTTATCCAAGTCATAAAATGTAGAATATGAATTAAATTCTTGTAAAAATATTAGGTTTTCATGTGTGTTTCCTGAAAAATATTTACAAAGCAGTCCACCTGTGTGGAACAAAGAGTGGGATTCTTGTCCTGTAATCACTGCGCTTGGTTCTTGGCCTGCGAGTATCACTGGTGGTGACCTCAACGGAACAGTAGGTCGGTAAGGTGATGATTCTATATGGCCTATGAAGTCATCTTTCAACAAGATAGAATTATTTGGAAACAAATCCTTATTCCTGTCCAGATTCGAACACAAAAAGGATGGGTAAACTCCAAAATGAACAAGAAAAGTACCGAATGACAAATTGAATGATTTCAGTATTTCACTATTTTCAGCAGTTCAAACATTTGTAAACACAAAAAGAATACAAAGTGGAACACATTGTCACTACAATGCAGATTATACACTAAATTGGCCAACCCAGCTATACAAATAACATTTCTGATTTTTCTGGTGTGAACTTTAAAAAATATTCATTGTTAGGCCTAAGAAAGTTAAAAATCTGTTTCTCAGCCCCCCCCCCTCCCCCCCTTCATGGTCCTTTTGGTGGTTGCGTGCTTTCTTTTTATAATCAATGCAAATTAAATAGTTTATGTCTGATATTTTACCCAAGTTAATAAAATTGATAAATTTGTTCCAAGTGCAACAAGGCTTTGCAATGCTTTAGCATTTGCAAAGCCTTCTTGCATTCAAGGAATGAAATACACAACCACCCATGCTATTCTGTAGATTATGAGGTGTAAAACTAAAAAACAAACCAAGAACATGAACTTTTGATGGCAAAGAAATAATTACAAAAATAAAATATAAAACCGCCCACCCACATGCAGTTTTACAAAAGATAGTCAGAGAAATGGAAGATCAAGTTTGTAGGGCCTTTTTAATTGCCCCTACCTGCAGCAAATTTCACAAGCTCGCCTCAGTCCCTTGGCTTCAAATATTCTAGCTGCAACTGAGAAATCCACAGTATCACCTTTGCCTTCAGCCTTTAGAACAGGTCTTGAAACAGTTTTGTTTTTTTAGAAACAATAATCCTCCAGTTTACATGAATTTGACACACAACATACAGTGCAATGCATCTAACATATTGCAGAGTTTATTCCATGGACTTTGGAACACTGAATTTACACTAAACTGGTTGTGTACTTGAAGTCCAAATTTGGGATTTACTCTGAAGAGTGGGTACCACAAGATAAAGGCTTCATATTTTGTGGATGTGCTTCTAATTATCTGAGAAGTGAAATAATTTAGTCTGTGAAAATTTGCATTGTTGTAGTTTGTGGGGGGAGTGCCTATGGGTTCTCTCCCATAAATTGTAACAAGGCAGAGATGGGAGAACAAATCTTGCTGACCAAAAATAATTTAACACTCGACCAGTTAATCGATGAATTTAAATTTATGCAAGTAACAAACTTCAGGCATTTGACATCTATTCTAGTTTTACAAGTAGACACAATCTATTTTTAGCTCACCTACTTCTATTAGAAGTGATGAGCTATTGTCATGAATTCGGGGCAGTGTTTGCGTTAAAGTCAGCTTTTGTGCAGATTGTGCTGCTTTAACTTCTCATTACTGTTGATTTTCATATTTCAATAACAACTGTAGGTATTAACCCTACTGTATGCAGAAATTTAACGGAAATTTTCTTTTTTTTCAGTCAAAATTTTCATGTTTTTCTTGGACTTAGTAAATTTTAAGTTGTAAAACTTTGTAAACTTTGTGTTTAGGTGAGTTGTGTTTCTATGTGTCTTTCCAGGCGATTAATATTCTACACTTGGGTTACTGAACTCCATTGCAGTAATATTTAACCCTCATTACATGCATATTTGAGGAATTTGAGGCTGATTTTCTGCCAAAACTTGTAAGAATTAGTATTTAGGTGTTGTAAGAATTTGCGTTTAAGTCAGCTTTTGTGCAGATTGTGGTGCCTTCACCTCTCATTACTGTTTATTTTTTCATTTCAATAACTACTTTAGGTATTAACCCTAGTGTATACAGAAATTTAACTGATTTCTTTTCTTTTTTTCAGTCACAATGTTCATGTTTTTCTCTGACTTACTCAATTTTAAGTTCTAAAAGTTTGTGTTAAGGTGAGTTCTGTTTCTATGTGTCTTTCCAAGCAATTGATATTGTACACATGGGTTACTGAACTACATTGCGGTAACGTTGCGCCCTCATTACATGCATATTTGAGGAATTTGAGGGGGATTTTGGGGACTTATATTCACTTTCTTTAAAAAAAATTTTTTTTAACTTTTTTTTTTTATTTCATACTTTCTCATACTTGTTACTAGTAACATTAAGGCTTATTTTAGTTGTTGATGTGATGTATTTTTGTTGGGACTTATAGTCACTTTCTTGAACGATTGTTTTTCCGCAACTCCTCTTTAACCAATGAATGTACTTCAATTACAATTTCAGTGATTCTTCATTACATAATGCCATTTTGCACCTCCTATTTTATTTTTTTTGATCTGATGTATTTTTATTTTGTAAAAATAAATTTATGAAAGCCTTTCCTAATTCTTATTTATGATTTAATATCTGGCCTCACGATTCATATTCTTAATCATAAACATTTCTAAAAGAAAAAAATGCTTTTATATCCAATGATTCTATGTTGAATTGATATATAATAAATGCAGAAATATAGACTTTCCAAAGCCATCACTTAAACCACATTAATCATTTGATGCCTAGTTAATGATTTATATTAACTATTAACTAAATATTAGGCATGTTACATTGGAACGACATTATCAAGCGCGAATGAAGGTGAGCATTGGGATGTAACACATCTCTCTTGTTAGTCCTGTGATAGCATTTGTTTTGTTTACTTTTCATATAAATATTTCAGTATGTGCTGAAAAAAGTTGGTTTCACAGAGGGTCGACCTGAATTTTCGAGAAAAAGTTCATTCTCAAATTTTTTTAAGGATGACAAAATCAGCTGTAGCTCATATGCTTCTTTGGCTTCTCTCCATTGGTACGTGTATCGATCACGTTCACATCAATTGATAGATTGCAAATCACGGTGATTTTGTTTCATAATTTGGGGCTCAATGTAGGTCTTGAACTTTGTCATTTGAAACTACATTTGGGATAGTTTATCATGTTTTTAGTCGAGTCTTGACGAAGTCAAACTCGACTTATAGTTTGATGAAATGACGGGCGGGCGGTGGGCATAAACAATTGGTTTCCAGGAAATAACTTTAGTTCTATTTGATGCACCTTTACCAAATTTATACCGGAGATTACCCTATAGGAAAGGAAGACACCTACCGATTTCAGAGTCTCACGCCCCAAGGACAAGGTCACTGTTACTATAAATAGAATATTTTGTGAGAAATTGGTTTCCGGGCAATAACTTTAGTTCTATTTGACGCACCTTTACCAAACTTATACGAGAGGTTACCCTAGAGGAAGGGAAGGCACCTACTGATTTTGGAGTCTGGGACTCCAAGGTCAAGGTCACTGTTACTATAAATAGAATATTTTATGACAAATTGGTTTCCGGGCAATAACTTTAGTTCTATTTGATGCACCTTTACCAAACTTCTACCAGAGGTTACCTTATAGGAAGGGAATACACCTTTTGTTTTCGGAGTCTGGGACTCCAAGGTCAAGGTCACTGTTACTATAAATAGAATATTTTGTGACAAATTGGTTTCCGGGCAATAACTTTAGTTCTATTCCGTGTATCTTCACCAAACTTATACCACAGGTTACCCTATAGGAAGGGAAGACACCTATTGCTTTCAGAATCTGGGGCCCCAAGGTCAAGGTCACTGTTACTATCAATAAAATATTTTGTGACAAATTGGTTTCGGAGCAATAACTTTAGTTCTATTTGACACACCTTTACCAAACTTACACCAGAGGTTACCCTATAGGAAAGGAAGACACCTATCAATTTCAGAGTCTCGCACCACAAGGTCAAGGTCATTGTTGCTTCAAATAGCTTATTTCTTCAGAATTTAGTGTCAAAACTCGACTTCTGGATCTGTGATCCTCTTGCTGGATTTTTTAAAACATGCATACATCTTGTAATTCTTTCTGTGGTAGGCAGGACAAAATCTTTATCACAGGCAACATACATTGTGCATGGAGATTTAATCCTTTAGTGTCTCTTCAGCTTTCAACTCAGTGCTTAACACTGACATCCAGGTATTAAATCTGAATCTACAGTATGGCTGCCATGGACTGGCCACTTTCCACGGGTGGGTAATGTTTCCACGAACGCATTAATATTAAATTCCAATTGTAATTCCTAATTATAGGAATAACCATCAAAAATTTAATTACATCCCGGTGCTTCATTAATTAAAATTTAGCTGATGATGATTTTGATTACCTGGTAAATGCATGTGTGGACATCACAGCCCATTAGAGCTGAAACAGTTAAAGGGTTTTCTTGATCGATCAATCACATGGATAAACCTTGGTTAACTGATTAATCGCTTGCCCTTGAAGGTAGCTGAATAATTGCCATACAGATTTTATTATGTTTTCAATTTTTGTCTCAAAAAAGTAGCTTATGATCCCTCATTAGAATGAGCTCGCTAAGCTCGTTCCAATGAGGGATCATAAGCTATGATTTTGAGACAAAATTTGAAAATTTTTAGTAATTCAAGAATCTATTTTGCAAGTGTCGACTGCTACCCACATTGGTTAGAGGTTAACTTAAGAATGACGATTTCCAGCAACTGATGCAGCATGATGATCATGCAAGTAAACAAGTATGTCAGCAAGTAACTTGCATACTTTACTCTGTCTCAAAAAATTGATGTGAGTCAGTGTGACAATGTCTGCCTGTTTTGGAGCAAGTTTGTTCCTTTGTTAACCCAGAAAATACAGTAGTTCAAAAGTAATGGTTAATCAATCAATTACTTTTTTGATCGTTCAAGACGTTGATCATTCGTTAATGACAGTCCACGCTTGGATATCATTGCCCACACATGGATGATGACCAGGCTACGTTGACTGTACTGTACTCTGGATGTTGCTAGAGATAACTTATATCAACTGCTTTGGCACGTACACTGTTGGACCCAAATAAAATATTACAAAATATTCCTTGTGTTTCTTACTAACCTACTCAAAATTGTTTACTGCTGGCTTTGCCTAATGTTAATCCCAATATTGGATAATCTATTTTAAAGTTTCTCAAAGGAGAAACCTTTGAGAAACAGATGGAGTGCAAATGCATGAGAAAAAAAATCAACTTTGGAGCAAGCAGCAAGTGTTAGGTGTTGGGCATATTTTAAAACTGTGGGTAGTGAAGTAAACATTTTAAAATCTTCTATCAAATTCCTGTCCCAAAAACTTTCAAATTTGACATATAACATATTTGCAAGAGTTATTTGTACAGGCTTATTCAAATCAAGTAGCTGGGATCATATTTAGGGGGATTACAGGTCCTCCAGAACACTACGAGTAACTTCCTTTTCAGGTGTGGATTTTTTCTGGTTCACTATTTGGAGTATTTTTATACTGTAACCAATGACCCAGACCTAGCTGGTGCTAACCCAAAAATATCTAGGGCCAAACACAAATTTTGCCCCCCAATCCCCAAAATTTGCATGCAAAACTGAAAATTAGAAGTCCTATCTGGCCCTCCATACATTTTACCCTCTACGCATGCGCAGATGCCAGGAAGTCACCGAATCTGGCGCCAATAAATCATTCTTTGAGTGGCCCTTGTCAGATAACAACAAACTGACATTTGTACTTTTAAATCTCAATTAATGATGCCAGACACAAATCAGTGGTTAAATTGGTGGATCCAAGGACAGAACTGGACGAAGGAAGAAAGAATCGGTGGTTTGAAACGTTCAGGGCTGTAATTTTATAATATTTATAAAGATTAATTCATGTTCCCTAATTTCGGGACATGAGGCTGACGTTATCACTGGTTGATTATGATCTATCCATTGTTTATTTAGTATTCCTTCCCTACCTTCCCTTGAAGCTCCCAAGCTTTTTGGCTTGTTTTAATGAAATTTTTTTATAAAATTTATTGGGAGTTTAACGTATTATACAGAAGATTATTCTGTACATCCCCAGGGTTACGTCCTCACCCTTAGGGTGTTTGGGCATTTTGGTCATGCATCGTACATCCAATGTATCGTTTTTTCTTCTGAGGAAGATCTTGCTTTACATTGGATAGTTTTGTTTCGGTTACTGACTTCAGGCCATGTTGCCTGGGGTTTTGATTCCGTTTTTTTTGTTTACATTTACATTACTCTAGATAGTTTCCTATTTTTTTTTAGGAACGAAGGTTGTAAGTAACATTAAATATTTTGATAGTGTGGTAGTTAATTTTACACAGATTTTTATAATTTTGTCCACACTTAGGCTTTTTTGGGCTCATCGTTCCCTTTGGGAACTTGGGCTCTTTTATAAGAAAAAATTTTTCAAAAATTTTTATTTTATTTTTGAAAGAGTTTTTCTTTTGGATATATTTATTTCATCGATTGTATTTTAATGTTATCTTATATTATATGTAGATTTGGTGGTGATACAATGACATATATTATTATTTAGGTGATTATATTTATCTAATAGAAGGGCAAATAGAGGAAGCCTTTCCTCTATTTACATGGTTGTTGTAATGATTTTAGTTGATGTACTACCACTAATTCTACTCCATGTGTCAGATTTGATAATCTGGATGACGGGCGTCATGGTCTGTGTTAGACGAGTGGACATTATCGGTCCTAGCACAGCGAGTCTGGTGTCTGCTGGTCCTCTCGTCAAAATGTCATTATAGTTTTTTAGTTTCTATTTACAGAGGAACAAGAACATGGTGTGGTTTTCTGACACCGTCAGGGAGTGTGCTTCCTTCGTCGCATTATACTATAAGAGCTAGCTGAAACATGCTCAGTGATATAAGACAAGGGCTAGGCTTCAAAAGCAAGTTTATGTCCCTTGTCTACAGCTCAACCGGCAGATTTATCACAACATAAAATATGGGTGGTGTGATGCCGGGTATGTCTGTAGCAGTCGAGAAGAGGAATAAGGGTGTAGCAAGCACTATAAAGATACGAACATGCTCACCCTGCGATGATGGAAAGGAGGAAGCACCGGAAGGAGGAAGTAGACAAGTTCTGAGGTATGCTCGTCCAGGTCTTCCATGATCGCAAGCCCTCTCTGTCAGATGACAGCTTCTCTGGTCAGAGGTGTTTGGTAGGAACTTGTGTCAGTTGGAACTTACGTCCACGGGACTCTCCTTCCATAGACTGCCGGGGTCGGCTAGTCTTACAGCTTCCTCTGTGTTCGAAAAGCACACACGACCCGACCCAAAAGTCTGTTGTTGCCAGTTAGCTCGACCAGTGAAGTGGTTACTCAGGCCTCTGAGAACTGTGATGCCGGGTGTGTACGATCCGGGCTAGGAGATGATATTGGAGTGAACACTATGATATACAACCATGCTCACCCAGCTACGACGGAAGGAGCAAACCGGCAAGTTCTGAGGTATGCTCGTCCAGGTCATCCAGGACCGCGAGTAAGAGAGAGGCCTCTCTCTCACTTACAGCATCATCTGGGGACAGATGTTGTTGGTAGGAACTTGCGTCAGTCGGAGAATACGTCCATGCCTCCTGTCCGGGACGTCCCGTCTAATAGGCAGCCGGGGCCGTCTATGAGGACCATGACTCCAGATGTGCCACATATGCATTGTATTCAGAGCTAGTGGAAAAGTGCTCAGTGATATTAGACAAGGGCTAGGCTTCAAAAGAGGTTTACATCCCTTGTCTCCAGATAGCTCATCCGGCAGATCTATCACGTAGACTTGTGGTGTCACGCCGGATATGTCCGCAGTGGTCGAGAGAGAATAAGGGTGTAGTGAGCACTGTTTAATCGAATCATGCTCACCCAGTGTTGATGGAAGTAAGAACACAGCACGTCCTGAGGTACGCTCGTCCAGGTCTCCCCTGACCATGAGCAAGAGGGAGACCCCTCTCTCTCTTTCAACAACATCTGGAACCGGGTGTTGTTGGCAGGACCTTGCATCAGTCAGAGCTTACGTACATAGCTATTGTCCGATGTGCTTAGTTCAATTCTTAGCTGGAGACGGCTACAGTTTTGCTTCTTTAGCATCTACCAAGCACATACCTTGGCTAAGTGACTCAGGATTTCCAGTCTGCATCGTCAAAAGGTCCTTCTTTTGTGAAGAAAGTCGCACCTTCTATTAGCCAAAGAGATGAGGCTTCATTCATCGGGTCATCTGCTGTAATAACTATCTTGGACACCCTGTCCTAGGAGCAGCTGGCAGACAGGCTATTCATGTCCGCTGCTCCTCAGGCCTCCGTAACGGACTTGCTGTCGCAATTGCACAGCTAATCACAGTATTCCTGCTAAGGCAGAAACACTCAACGTCAGTCTCAAGACTTGAGTTGTTGAATGGTGCTTAATCGGTCCAGTCACCTGCCTGTTCAGATGCTGGTGACTGTGATTCTAACTAATTTAGACGAATGATGGAAAGGATAACTTTCCCTTCCCTTCCCTTCCGGAAAAACTCTTTGATGATATAGATACCATACATTATCGTTTCCTTGAACTTGTTCCAGTGAATCACAATGCTGTGAGCAATTATGAGAAACCGCTAGCGTAGTTTGATGCTGACTTCATCCGGATAAAGAGCAGGGTAATAAGATCTCTTTCTAGTTAAGTCTACATGGGTGTCACAGGTCTTCGATTGTGTAGACGACACCATATTTAACTTCCTGCGGGAAAAAGTAATTCGGTTTCTTATCTTCTTCCTGTGTATTATTAATCGTTTGTGTTTGTTCACACACCTTTAAAAACAAAAGGGGAAGATGTGTTGAGAGTTTCTCTGCGTTGATTGAGCAGGCTAAGATCTTAGTTCTAGCCTTACTTTCATCATTTAGCTGTTCGCTCGGACACAATTGAGAAGATAGTTTTCTGAGCGAATTTAGTCTCATGGGCTTATGTACTTCAATTTTAAGTACTGTGATGCAATGTCTATATGGAAAGGAATTTTGTTGTCGTTTGTACTTTTTAAAATTCTTTCCAGACCTATTATATATATCTCGGTCTTAACTAATGTTAAGTGGGAGTTATTCTGATGTGACGAAGCCCTGTGTCTTCATCTTTGCATTTGACTAGGTGGAAAACTTGCTATAGGTCGCTTTAGTCTTCCAAACTCTAGTCTTGTATGGTAAGAAGCATCAATACTCGACTCTTTAAGTTGGGGTCTAATGGACCAACACCAGCAGAAAGAGTAGGAGAGGTTGTCCTAGGCTCAGATCATCTATAAGGATTCATAGCGAAGGTATAGGTATACCTAAGTATTTGATGGTAAGCTTTCATTATTGTCGGATTAAGCTACAAGAAAGCATCAATACTCGACTCTTTAAGTTGGGGTCCAATCGACCATACCAACAGAAAGAGTAGGAGAGGTTGTCCTAGACTCAATTCGCCTGTAAGGGCTCATTGCGAAGGTATAGGTATCTCTCTTATATATTTCTTTAGGATTGTCTATACAGCCACTTGGATAGGGGATTCTCGTCTGTCTGAGTTACTGATCAGACTCCCTTGAGCCGGTGGCTTGAGGGTGTTATAAAGCTCGGTCTGACCGATTTTGACTGGAAGTGGATAATTAGGTTATTTATGATTATCTTTCAGTCGAAAAGCGAATGTTTGGCAATTGTAGCAAGTATAGGTCTTTGAATCACTTGTATTGTGAACTAGATAATGTCTCATGGGATTTATGATAAGATACACGTATCTCACTATTCATTTGGCTGGTTCATCTGTTGTTTCACAGGGCAAATTAGCCAGCTGTTTGGCTTGCTTTTATCTGTTACCTGACAAATTAACAGCGAAAGTTTTATGTGCCGGATGGAGTTGTGCATAGCGGCTTTGAATGTTATTTCGATGGATCGCTTACACACGTCTACTCCAGTTATTAACTGGTGTGGTAGACGTTTTTTCCTCTAGACCTGTTTTGTTTTAGAGAATCTTTTAACATAAGGTCAAGTTTGGGCATATATTAACCGTTTTCTCAAATATTTCGGACGTGAGTTCATATATTGCGTTACAATCCTGAGTCCGAGGGTCTCTCTTTGCAGGGATCTTGGGACCCTCGATTCTTGGAAACCACATATTCAATGATGTCTCATTGTTTACGTTACATCATTGAATTATTTCCGTTCATGTATTTATAGATGCAGATCGGAGTTTATCAGAAGAGAAGTAATGCTTCTTTAGTCATTATTTTCCAATAGAAGGGATGTTTATGTTCATTCTATTGTTAAATAAGTCAGTTAGCTGTTTGTACTGCTTTGGTTGTTTTATCTTCCAATCAGCAGTCAGGGCTTAAGATTTCAGCGCCTGAAGTATGTGCTGGCTACATCTTGCGCTTATTCTAACTGTATGGCTATTACATGATCTTATATGGGATTACTTCAGGATCGTTAAGTTTACGTCACACAGGAATAATAGTTTCCATTATTTGTGTCACTAGTATAAAGCATTTGAGCGCATACATTTGACTCTCAGCTGTTTTCATGGAAATGAACGATAGGATATGTGTATCCTTGAATTCATTTGCTTCTATTGATTTCATTGAGGTTATGGGGTCTGGTTTATTGCTGTCTGGACCAGCAATCATTAAGTAATGTGGGTGAGGAGGTTTCGGCATATATTCGAATCCCCCCCCCCCCCCCCCACGCACACACACTCACTCACACTCTCGCGTATATATATTTTTATACATACATACTTTGTGTTTGGGTCATGTTGGATGGCGCCCTCATAGGCATATATGCAGTTCTGTTGCATTTGTTTCCGGTGTTTATTTTCTGATTTCTAGTATACAGGCACTTATTTTATCATCATAATGGCCGCTATTTGAGCTCCTAGGTTACGGCATAGCCATTTAGTGGTTTTTAGATGATTACAGGCTGGATTTTTATGCATTCGTGCAATGTGTGATTATGCTATCTCTGGTGGACCTTGAAATTATTATATATTTTGAGGGCGATCTGTGTTGGAGCTGGTTAATCATACCTACCTCTATTTCTAGATCCTGGTCTCTATTTTGTCGGTTCTCAAATCACATATTCTCATGTGTTTATAGTTGTAGATATCAAATAGTACATGTTGGAGAGTGTTTTTACTGGATTTAATATTACAGAGGCCTCCTGTGAATGATCTTGAAGCATGTTTTCTCTCCAGAGATTGTTCATCTTATCCCGCTTTTGTATGTACCTGTTATATTTGATTTTTCACTAATTTCGTCGTACCTGTATACGGCGTTTGCAGTGCATATTTTGTAGCAGATAATGTTATTTACCAAAATCATCACTATAGCCTTGGCTTGTGAAGTGTCATTAAGCACCATTTATTATTCATGAATTAATTTTTGAGAGCCTGATCAATATTTATTTATATCGTTTCCGGGTTCTGCTTATTGATTCCAGAGCTCTCCCCTCTTTCTTTTGAAGAAATGTTCAAAAAAGTGGGGGGAGGGGGGGGGGGGGGGTAATTTTGTCCACTTCTCTGTCTTATGAAGAATGTAACTATTAAGGAAGCCATTTTGTCCGATCAGCTGCAGTATTATTGTGTGGCACAGGTTTATGGGCAATTTTCTCTCATTCTCAATATGCCATTCTAATTTTTAGGGCCTAGTCCAGACTAGTCTTAAAAATTGTTTCTTTGTCACATCCTTATTAACATGTTTTCATGCCTAGATTTAGGATTTACATAATTGGGTTCCATAATAGGATATGTCTCTTCTATTATGGTATTAAGAGACATACATGTAAATTCTAATTTCTTCATCATGGATTGAAGGATTTGATCTATGTTGATCTGCTATTTTGGAAGTTCTAGGCCCTCCGCCTTTTTACGATTCAGCTAAGTCTGGGTCATTGGTTACAGTATAAAAATATGAAAAAATTTATTGTAATTTATATATTTTTTATACTTACCAATGACCCAAACGGCCCTCCCATGAGTGGGCAGTACTGGGCAGTACTGGGCACTCATACCTCCCCACTGAATTATAATTTTCTTTTTCGGCACCAGATTCGGTGACTTCCTGGCATCTGCGCATGCACGGAGGGTAAAATGTATGGAGGGCCAGATAGGACTTCTAATTTTCGGTTTTTCATGCAAATTTTGGGGATTGGGGGGCAAAATTTGTGTTTGGCCCTAGGTATTTTTGGGTTAGCACCAGCTAAGTCTGGGTCATTGGCAAGTATAAAAAATATATAAATTACTATAAATTTTTTCATTTTTCTTGAGAGATATTATTTTGCAGCCTTATTCCAGTTTTCTATATAACATGTACTTGACTCTTGAAAAAAATAATTCATCCTTTACGCCTGTGGAAACCTCACAGGCTAAAAATAAACAAAAAACTTCAAAACCCATACTTCCCAAACTGAAGCTTCATACAAGGAGTTGAATAAAACAGGCAGAAAATACCATTTGTTTACACATGGGCATATGGGGACCCCTACTTCAACACTAAACCGTATAGAGATTACCTATTTCCTGGATATTGGATATGGCTGATTCACTGGGGGACCCAATAGAAGGAGTGGGGGTATGTCAAAAAGGCTGAAAAAATTGGTTAAAACAATTGAATAAAATATTCATCATCTTCTCTGGGATTAAGAAATAGAATCCTTTGTTATAAGGTTTTTAAACTCAATATGAACCCAAGATGTTAATTTTTCAAGCCATTCTGGTCAATTATTTTGAGGGAGGGGGGGGGGGGCAGTGGGCTCCAAGAGGATTGAAAGTATAATATTGGACCCCATGAAGATTTTTACATTTTGGGCTTACAGCAATCTTTGGTGGCTTTTCCCAAGCAAATAAAATTTCAATATGGTGTATGAATAGAAAAGATCATTTCCTAAAAATTGGATATGACCTTCACAACAGTGGACACGGGGATAGGTCTAATTGAGCAAAATGACTTTTAAAAATTTGATTTAAAAAATATTTTGAACAATCACCAGGCAGAATACTTTGATCATTGATAATATGACTATACTATCAGTATCCAATGACAGGCCTGGCATTTTGAGGAGAATGCTTTATTTGCTTGCCTACTGCTCGCCTTAAAAAAATTAAGGAGGATGAAAACTAGCCCTTCTAGACTTAGAAAAAAATGTTTACCATAACAGTCTATTCCTAAAAACCACATCTTTTCAGATCTTGCTATGTTAGTGATCTCTGTAAGATGGCCACAATGCTGTGGGTCTTGCCAAGGCCTGGAGGTGTGGGAGGGGCAGTGTAGCTGTACACTGTCTTGTTAGCAGCATCAAATAGAATGCACAAAGCCCACTAAGCAAAATTGATTAATAGTAAAACTTCATTTTGCCACTTTTTGCTTTTTTAAGCTTGATGAGAGCTAATCGCTCCCCAAGACCAATTTTTAGTCTTCCAGAATTTTTAAGAATGACAGGCCTGCGATGGGCACCCTCAGGCCAGGTGAGCCCTTTTGTTCTCTTATCTGCGATTTGTTGGCAGTTCTTTAGTATTCAAAAGATAATGTACATTCTTTTCATACTGTTCCATTATATTTTAACAGGCTGGAGGAACCAAATGGAGCTGTCATTCAAGCTTTTCCTGGACCAGCTGTACAACTACCAGGTAAAGACAAACTGATTGAGTACAACAAGTCAGAAAGTTTTACCAAGGACTTGAGTATTAACACTGGTGATACACTGAAATTAGAACTGAAACATTATACGGTGAGAATAACATTTTTTTTCTTGGGTTTTGTATAAAAAATTATTAAATCTTTTCACAGGTTTAGCCAGTTTTTAAAGTTTTTGAAATTGGAGTTTTTTTCTGGTCTAGAAAAGCATTAATTTAACATTTTAGGGGTTCAATAACATGGAATGTTAGGCCTAAAATTCTGCTTCTCAGGCCTTTCTGCGTGGTCCTTTTGGCTGCTGCACGCTCTCTTTTAAAAACAATGCAAACTTTAAAAATTAAATAGTTTTATGTCGGATATTTTACCCCAGTTATTAAATTGATAAATTTGTCCCTTGAGTGCAGTAAGGCTTTGCAATGCTAAAAAATGGCCTGCCCACATGCAATTTTACAAAAAATGGCTTGAGAAACAGATCTACTTTGTGAGATCTAATGGGGTTTTTCCTTTTGTTAAAATAAAGTCGTCATATGCTAAAATTATTTACTATATAGAGCTTACCACGAATTTGAATTACAGTTCAACCTATGTAATTGGATATCTTGTAATTGTATAACACTATTAATTGAATATAATTTGCAAACACAAAACTATTTACCATACCTTCAGTACAAATTGGATATGTTAATTGCATATATAGACAGAACGTGATGTGTGTTTGAATCGGTGGGTGTTTTACATAATGAGTTGGAATGGCATAGTCATATTTCGACTCTCACGAAATATTATTATATGATTATGCCATTCCAACGAATTATGTAAAACACCCACTGATTCAAGCACACATCGCGTTCTGTGTTTATTACACAACCCATGCATTAAAATTCATTTAAATAAACAAATTTTAATTCCGATGTTTAAACCCAGAGGTGAAGAGTCTGTTTGTTTTGACTGAAGCTGTACTGATAAAACAGATCGACAGCAGGGAGAAACATTTTTAAAAGAAGTGCGAAGCATGTCAAGATGTACAAAGATTTACCGAAATAAAGTTGACCAATTTAGATATAATGGGATCAACAAAATGAGATGGCCACGGACTAGGTTAATGTTCTTGTTGGAAATGATTGGGTTTTTAAAAAATATTATCTCATTTTGGGTTAACTAATTTTTAGTGAACTGACTTTAACTTTCTCTCTACGTTTTCATCTTCACACTATGTGACAGACTGTCTATAATTGTATAACGAAATTTGGAAACTTTTTGAAGCGTAACTAATGACCCGATGGGAAAGGAACTGGTATGAATGGTGCTGGGAAAACAGTTCTGGCTTGTACAGCACCCATTAAATACAGCATCATTTATGTCATAGCGGCCATCCCCTTAAATATAAGGGTTTAAAGTTGAATGAATGTGTAATAACTCTATTAATTGAATATAATTTTCAAACATAAAAATATTGTATAATGAAATTTGGAAACTTTTTGAAGTGTAACTAATGACTCGATGGCAAAGGAACTAGTATGAATGGTGGTGGGAAAACAGTTCTGGCTTGTACATCATCCATTGAATACAGCATCATTTATGTCATAGCGGCCATCCCCTTAAATATAAGGGTTTAAAGTTGAATAAATATGTAATAACTCTATTAATTGAATATAATTTTCAAACATAAAACTATTTTCAATACAAATTCCTCTTTATTGAATAAAAAAATCATGTAATATGTCGAGAAATTACACTGACAGTCTCAAATTTCCCTTGTTTATAGACCTGTTTAGCTTCAGTGCATTTTGTAAAGGCATTTAATCTATTATATCTTGTTTGACAGAGCTCCATGAGATCTGTCAAACAAGATATAATAGATTAAAAGCTCATGTTATCTCAAGAAAACAGGAAAGTAACCTGATGCCTGTTAATTGAATACTGCTGTTGATTGAATAATTTACACTGGCAAAGTGGCTATTCAATTACACAGGGATCCGCTGTAGTTTTATCTCTACTTAAATAGACTTGCTGTGAGTTCTTGAAATTTTCGAAAATTCTTTGTCCAAAATCATTGAAATTGAAAATTAGAAAGCCTAAAAAATATATTAACCCTTAAATGCCTAATTACAACTTTGATCACTTTTTATTACAACAGAACAGGCACCCTAGGGGCACACATATAAGCTGCATTCTAAGAGTCTTGACAGTTGTCAAATTGTAGGAAAAATGTATCAAAATATCTAGGCCTTAAGGGTTAAGGTGATTGTGGAGTACTTTTTGGTTAGCATGTGTGCTTGTAAATTTTTTAGGCCCCCACCAATTTGGCAAAGGGGTATCAAGTGTTACCCTTATCTGTCCGTCCGTCCATACTTTCGTACATACATACATACACACATCTGTCCCAAAAATGGTTTCCGGACGATAACTCTAGTTTGACTGAACAAAATGAAACAAAATTTCATATATAGATTTAAAACCACATAATACAGGTTAGGATTGATAGTAGGATTGGTCTGATATATTTTGGCAGCGTTGTGTCCCTTTTCCAACTTAAAAGACATATTGATATTGTTTTCCGGATGGTAATTTGAGTAATAGGTGTCTGATTTCATTCAAACTTGGAATATTGTTTATTGCTGACAATATACCAGATGGGTTTGATTTTGAGTTTGGGCAATAATTTTATATCTGAATTATGGCACCTTTTTGAACTTTGTAAACTGGTGGGGGCATTAGTGTCCCATGGACATATTTGGTGGCCTGTTGTATTGGCGCTATGATTTAAATAAGACAGGATCTTTATTAATTCAATACCAACAAAGATAAATGACTAGAAACTCATGCATGGCAGTGGGAGGGGGGGGGGACCTTTGGCATTGCACTTGCAATCTCTGTATTTGTTGCCTAAATAGAGGATCTCCAAAAAGTCTGTAGTTTATAGTGAAATTTACAAAACAGGTTTAGTAAATTACACCTTGTCTTAGCGTTCTAGGGTATGGAGAAGATCAGGAGAGCGATTCCATGCAGCCAACATTGCTGAGCATGACCGCTATGGTGGAGGGTCAATCATGGTCTGGGGCAGCATCAGCTGGGATGGACGTACAGTCCTCTGTGTCCTTGAATGTGGTACATTGACTGCACAACGGTATATTGATGAGATCCTGGATGTCGTCAGATTGTATGCAGGTGCACTGGGTGATAAATTCATTCTGATGGATGATAATGCCTGTCCTCATGTTGCCCATGCTGTCAGGGAGTATCGACAGAGGGAGGGGATTGAGTGTATGGACTGGCCAGCAAGATTCCCTGACCTCAATCCAATCGAACATGTCTGGAATGAGTTGCAGCTTGCATTGTCAGCCAGTCCAACCAAGATGAGTCCAGGAGCTTGGTGCCATGCTGGTCCAAGAATGGAACAACATCCCACAAATGACCACCAGGAACCTGATTGGGAGCATGCGAAGGTGTTGTCAAGCTGTAATTAACAGAAATGGGTCTCATACTCGATGTTGAAGCCATACCAGTTCACTCCGTCAACTTTTTGGCATCTTGAAAAATTTCCTCTTTTACCAAAAATATCCCTTTCCCATGGTTATCGTATTCAAAAGCTAAAAAATAATGTCTAACACAAATAAAATTTTAAATTTTTACACAGTATACCAATGGCCCAGACATAGCTGGTGCTAACTCTAAAATATCTTGGGCCAAACACAAATTTTGCCCCTCAATCCCCAAAATTTGCATGCAAAACCAAAAATTAGAAGTCCTAACTGGTCCTCCATACATTCACCCTCACCACATGCGCAGACACCAGGAAGTGACGACCGGAATTGGCACCAACACCATTCTTTGATTGGCCCTTGTCAGATAACAACAAACTGGCTTTTGTGCTTTTTAAATCTCAATTAATAATGATGCCAGACACAGATCAATGGTTAAATTGGTGGATCCAGGGACACAATTGGATGAAGGAAGGAAGAAATGGTGGTTTGAAAATGTTCAGGGCTGTAATTTTATAATATTTATAAAAATTAGTTCATGTTCCCTAATTTTGGGCCATGAGCCTGACGTCATCATTGTTGATAATAATTTTTCCGCTGTTGGTTAAGTATTCCTTCCCTAACCCCCCCCCCCCCCCTGATCCCCCCTGTTAAACTCCCAAGCTTTTTGGCTTCTATTTTTACATTTTTTATATTTTAACGCGTTATACAGAAAGTTTTTTCTGTATTTCCCCAGGGTTACGCCCTCACCCTTAGGATGTTTAGGTGTTTTTAGTCATGCATCATACTTCCAATGTATCGTTTTTTCTTCTGATGAAGATCTTGCCTTACATCGGATAGTTCAAAAATCTGTTACTGACTTCGGGCCGTGTTGCCTGAGGTCTCGTTTCCGGTTTTCAGTTGGACGTTTACATTAGCAACGTTTGTTATTTATGTTTAGGTTCCAATTTCTGATATACTAGGTCTGTTGTAAGATACATTATACAGTCCCGTAGTGTGGCAGTTAATTTTTGGGAGGATTTTGTCCACACTTGGGCTCTTTTGGGATACATTTGGGCACTTTGTTCCCTTTGGGAACTTGAGCTGTTGTCAAAATTTTTCGAAAAATTTTTTGGTGTAAACTATTTTTCGATTTATATTTTGAATGTTTTTGTTATGTATCTTTTTATTTGTATTTAATGTGGAATTGGTGGGAGTACAATTGACTTAGTCTGCTTCATTATGTAAGCACATTGCTCTTAAAGCAAGGCGAAGAAGTTGTTCCTCTTATTTTCTTGTAGGTTGCCTTGCTTGTAGTCGATGTACTTCTTCTACTAATTCTTGTTCATATGTGTCGCATGGGATGACAAACTTTGCTGACCGGTGTCACAGTACGTTGTTAGCGAGGGACCACTGCTGGTCCTCTCATAATGAGAGGCTGCTACCGGTCCTCTCGCCCTAGGTCGCTCTAGTTTATTAGTTTATATTTACATAGGAACAAGAACATGGTGATGTTTACGTGACGCCGTCAGAGAGTGTGCTTCCGTCGTCGCATTAATTAGTCAATCAGAGCTAGCGGCAAAAGTGCTCATGAATATTAGACAGGGCAATAAACCACAGTGTGGTTTCAAATCCCTGTCACCAGCTAGCTCGTCTGGTGAACTGCCTGAGGGTACCGTGACGCAGGGTGTGTCCATTGAGGTCAAGGAAAATGGAAAGGGTAGAGCAAGCACTATAATATAATATCAATATAAGGCTCACCCTGTGACGACGGATAGGAAGAAGCCGGCAAGTTCAGCAAGAAGCTCGGCGAGGTCTGAAGGACCGCGAGTGAGAGAGGGCCCCTCCCTCTCTCTCTTTTATTATAACATCTGGGGCCCCAGATGTTATGGATCGGAACTTGCATCACTCGGAGCATACGTCCACGCCTCCCATCCGGGATGCTCCATTCAGTTTTCAGCCAGGGTTGGCTATAATTACAGCTTCTTCAACATCTACCAAGCACACACAACCGCACCTTGGCTACGTGACTTCTGATATCCAGCCTGCATCGCCAAGAAAGTCACTCTTCGTCAGAGAAGTCACACCATACAGTAGACAAGGAGACAAGGCCTCATTTATAGGGATGTCCTCAGAAAAGAGCCATCTTGGACACACTGTCCCAGGAGCAGTCGGTGGCCATGCAACAGAAGACTGCTGCTCCTTAGGCCTCCATAACAGATTTGCTGTCGCAGATTGCACAGCTCATCGCAGCATCCCAGCAATGCAGAAGCAGAAGATGGCAGTCTCAGAACTTGAGCTGTCGGAAGGTGCTGGGTCGGTCCAGTCATCTGCGCGTTCAGATGCCGATGACCATAAGTATAATCTGATTCAGTTTGCGGATGAAAGGGATTTGGAGGAGAATTACCCTTCCCTTTCGGAACAGCATGGTGGCGATAGCGCTTATGCATCTATACTTCCCTGAGTTTGCTCCTAAGAATCAGAATGCTGCGACAGCTTGAAGTAGCACTATTCAATAGCTTAGACGAGGCCTCATATATCGGGACGTCCGGAGAAAGTGCCGTCTCGGACATACTGTCCTGGGAGCAGCCGGTGGCCAGAAGACCACAGCTCCTTTAGGCATGGTGCTGGGTTGGTCCAGTTATCTGCATGTTCAGGTGCCGTTGACCATGATTTCAACTGATTCAGACATATGATGACAGGATATGGAGGGAATTTACCCTCCACATTTGGAACAATACAGGGTTGAGAGGATTATTCCATCAACACTACCCTGAATGTGTTCCAACGAATCAGAATGCTGCGTCTATTTACAAGAAACCGCTAGCATTGTTGCACGCTAAATTATCCGGAAAAAGAGAAGGAATGTCTTTTCCGGTTAAATATAGACAGGTGTCGCAGGCTTTTAGACGACTCCACATTCAACTTTCCAGTGGAAAGAAGTAAGGCGGTTTCTTGTCATCTTCTTCTGTAGTTCCGCTGGTCGGAAAACAGTGAAGATGTATTGAGAGTTCCTCTGCGTTTGAATGAGTAGGCTAAGGACCAGAGTGAATTTAGACTCCCTGTATTACGCAGATCACCTTTAAGAGCTGTGACACTACATCTCTACGGAAAGGAATTGGAGGACGTTTGTACCTCATTTGAGGCCTTTCCAGGGCTATATATTTATCACGTATAACTATGTCTTAACAAGTTGCTAATTCGGAGTTAAATAGATGTGACAGAGCCCTTGCGTCGTCATCCTTAATAGATGACAAGGTGAAAAACTCTCTTAGAGTCGCTCCGGTTTCGGGACACAAGTTTTTGATGATAAGCTTTCATTGGTTTATGAACAAGCTACAAAGAAAGCATCAATACTCTGCTCCTTATGTCGACATATATTTGACACGCGAAAGCAGAAAGGAGTAAGGGAGGACATCCTAGACAGAAGGTCGCCTATAAGGACTCCTCGTGAGGGTATAGTTTACTCTCATATTATTACTCTAGGGATCGTCATATAGCAACTTGAGTACAGGGCTTATGTCTGATTGAGACTTCCTGTCAGACACCCCTAAACTGCTGGGTCGAGGTTCTTCGTGAATGAGACGCAGTTCCTCCTTCCGTAGGCCTCGCTGGTGCTACAGGTATGAGTTAGGACCTCTATAGTTTTGCGATTGACGGATGGTTATCAAGATGAGCATCAATCTGGATAACTGTTACAGAGACTAGTAGTTCAGAAGTGTGGTTTTGGAAGGCCTGCAGTTGTCTTTCCAAGAGAACCACAACTGATTTAATGTCTGATGGACAATGCTTCTGTCTAATCCTTGCATAAGAGTCTCTCCAATCGGAGGTAAAGGTTCTCTTGTCAATGATGTTAATAGAGGTCGTCAAGAATCAAGATTCTCTGGAATTCTGTAGCCGAAGCCTAAGAGCTCATTTCGACAAATAATAGACTGGAGCTTGTTTACCAGTTTATCAAAGCTCTAAAAGTTTATTTATGATTATCATTTAGTTGGTTAAAATGAGTGTTCGAGTGATTGACTATGCTATAAGCATAGATCTAAGGATAGCTTTGGTCTGGAGATAGCGCCCTGCTCTGCCACTCGAATATTAACTTGGTAATGTCTCATAACAGTCTGGTTCGTCTGTCATATCCAGAACGAATTAGTTTTGTGCGACTGATGGAGATGTGCTCAGCGGCTACACATCTTGTTTAGATGGGTCGCTTACGCACACGCCCCCCCCAGTTATTCTTACACAGAACTGGAGTGTGACAATGCATTCGCTCAAGACCAGTATTGTTTTAACAGATATATTAAACAAAAAGGTCCATATTGAGGCAGATTTTCAGTGGTTAATCATTAGTTCCACTGCAACTGCCAGATCCGGCTTTCACGATTATGACGGGTTTGAGTCTATAGTTTGGGGCACAGCCCTGAGTCCTACAGACTATAATTGCCAGGGTCTGTGACCCTCGGTTCCTGTAGAAACACAGATGATGTCAATATTGTTAGTGCTATATCAATGCGTTCACGCTTGTTCAGAGTTTGTTGAACAACTCAATAGTGGTAGCGTACATCAGGAACCAGGGCAGCACCCATTCACTTCTGTTATAATACCTAACGGAGAATCATTTTCATGTCTCTCTATCCATCATATACCGGGTCGTCTGAATGTACTAGCAGACTCGCTCCTCGGAAAGGTCGCCTGTTTCATATGTATGGACGCTCAACATGTGTTTATTTGTACAGTTATGCTACCAGTGGGATCACCCCATGATTCTCTAGTTTGCGAGGCACCGGAACAATTGTTACCGTCATTTGTGTCGCCATGCCCAGATTATTGAGTGCAGGTAGTAGACACTCTGCAAATTCATGGGGAGGAATATTAGGATATGCATATCCTCCTATTAATTTGATTCAGTAGCTTATGTTTAAGTTTAAACAGTGAATCCTACTGGTAGCGCCTCTGTTGTCACAAGAATCTTGGATCAATATTCTCAAGTGTCGGTTATGTGACGCTAGAAGCTTTCGCCCAGAGAGGGTCTTCTTTCAGGGGACGTTTTATTCTTCACGTTCCTCTCCGTTCATAGTGGCATATGGAGTTGATTAGATGTGAGGGAACCAATCAGTTCCTATATTTTTATTGTAACTGACACAGGTACGATTAAATAATACGGGTGAGGGGATTTCGTTATGAATTCGTATTCAGCCCCTCCCCCTCCCCTCCCCCCCCCCCCCCACCGTGAGAGAACCATTGCGGTTCCTATATTTTTCTGTTAACTGACACATGTACGATTGAATAATGCGGATGAGGAGATTTCGTCATGACTTTGAATTCCCCCCCACACTCAGACACTTCCTTAGGTGTTTTCGGCAATTACCGGGCAAGACGTACTCCTCTTCCCACAAGCTCTATTATTGTAATACATGCATTTTATGCATTTATGTAGTGTTCTGTGGCGACCTCATGGGCTGAATTAATGCCCTATTATTTTGGTTGATTTGTTATATACAAGCTTTTATTTATTAATCATCACAATTAAATTGCTACTCTTGAGTACCTCGCAGGCTACATTTACCTATTAATACCTTCCGTTTCGGGCACTTTTCTATCATAGTGTTGCTGAGGGATGCAATAGTGCCCGAGCAATAGCAAGGGCACTATTTGGTTCCCGAAGCAACACTATGAGAGCATAGTGCCCGAAACGGAAGGCATTAATGGGTTTAGTACATCACACCCAGACCATCCCCACAACATATTAAAGAAGGAACGGAGAGATAACTAACACTTTACTATCCAAAATAAAACAATGAATTTAATAACATGAAAATGTCAGGAAAACATTAAACTATCAACTGGATTCGAACTCAACGGGTAAAGTTGAATAATGTAAATAAACACATGAAACTGATCAACCAATCATGTGGCACATAACTGGTTAACATGAGATATCATACAACAGAATCAACTTCTCACATATGGTGGTATTAACAGAGCTTGTGAGGCACTATAGAAATTCCGTTATTCATGGCACTAAAGTTTTATTAACGTTCACCCCATTGAACGTGTTATGGGTACTTCCTCTGATGTACGAGCACATTTTAATTATTGTAAATATTTACAACACAATTGCTGAAATTGAATTTTGGGGCACAATACTGCATTTTGTTGCATATTTCTTTGGATTGCTTTCGAATGTCAATTGATGTTGAGTTTTTTGAACACTCGATTTCCTCCAATGCACTTATCAGATTGTCGTCATCAATATCGGTATCTAATAATTCGGGTGCTGATACTGTGGAATTTGCTGACTGGAAAGAGAGTTGTGTTGTTGTTTTCTCAACAGCATTCCTCGCTGCAGGCATTTCTGAATGTTCAGCATCTGCATTATCGACCATGGAACTCAAGCTCTCTGACATACCTCGTTTGACATCAGCTCTTGTGTCCGAAACGTAACTTGACAATGATTTTTCATTTCTGTGTCCCGATAAAGAAATAATATTGCGATCTTTGAATCCACAATCATTAAGAATTGTTATGGTCGTAGCACGCACACAGTGGTTGGTATATGTATCAGAAAGACCAACTTGTTTAGACATTTTTACCATGAACTCTCCTATGGAATTTTTTCCCATTGCCCTTCGCTCAAACCAACATTCGTCATTCTAGTGGTATGAATTTTTGGGAATTTGAAAGAACGCATCACACTCATGGTTTCGTTTCATAAGATATCGTTGAAAACTATTAACAGGGCACATTTTTGTGCCAGTTTCATACATTCTAGGTCCATCACCTTCATCCTCATTCGTTACACCTGTGTGATTTTTTGTTCGCTCAGAAGTAGTTTTCAGGATGTATTGTCTTCCAGTGTCATCAGTTTTAACTACAAAATCACAAGCTTTAATTTCTCAAATGTTTTCTCTCCCTCTCCAACAAAAGTAAAATAAAAGCTCAAACATTACTTTATTCAAAAGACCTCTTGGAATGTCCGGATTAAACACAATTGGGTGCCGATATAATTTCCTTAGATCGCCTGAAATAGAATGAAACACTAAGCATCAAAGCAGAATAAACGTTTACACGGTCAATCACAATCGTTTATTGTGATCGAAGATAAATAATATTCAGTGCCCTCTCTAACACTCTTATTCAAAACTATTTAATTGATAGGTCTACAATTTATTTATTTATTCATGTTTATGATAACTTTCAACATACATTGCTTCCCGTAATTTATCTATGTATTTATTCATGTTTATGATAACTTTCAGCAAACATTGCTGCCCGTTATTTATTTACTTTCTCTCACAACTGTTCTTATGTGTCTCTTGTCGATTTGAGTAATAAACAACACTCGTCTATTTCATGTAATTAACAAGACTGTGTATTTATACGAGAACAAATAATTACAACACCACTGTCTATTGCAGACACTGACTTGTTCACTTTCTAGTTTTATTGTGTTTTATTTTATTATGTATTTTTTATAGTTACCTGGCAGAATAGGTTTTTGGCTCACCAACGTTAGTTGTGTGAGCCTATGGCATAGCCTTCATGTCGGCGTCGGCGTCAGCGTCGGCGTCCGCTCTCAAATATTTTGAACTTTTGTGTACAGGTTTTGATTTTTTGGCTTTTCAAATTTTTTTTTAGTTTCAGCATATTACTATAGTGGTTCACTATAACATTTAACTCTTTTCCAGGGTATTTTGTCGTAATTTTAACCCTTTGAATCAAATTTTAGACTTATTTTGATGTTTGCGTGCAGGTTTTGATGTTTTTTTTTTTCTTTCTTTCAAGTGGAGATTTAACTTGCAGCATATGTCCATGCTTTCTATTGTATGTAAACATGCATCTTAGGGCTATGTTTGTATTATTTAACCCTTTTCCTGCTGAATTACTTCAATTTTGGACTTTTATGTACAGCTTTCGGACTTAGGCTTACAGCTTCTTACTTTTATGTACAGGTTGTGATAAAAAAAACAATTTCAAGTGAGGTTGACCTCACTGCATATTGCAGTGGTGGTTATTATAACATTGATATCTTTCCAGTGCATTTTTAAAAATTTTTTAACCCCTTGAATAGATTTTTAGACTTATTTTGACGTTTGCGTGCAGGTTTTCATGGGTTTTTTTTTTTTTCCTTTCTTCCAAGTGTAGAGTTTCTGCATATTGCTATGGTGGTTCACTATAACATTTAACTCTTTTCCAGGGTATTTTGTCTTAATTTTAACCCTTTGAATCAAATTTTAGACTTATTTTGATGTTTGCGTGCAGGTTTTGATGGGTTTTTTTTCCTTTCTTTCAAGTGGAGATTTACCTTGCAGCATATGTCCATGCTTTCTATTGTATGTAAACATGCATCTTAGGGCTATGTTTGTATTATTTAACCCTTTTCCTGCTGAATTACTTCAATTTTGGACTTTTATGTACAGCTTTTGGACTTAGGCTTACAGTTTCTTACTTTTATGTACAGGTTGTGATAAAAAAAAAACAATTTCAAGTGACGTTGACCTCACTGCATATTGCAGTGGTGGTTATTATAACATTGATATCTTTCCAGTGCATTTTTTAAAAATTGTTAACCCTTTGAATAGATTTTTAGACTTATTTTGACGTTTGCGTGCAGGTTTTCATGGGTTTTTTTTTTTTCCTTTCTTCCAAGTGTAGAGTTTCTGCATATTGCTATGGTGGTTCACTATAACATTTAACTCTTTTCCAGGGTATTTTGTCTTAATTTTAACCCTTTGAATCAAATTTTAGACTTATTTTGATGTTTGCGTGCAGGTTTTGATGGGTTTTTTTTCCTTTCTCCCATGTGGAGATTTACCTTGCAGCATATCTCCATGCTTCTTAGGGGTTATTATTATATTATTTAACCCTTTAGCTGCTTATTTTCTTTAATTTTGGACTTTTGTGTGCAGGTTTTGAACTTTTTTTTTTTACTCCAGTCACCCGTTTACATTGGCCACCTGTTGGTGAGCCATGGGGTACTGATACCCCCTCTAGTTTGTGTCGGACTGTTCCTTTTCCGTCTTCTCTTGTTTTCTTCAACATGCTGTCGAATACACGATTAGCACCTTTGAAAGCTGGGTCTGTTATTATATCAAAGTGTCTCTCATGTGGGGGTTCTTGCAAATATCTTCTTATTCCTTGACGAATGGCACAAATACTGCTTTTGGAATACAAATCACCATCACGATTTCTAACGTTTGTATAAAAGTCTTTCAATAGTTCCGTTAATCTTCCAACATCTAACGTTTCAAATGCACCATTCCTTTTTCTGTCAGAACAGAACTGCCGGAGAATATTGACAGCATATTTGGTTAAACTAACAGTCTTTCGGCTCTGATGTTGCTCAAGAAAAGAATTAACATTCTCGTTTGCGAATCTCGAAGCGCTCATTTTATTTCTATTTGTCTCCACATTTGCCATCTGCTCAGAAGAAAAGGGGAATCCCCTCGGGATTCTGTTTGCAATGTGTGCGCACTATTGCATGACTCCGGGCACTATGCTTGACTCCGGGCACTATGCTTTCATAGTCCCTATCAATACAGCCAGTGAGAATACGGGGATTTGTCACGTGATGTACTAAAACCAGTTAACTGGTATTCACATGATTACATGCTAATATATATGCGATCGCACATTATTATTATTAGGCTAATGCTTTATTGTATTCGGTGGACGTTGAAATAATAATTTATTTTGGGGGTGGTCCGTGTGGGAGCCTGTTAATCATGCCTTTGTACATCTCTAGATCCAAGTTTCTATTTTGTTTGGTACTCATATTACACGTGCTTTTACGATCATAGATATCGGATTATTCACGTTGCAGAGTGCTGTTACTGTAATTTTTTGTACACTGGCCGCCAATGGATCATGTAGGAAGTGTGCTTTCTCTTCAGGAATCGTTCAGTGTGGTTTGATTAGATATGTGTATGTTATATTTTATATCACTGGTTTTCGACGTATCTGTGTACGTTGTCTGCAGTGTATGCTATTTACTGTGCAATATTAATTTCCAGGATCGTCGCTATAGCCGTAACTTCTGAAGTAACATTAAGCACCATTTATTAATCATGAATTAATACTTGAGTGCGTGTTCGACGATTAATTATATTATTGTTGGGTACCGCTCTTATTTTTTCCAGAGCTCTCCCCCTTTTTTATTTTTGAAGGTTTCTTAAAAAAAGGGGGGGGGGGAGGTGTTATGTTTGAAGGATGCTGTTTTTATCCATTTTTACATCCTGCATACAGCTGAACTGTTATTGTAAGACGTATGTTTGTGGGAGATTCTCTCTTATTCTCAGATATGCCATCCTAATTTTTAGGGCTTAGTCTGGGCTAGCCTTGAAAAATTAGGAACTTGTCTTCATACTTACATTAAGGAATTACTTCATTGGGTTCCTTATTTAGAATATGTCTCCTCTATTACTGTATAGAGAGACATACAGGTAATTCCTAACTGTTCTACATGTAAGTTCCTTCATTATGGATTGCAGGATTGGAATTATTTCAGAAGTCTTAGGCCCTCCACCTATTTATGCTTCAGCTATGTCTGGGCCATTGGTATACTGTGTAAAAATATGATAAATTCATAGTAATTTGTATATTTTTATACTTACCAATGGCCCAGATGGGGAGGGCCCTCCCATGAGTGGGCACTCATACCTCCCTGCTGAATTATTATGTAATACTCTCTTTTACAAAGAATGGTGTTGGCGCCAATTCCGGTCTCTTCCTGACGTCTGCACATGCGCAGAGGGTAAATGTATGGAGGACCAGTTAGGACTTCTAATTTTCGGTTTTGCATACAAATTTTGGGGATTGGGGGGCAAAATTTGTGTTTGGCCCTAGATATTTTAGAGTTAGCACCAGCTATGTCTGGGCCATTGGTAAGTATAAAAATATACAAATTACTCTGAATTTATTATTTTCTGTACTTAAATAATTAAAGATATAATTAAATAAAAAGTATATACTTTTTTCATAACAATATTTCAACTAAAACGTAAAACAGGTAGTTGGATGTACTTGGTGCTTAGCAAACTTTGAGTAGTATAGATAAAGAAAACAGCATTCCTCTAAGGCCTGGAATTATACTGTTGAAACAATTTATTCGGCATTGCTCCAAAAATACTACACAAATGTCTCTTTCACCCTTAAGGCCCTGGAGATTTTTATACATTTTGCTATACGTTGAAAGACTACCTCATGTGGATTTGCAGTTGTTTCTGGTCAAGTCTTGGCTGCCTACAGAGGTAGCCAAGAGTTGCCTAGAAACAATTGACAAGGTACTTAGAAAACAATGCATGTTGGGTTACCTGTTCCTTTCCATTAAAAAGTGATGAAAGTCGGAATTAGGCCCCTAAGGGTTAACACGAACGTCAGTTTTCAATATGACCATTACCCAGGGCTGGCTGTGAAGCTTAATGCTAATAAAATCTCAACTCCAATGTAAACTATATACATGTACAAATATTTTACGATATACGTAAAAAAAGTTTGGATACCTGCATCCAAAACCAATGCAATTTCATCACCTCGGAGCAGCAAGGTATTGGATCTTATCTCTAAAAAATCTAAAATTGTTGACCACTGAAAACTTCTAACCCATAATCCTTGATTATTGATAGATTTGCTGTGTTTTCAATTTCTATACAAACCTTAAAACAAAACAAAACATCTGTTCTAGGAGAAAGCTATGGCCAGAATGAATACTTTCTACATGACATGCCAGACATCAGATACAACACCATAGAAAAAACAGACCGCTTTCTACAATGCACCTAACCTTGCTATTTTACAACTTTAATCCTTAAGGGCTTATTTCTGACTTTACCGACCTCCGAACAGGTGCCCTTAACGTGCCAACATGGGGAGGTCCTTCTGGCAATAATCACATTACCTAAGCAGTTGTTTTTAGTCAAGTCTTGGCTGCCTTAACAGGCAGCCAAGACTTAACTAGAAATCACTGCTGTGCCATTAAACGTTTACTGACTGTGGAATGGTGGGAACTCAAGACACTTGTCCAGTCCCTTAAGGGTTAATACTGCCAATACTGAAACTGTATTAATACATGGCTGGAAGACAAATATTTTCTGCTGCACTGCAAAACATGGGAAAAAAGAAGGTTTTTCCAGGGAGGCTTATATTTTTGCCTTCAAAATAGTTTTTGTAAAATGTAAACGAAAGTGCACTAATTTAAGCCTGGTTTACCTATCAAAAATGGGTTTACACTCAACAGTTTGAGCATGTGTACTATTAAAAACAGGAATGTTAAATGTGAAAATACACATCTTAGAATCTCTCACATCATTTGTTAAACACTCGCACATACCAGTGTTCAGTGTGTGTGGATAATCAGCATACAAGGTGGATGTGTGTATTTAAAGTTACGGATATAATAAACAATAATCAAAGTAATAATTAACCAATCAAGGAGAGAGTGTTTGACTTTGAATAGGCAGCTTTCCAAACTGTGACATTTGTGGGTGTTTCTTCCATTACACACAATCTGTTTGGAAGAAAGTGCAAAAACTTGAAATGGTGAATCAATATAAAGACAATGAAGATGTTCACCAGTGGGTGCATCATGCTGCTGCGCTTCCATTGTTACCCATTGGACAAGTGCAGGATGTGTGGATGGAAGTAATGAATGAAACAACAGATATTCCACAGGCTACTGCTTCTAATGACTATGTTGTGCAAAACTGGGTTGATGATGATGCAAGCTTTCCTCCAGCCAATTGGAATCATCACAACAATATAGGACCAAGAACTAACAACCATCTTGATGGCAGGGTTGGGGTATTCGTATTCTGTATTCGAATAGTATTCAATACATTTTTTTAAGTATTCGGCTGTATTCAGTATTCATGCAATTTAAAAGTATTTGTATTCGTATTCAAATACAGTCAAATATGAGGTGTATTCATGAATACTTTTTTGAATACTTTTGAATACTTTTCAGCTGTTTTTTTTTTAAATGACAGAAATTTTCAAATTAAAAATCATAGATAAGCTGAGACTTAAATTATGTCACATGTTTTTTTTCCTCCAAATAATAATTAATACCTCAGATGAGCAGGAAAGTTCATTGTAAAGGTTGTTTGGTGGAAACATGTTTGATTTTAACTTCAAAGATTTTTATCTCTAACAGATAGTCAGTTTACTCAAGGGTGATATGGATTCATAATGAAAACAATGGTTAAATACAAAAAACAGACAGTCACGGCTTGATTGTCTCCAGCTTCAAAGCAAATGTGTTATTTGTTTAATTATACTATTTACCAAAACAATAGAGAATATATAAGTGTGCTCAAGTTCAAGTTTCAGTCACGAGAGACTAATATCCAAAGCCACGGTCAACCATACTTGGAAGATAAAAGTGAGAGACTAATCTCCAAAGCCACGGGCAACCATACTTGGAAGATAAAAGTAAAATGCCCTAATAGAGCAACGAAATTAAATCTGATAAGCAAAGGGGTAATTATCAGTGGCAAAAAATAAGAAACCGAGGAATAATAGTGTTCTTCCGCAACCCGTTCAGTGTCACAAGTGTCAGAAATTTGGGCACTTGTCACACAAATGCAACGGAGAGCAACGATGTATGAAATGTGGTGACAAACACATCACGAAGGTATGTAGTGCTACAACTCTGAAATGCCCCACTTGCAGTGGTCAACACCCCAGCAACTACCGAGGGTGTAGTCACTTCAAAAATGTTAAAACAAACATCCAGCTTAAAGCTCTAAATGTAAGTAATGTCAAGAGCTCATCCTCCCCTAATTCCATGTGTACTCTAATGGCTGGCTCTATTTTCAGCATAATGAAGAAACACATGGACACCAGACCTGTTAACCTCTGAAGGTGACTGTCAGTGAGATTTTGATGAGCTCTCAGTGAGATTTGGATGCTTGCGAGTGAGATTTTGGCATGCAGCCAATACATCAATGTTTTCCTTGTTATGCCTCCCATGGTCCAACCCGGGCACCCCCACCCCCCCAACCCAAATGCATTATGTTTCATTTTAATAATTTATTTTAACACTTTTAATGGTATTTGTCAGTAAAAGCATACAATAAAGTGTTTTTGATTTGTATGACGTGGTTATTCTTGTTTGCCATCACTGCACAGTTTTACAGGTCCAACTGCCACGAAAAACATGAATTTATCATTATTTTAAAAAAATGTATTCATTTTTGTATTCATGAATACTTTGTAAAGTATTTGTATTTGTATTCAAATACACTTGGAATTTTGTGTATTCGTATTCGTATTCATAAAATTTCAATGTATTTGTATTCGCATTCAATACATTTACAATGTATTCGCCCCAACCCTGCTTGAGGGGTGGTATTGTCACTTAAACAAGGCTGTTCAGTGTGCTCACCCCAACATATCTATATTTGTGAGTGTTCTCCAAAAGCTGGAAAAAGTGCAGAGAAACAAACTTATTCAGTATATGCATGGGGCATGCCCCCTCCTTGGAAGAAGGGGGTGGACGTCCCATGCATATACTCCTATACAGTTTCTCGATTCAGCAGCACATTTAGTGAAATTGAGCTAATAAAATTATGTTTAACATATATATTTAGCTCAACTTTGACATAGACAAATTTGAGGTTATGCCATGGCCCATCATCCGTCTGTCCGTCCATCAACAATTCAATACGGGTCAGGCTAGAGGCCATTTTTATGAGCCGATCTTTACGAAACTTCTTGGGTACCTTTGATATCACCTTGGGACAAGAATAAGTGTTTCTGAGTGTGGTCCAAAATTCAAGATGGCTGCCAGTGGCCATTTTGTATCAAAATTGGGTACAATCAGTTTTTTGTACACACCTTCTATACGGCTCGGGATAGAGGCCGTATTTATGAACCGATCTTTATAAAACTTCTTGGGATCCTTTGTTATCAGTGTGTGGGACGAGAAGGAGTGTTTTTGAGAGAAGTCGGAAATTCAAGATGGCCACCAGCAGCCATTTTGTACTGAAATTAGTGCAATCAGTTTTTTGTACAGAACTTCTGTATGAAAGTTCTGATTTGAATAAATTTTTGTATGAATATTTAGTTACATGGAACATATCACATATAATACAAGTTGTTTTCTCGTGCAGAAACTATGCAAATTAGATGAACTTTGCTTTATTCAGTGCTACTTATACACAGTAAGTGCACATGTCAGTATGGCTCAGGCTAGAGGCTGTATTTATGAACCGATCTTTACAAAACTACTTGGGTACCTTTGTTATCACCTTGGGACGAGAATGAGTGTTTTTGGGTGCCGTCCGAAATTCAAAATGGGCGCCGCGGCCATTTTGTACTGAAATTAGGTACAATCAGTTTTTTGTACAGAACTTTCATATGAAGGTTCTGATTTGAATAAATTTTTGAATGAATGTTTAGTAACATGGAATACATCATATATAATACAGGGTTTTTTCTTGTGCAGAAATTATGCAAATTAGATGAACTTTGATTTATTCAGTGCTACTTATTCATAGTAAGTGCACATGTCAATACGGCTCAGGCTGGAGGCTGTATTTATGAATCGATCTTGACGAAACTTCTTATGTACCTTTGTTATTACCTTGGAACAGGAACAAATGTTTTTGGGTGTGGTCCAAAGTTCAAGATGGCTGCAGATGGTCAATTTATACTGAAATTAGGTGCAATCATCAGTTTTTTGTACCGAACTCCTAGGACTACGAGTGCTTTGGGGGGCTTGGCCAAAAATTCAAAATGCCTGTTGGCAGTCATATTTACGGGAATTTTTTTGTACAGAACCTGTAAAGAAGATTTTTTATGCCAGTAATGTTTACTATAAATTTATTGGGTGCCTTTGTTATCACTGTGCTATGAGAACAAATATTTTTGGGTTCAATCAGACCCACTCGGGGACTCAAAAAGGGGGATAATTAAAAATCTTTTCCAAAAACACAAGACAAAATAATGTTTCAAATTCAGCATCCCTAGGATGCATATATTCAAATGTGTTAAAGCCAAGTTCCTATGTTAATATTTGGTCTTGTTTGGGAGGGTAAACATTAGCACAGCCCGAAACCCGATTTTCTATTTACAATGAGAAAAATAAAACCTCCTCAACCGTGGGAAGCCTATGAGCTAAAAAAAAAAAATTCAAATACCTATATTTTAAGAAGAACTGTATGGATCAACCTTAGAAGGGTTTGAATCAAACAGGACAAAGCAATTGCTAACATTTGGCTTATGGTGTGCCATACAAGGATCCCCATTGTAACATTAACCCCATGAAGCTTTCTTTTCTAGTTTAGCATCTAACTGTCACCCACCTTTACAATACTTTACCTATACATTTATTACAGGCTACAGTCAGTATTTATGTACAGACAGTTACAATACTTTACATGTACCTTTGTTATCAGGTCATTACCTAGATGTGTGTCATTGCTGTGTTACATACTATACATGTACATGTCTTACACAAATTGAGCTACAGTGTCATTGACACTTTCATATTATATATCTATTATACAGATTTATTCAAACTCATTCCAGTGAGGTGTCCAATGATATGGTTTTGTTGAAATTCTTTTTTATGTGTACCCATACTATGTATGGTATACATAATGCCAGCATCCGGGGTGGCCGTCCATCTGTCCGTCCGTCCGTCCGTCCATCCATCTGTCCGTCCATCCGTCCGGCATCCGTATCCATTTCTTTGTCATTCGGTAACTTGAAAAATATTGCTTGGATTGTCAAGTTACTTTATATTTTTGTTCAGGTTACTGATGTGTCGAGCTGTATAGTTTTTGGTGTAAATCTGATAATTGATCCTGAGATGTTAACCCCTTATCCTTCAAATTGAAAATTCCTCCAATCCCTTTGGCATTCGATAACTTGAAAAATATTGCTTGGATTGTCAAGTTACTTTATATTTGTGTTCAGGTTACTGATGTGCCAAGCTGAATAGTTTTTGGTGTAAATCTGTTATTTTGATCCTGAGATATTAACCCTTTATCCTTCAAATTGAAAATTCCTCCAATCCCTTTGGCATTCGATAACTTGAAAAATATTGCTTGGATTGTCAAGTTACTTAATATTTGTGTTCAGGTTACATCTGTGGTGGCCCTCCGTCATACAGCTTTCTACTAGTTGCACATATGGGTACACATCTGACGATTTCATCGGCCTATTTTTTTAGCACACCTGAGCGAAGCTCAGCGGGAGCTTTACTGATCGTGATCCGTCCGTCGTCCGTCCAGCATTAACTTTACATTATCGACTTCTCCTCCTAAATCACTAGCCGAATTTTATTCAAATGTTGGCTAAATATTTATTACCTAATGCCAATTCAGATTTGTTCAAATGAAGTTGCCCCTCCTCCTGGGTGGGGCCACGCCCCCAAGGGGCACCAAAATCTTTGAAAATCTTCTTCTCAAGAACCAGCAGTAGCAGACACTTGATATATGGTATGCAGCTTCCTTTTGAGGTGTAGACTCATATTTGTTCAAGAGAAGTTCGAGGGATAATATTTGGCGTTGTTATGGGAGGGACAAAAATTTTGGCCCCGCCCTATATTTATATTTTCTGAACCGAGAGGTCGATTTGAACCAAATTTAATGTGAGGACTTATTGGGTCATAAGTACTTGATTTATGCCCCAAAAAAATTTCTTGCAGCCCCGTGGGAACCTTAGGAGCTGAAAATAGAAAAAATTTAAAACGCCTATATCTCCAAAATTGCACTGCACTGAGAATTTTTATTTGGTGTAAAGCTTCCTTAGGACCAACAGAAAAGATTGGTAAAAAAAAATTGCTATCGGTTTTATCATAGGGTAAGGTTTTGAGACTTTGAAAAAGTGCTGAGTCAGCACTATTTAACACTGTAGGCAATGGGAAAAACATTAAAGAATCTTCTTTTTCGGATTCACCGGTCAGAATCCTTTCATACTTGGTATACAACATCAATAGGGGAGTCAGATTCAAGTTTGTTCAAATCGAGCCCCTGGGTTCATATTTGGGCTTCCTATGGGAGCCTGAATTTTAACTTGGTGCAATATGAGGATTATTCTTTAAAAATCTTCTTTTCAGATCCACCAGGCAAAATTCTTTCATATTTGGTATACAACATCTCTAGGGGGTTCAGATTCAAGTTTGTACAAATTGTGTCCCTGGGTTCATATTTGGGCTCCCTATGGGAGCCCGAATTTTAACTTAGTGCAATATGGGGAGGGGGTCAGATTCAAGTTTGTTCAAATCAAGTCCCTTGTTTCATCAGTTATGGCTTTCAAACTGCAGTGGCGTAACAATGCTTGGAAATTTGGAAATGCTTATCTATAGCTGGGAGAATTGGATCTAGTTGGCAAGACCTATGCTATTATAATGATTATCTGACATGGACACCTGAATTTAATTTCATGATGTCATTCCTCTGTAGTGTTGATGAACTATAACGAGCTGAATGTGATCCAAAATACTTCTTTGAACCACTTTGTCAGGTGAGCGATTTAAGGCCACGTGGGGCCTCTTGTTTATATAGCAAGGGTATATAGGATTTGCTGTCCATCCGCCCATCTGTCCATCAGTCCATCCATCCGTCGTACCATCCCAAAATTCAGTCATGAATAACTTGTAAAGTACTTGATTGAGTGACTTGATATTTGGTATGCAAGTGTATCTTATTACTGTATACCCATAGTGAAATGCAGGTATTATTCGAGATTTTATTGTGAATTTATCCGCCTTGAAATTAATTCATGAATAACTTGCAGAGTACTGACTGAAATGACTTCATATTTCATGTACAACTCTATCTTATTGATGTCTACCCACAGGATAAGGTCTTTCTATCTGTCCATCCATCAGTCTGTCCATCTGTCTATCCCAAAATTCAAGCATGAAAAACTTGCAAAGTACTTGGTTGAGTGACTTGATATTTGGTATGCAAATGTATCCTGTTGCTGTATACCTATAGTGAAATGCGGGTGCAGGTTAAGTTAGAGAGTTACTCACTACTGCTCAGTGGTTCTCTCCACATATTCTGGTTTTCCCTACCTGTAAAACTGTCTGACATGACATAACCTTGACTGTTGAAAGTGTCATTAAACTCCATTAAGTAAATAAAAAAATAAATAGTGTGTGGACAAAGAGTCAGATAATGTGATGTATTGGTTTGGGGGTGTGGTTACTGCATTGATATAATTCCCACATCTGACAATCTAACACTGAGCCTTGTGAAGTTCTCTCGGACTGCTTTCCAAGAATTAGTGTCAGTTGCAGGTATTGATGGTTTGAAATACATAAATAAACTTTCTGAACCCTTAAGTGCCTGGATTTTTTTTTTACATACTTTGACAGTCTAACTCCTGTGTATTTACAGTTGTTTCTTGGCAAGTCTTGGTCACCTATATTGGCAGACAACACTTGCCTAGAAATAACTGCCAAGGAACTCAGAGTATTATTTATTTATTGATGTTTAAGGTCACATATTTATGCGAACTCAAGTATACCTTAAAAGTTTACGCAGATACTGTATGATGGGACACCTTGTTTTGTTGCAGTGAAAAGTGATCAGAGTTGAAAACAGGCCCTTAATTCCCCATACAGTTATAAACAGCTCCTTTTATTTTGCTCTGAAAATGTTGTCCCACGTTTATTCTTCCTTGATAACGCTACTGGTATGATATATTTATTTATCTTGGCATTGTTGTAATGTATGAACACTGTTAAGTCATCAGCAGCTGTGTATTGTATATACGGTAGTTATTAACATAAAATTAATCTGAGGAATCTGGTTCGATTTTTATTTCGAGGTGAGCAAAAGCAGAAGGCTTTTGTTTAAACCATATACCCCCAATGTTTCGCATGCGCTTATACCCTGGATGTTGCACGCTCTCATATACCTTGGATGTTGGGTGCACCCTTTGCCATGCCTATTTGTCCAAGCCATTCTCACCAACCAAAAGACAGAATTTATTGGGATATAGGGACAATTACTAAATGTTATTATCACATAGAAAACAAGTGAAACAGAGGATTTTTTTCTGAAACCAAACTGAAATCGAAACTGGATCTGAAAAATCAAAACCTCCCATCTCTAAATTCAACATTAATACTGTAATCAAATTTACTTTTCAAAAAATTGTCCAATCATCTTCATTCAGTTCAGATGTACAATAAAGTGGAAAAGGGCACATATTCTTAAGCTCCACAGAAGAGGGAACGGATATGAAAACTTTACTATATCTTTGATATTTTTTTATCATAGTCAAGAGACATGGAAAAAGAATATGTGTATTTATTTTTTTTATACCTTTTAGACAAATCCAGAACTAATGAAAGACACAGAAGCCGAATCTGATGCTATTTCTGTGAGCCGACCTGTGTATCATACTGCCATTTGTCGAGAAGCCAAAGTTTGGCATGAGACCGGTGTTGTATGGTGAGTAATATAAATGCTGTTGTTATAACTGGCTTGATGTGTTACTAGTAATTTTTGCCCTCATTGGCCTAATTGTGACTTGAATCACTTTTGACTGCAACAGAAAAGGTAACCTAACTTGGTGTCTCTGGGGAAAATTGCGGAAAACTGCATGTTATATTTTAAGTCCATTTGCAGTCGTTCCTAACCAAGACTTTCCTAGAAACTACTTCAAATCCACAAGATGCAGACTGTCTTTAGGTATGCTTTTCAGGTTTTAGTTACGTACAGCAATAAAAAAAACATTAAAAGTTTTTGAGTCTCCCGATGTTGTAGTAATATTGGAAGACACAGCAAGGAAATAAAATTGTCCAATGCCTTAGAATCAAAATTTTTTTTTTTGGCCTATTTTATATCTTGTTTGACAGAGCTCTGTCAAACAAGATATTTGAAGGTTAGGCCTACAAAAGTTAAAAAAACTGTTTCTCAGACCCTCCTGCCTTGTCATATTGGCTGCCGTATGCTCGCTTTTATAACCAGTGCAAACTTAAAAAAACAACCATAGGAATATGGATATGGATTATTTATTTATTCATTGGTGCTTAATGCCACAGCGGCTGGAGCTATATCATGGTGACAAACAGTGTTACATGTACGAGATTTTACTGTGAGTGGAGAAGACATAGTTCTTCTTTTTTAAGTTTTTCTCATTTAGTCATATAGGATCACAAAATTTACTGAGGAAAGAAATTTCATATCAAATCGTTAAGCATTTGAGACTCAAATACATCATGATATGATCTGAAATTTCTTCACACCAGGCACTCTGGTAGTGCAACCAAAGTTTCTCCAGTCACTCTGTTGTTCGCCTGTTTAACTATGGATTTTAACCAATTATATCTTGTTTGACAGAGCTCATTTACCCTTTTCCCAATGAATCACCCTCATCTGTCCGCGTAATGTGCAACTTCAGCAGTTGAAAAAATATTATTTTTCAAAAAAATTTCGAATAAAACCTTATCATGTGACCCCTCGTTGGAACAAGCTCATTGAGCTCATTCCGAGGGGTCACATGATATGGTTTTGTTGAAATGTTTTGAAAAATTTGAAAAATGATTTAAAATAATAAATTTTGTTATCATCTGCGTTGGGTAAAGGGTTAAGCTCTGTCAAACAAGGTACATTTGGTTAAATATCAAACAAAATTATGGGAAATAATTGCTGCTGAAAACTTTGCTATTTTGACTTCAGAGTGCAGAGGGTTTAATAAAATCAATCGGAGCTGTGCTTAACTGAGGTTCATATCGATTTAAGGAAATGGGGGTTTAGAAATTTGTAATCAAATTGTGATGAATTTAAGACCGTTTTATCACAAAATGTGTAATTGAACCCTTTTTCTAACATAACAGCCAAAACTGACCAACGCTATTCACAGAAATCACCAACAATATTATTCAATATTTTACCTCCAAAACATAGCATATCAACCCTTATCTTAAAGGGCTCATCATGCTCATTCCAATGAGGGATCATAAGCTTCATTTTCAAAGCAAAATATAGTAAAAGCCAGTATTCAGTAAATAATTTTGTAATACAGTACGTGGAGAGTGTATTATCACTAAATCACCTGCAGAGTGGAGATTCCACCCGAGCAGTAATTGCAAATTTGTTGCAAAGCATAACCAGCACCAGCTAAGTTTCAGCCAATGGACCTCCGGGTTAAACCTGGAGGTCCATTGGCTGAAACATTGCTTGTGTTTTTTGTTGATATGTACAAAATTTGAAAGTTATAGCTTGGGTGATAACCCCACTCCGGTGGTGATTTAGTTACAATCCACTCTCCACGTACTGTACATGTAATCCAATAAGACTAAAATCCTTGCCCTCTGGTTGCAAGAGAGTTTTGCTTATATTTTTAGCTCAACATTGGCGAAGCCAGATTTGAGCTTTTGTCATGGCCCGTCGTCCGTCGTCTGTCTGTCCGTCTGGCCGTCTGTCTGTATGTCAACAATTGGATACGGCTCGGGCTAGAGGCCGTTTTGATGAACCGATCTTTACGAAACTTCTTGGGTACCTTTGTTATGACCGTGGGATGAGAACGAGTGTTTTTGGGTGCGGTCCAAAATTCAAGGTGGCTGCCAGCCGCCATTTTGTACCCACGATGCAGAAATCTGTTTTTTGTACAGAACTTCCATATGAAAGCTCTGATTTGAATAATTTTTTATATGAATGTTTAGTACCATGGGATACATCACATATAATACGGGTTTTTTTCTCGTGCGTAAATTGTGCAAATTAGACTAATTTTGATGTTTTTTGGTGTTACTTTCAGCACTGTAAGTGCAAATGCCAATACGGCTCGGGCAAGAGGCCGTATTTATGAACCGATCTTTACGAAACTTCTTGGGTACCTTTGGTATCACCGTGGGACGAGAACGAGTGTTTTTGGGTCCGGTCCGAAATTTAAGATGGCCGATGGCAGCCATTTTGTACAAAATTAGGTGCAATCAGATTTTTGCACAGAACTTCCATATGAAAGCGCTGATTTGAATAATTTTTTGTGTGAATGTTTAGTACCATGGGATACATCACATATAATATAGGTTTTTTTCTCGTGCAGAAATTATGCAAATTAGATGAACTTTGATTTTTTCAGTGCGACTTACACACAGTAAGTACACATGTCAATACGGCTCAGACTAGAGTCTGTATTTATGAACTGATCTTCACGAAACGTCTTGGGTACCTTTGTTATCACCTTGGGACAAGAACGAGTCTTTCTGGGTGCGGTCTAAAATTCAAGATGGCTGCCAGTGGCCATTTTGTACCGAAATTAGGTCAAATCAGTTTTTTGTACACAACTTCTATACAGCTCAGACTAGAGGCCATATTTATAAACCAATCTTTACGAAACTTCTTGGGTACCTTTGTTATCACCGTGGGATGAGAGCGAGTGTTTTTGGGTGTGGTCCGTAAATTCAAGATGGCCACCAGCAGACATTTTGTACCAAAATTAGTGCAATCAGTCTTTTGTGCAGAACTTCTGTATGAAAGTTCTGATTTGAATAAATTTTTGTATGAATGTTTAGTAACATGGATTACATCACATATTGTAAGGGGGTTTTTTTCATGCAGAAATTATGCAAATTAGATGAACTTTGATTTTTTCAGTGCTACTTACACAATGTAAGCACACATGTCAATACGGCTCAGGGTAGAGGCAGTATTTATGAACCGATATTCACAAAACTTCTTGGGTACCTTTGTTATCACCTTGGGACGAGAATGAGTGTTTCTGGGTACGGTCCAAAATTCAAGATGGCTGCCAGTGGCCATTTTGTACCGAAATTAGGTCCAATCAGTTTTTTGTCACAAGTTCTATACAGCTCGTATTTATGAACTGATCTTGTGTCCTTGGGCAAGACACTTCACCCCCATTGCCCATGTGGAGGCATGATGACGGCGTGTGTCCTTAGGCGTACTGCACGTCGATGGTACGCATGTCTTCAACCAATCTAACCCTGCCTGTGCTGCAGTGTGGAGTTACGATGTTGGGGAGCTGGCAGCTGCTCGTTGTTGCTCGGTGGTTCTCTCTGGGTACTCCGGCTCCCTCCATCCGTAAAACTGTCATGGTCATGATTAGCCATTGTGCATAAATAAGTGACCTTAAACATCAATAAATAAATAAATATGAACTGATCTTCACAAAACTTCTTGGGTACCTTTGTTTTCACCTTGGGACAGGAACGAGTGTGTTTTGGGGTGCGTTTGTTATCACTGTGCTATGAGAACAAATATTTTGGGGTTCAGTCACACCCACTCTGGGACTCAAAGATTTCTTTTCTAGTTTAGCATCTGACTGTCACCCACCTTTACAATACTTTACTTATACATTTGTTACAGGCAACGGTCAGTATTTATGTACAGACCGTTACAATACTTCATGTGTACCTTTGTTATCAGGTCATTACCTAGATGTTTGTCATTGCTGTGTCACATACTATACATGTACATGTCTTTGTCTTGACAAGTTGAGCTACAGTGTCATTGACACTTTCTTTTGGTGTTTACACCTCAAGTAGTGTATGTTACCACTTGACATTTGAAATTAGGTTGCCCATTTTGCAATTATTTCATTAACAGAGTGACTTTCAAACCACTTTAGTTTTCTAGATTTTTAACATTTGCAGCAGATGATGTTCTGGATGAACTGTTGTTTAACCCTTTACCCAATGCAGACGATTTCAAAATTTATTATTTTCAATAGCATTTTTTAATTTTCTTCAAAAAATTTCTACAAAACCATATCATGTGACCCCTCTTTGGAACGAGCTCGACGAGCTCGTTCCAAAGAGGGGTCACATGATATGGTTTTGTTGAAATATTGCGAAAAATAATATTTTTTCAGCTGCTGAATTTGCATATTACGCGGGCGGATGCGGGCGGATGCGGGCGATTCGTTGGGTAAAGGGTTAAATTAAAAATCAGTTCAGAGTGACCTTGACGTTTATCTGATTCATTGATTATTTGCCCAGTGACATTGTGGGGTATTGACAAGAGGTTTATTTACTAATCTTGTTATCATTAAACGTAGCCTTGTTCATTTCACAATGTGGGTTTTGTGCCATGGGTAGGGTCTTTTTGAAACATACATGTCAGTGTCAGTGGCGGTGCCAGAGTTACAGAAGTGAGGGGGTACAGTTGGGTATTGCCCACCGCATAGCGTCGGCCTCAGCGCGGAGTCCCGATCTGAGGATGATTCCGCATTTGAGAAATTTTTTTAAACTTTTGTTGTAAATGGTGTTCTCTGGAGTATTCTCAGACAATCAAATTAAAACAGTTTTATCCTTTTGAAAGTTATTGGTTAGTTCTTTCAGTTATAGAAAACGTCTTACATGGTGACATTTTAATGGAAGAACGCAGTTGTAAAGTGCAAGCACAAAGCACCAAATGACACTCAAATTGAAAATGAAAATAGGCTGCATTCCAAATGGATGCATTGCACGCTCTCGATTCTAGCATTCCTCGAATACTCTTAAGCGGTATGTTTCAGACCGTTTGAACGTGGCATGCCTTGTTGCAATTTGGGCCCTCGACTCTTGTTTGTTGTTTGCAGCTAATGTGTGTGTGTGGGGGGGGGGGGGGGGGGGGGGGTGCACACACAAAACACAAACATAATTTAAAAACTTCTCTGATTTAGTGCACTTGGGAATATGGAATTAAGCATACCCACCATTACACTGCAACGTTCAATACAAAAATTAAAATTAGTTAGTCTGTGAGTCTGTAAGTCTGTTCACATTTTCCTTTAGCACGGGCTACACCCCGCAGTTCTTGTCTGATCGTCACGAAATTTCATATGCAGGTTTGGGGTCATGTCTAGATGAGAACGTCCCCTTTTGGTCGCGATCGGGCAACTGGTATGGCTGCCCGAGCCCCAAACCCGAAAACCATTAGCACAGTCTACAGGTTGTATTTATGAAGGGATTTCATTATAACTTGGTAGGATGTCTCTGTTTAATGCCTAGATGAGAATGTCCCCTTTTGGGCATGATCTATCAACCATGATGGCTGCCCAAGCCCAAAACCCAAAAAACTTTTAGCGCAGTATGCAGGTCATGTTTAATATGGAGGGATTTCATTGTAACTTGGTAGGATGACTGTCTAGATGAGAATTTCCCTATTTGGGCGTAATCTGCCAACAGTGACGACTGCCCGAGCCCAAAACCCAAAAACCTTTAGCACAGTCTACAGGTCATATTTATTGAGGAATTTCATTGTAACTTGGTGGGTTGACTTCCTATAATGTCTAGATGAGAAAGTCCCCTTTTGGGCGTGATTGGGCAACTGTGACGGCTACAGGGACCTGAAGCCCGAAAACCTTTAGCACAGTCTACAGGTCCTATTTATGAAGGGATTTCATTGTAACATGGTAGGATGACTCCAAATAATGTCTAGATGAGAACGTCCCATTTTGATCGCGATCATTCAGCCTTGATGGGTGCCCGAGCCCAAAAACCTTTAGCATAGGCAAAAGATCATATTTATAGAAGGATTTCATTGTAACCTGTTAGGTTGACTCCATATAATGCCTAGATGATGACATCCCCTTTTGGTCGTGATTGGTCAGCTGTGATGGCTACAAGTGCCCGAAGCCCGAAAACCTTGAGCACAGTCTACAGGTCATATTTATGAAGAGAATTCATTGTAACTTCGTAGAATCACTCCAGATGATGCCCAGATGAGATTGTCCCCTTTGGTTGCGATCATTCAACCATGATGGCTGCCTGAGCGTGAAGCCCGAAAACCTTTAGCACAGTCTACAGGTCATATTTATGAAGGGATTTCATTGTAACATGGTAGGTTCTCCTCATATAATGTCTAGATGAGAACGTCCCCTTTTGGACATGATTAGGCAACTGTGACGGCTAAAGGGGCCCGAAGCCCGAAAACCTTTAGCACAGTCTACAGGTCATATTTATGAAGGGATTTCATTGTAACTTGGTAGGATGACTCCAAATAATGTCCAGATGAGAACGTCCTATTTTGGTCATGATCATTCAGCCTTGATGGGTGCCCGAGCCCAAAAACTTTTAGCATAGGCAAAAGGTCATATTTATAGAAGGATTTCATTGTAACCTGTTAGGTTGACTCCATATAATGCCTAGATGATGACATCTCCTTTTGGTCGTGATTGGTCAGCTGTGATGGCTACAAGTGCCCGAAGCCTGAAAACCTTGAGCACAGTCTGCAGGTCATATTTATGAAGGGATTTCATTGTAACTTTGTAGGATCACTCCAGATGATGCCCAGATGAGATTTCCCCTTTGGTTGCGATCATTCAACCATGATGGCTGCCCGAGCCCGAAGCCTGAAAACCTTTAGCACAGTCTACAGGTCATATTTATGAAAGGGTTTCATTGTAACTTGGTAGGTTGACTTCATATAATGTCTAGATGAGAACGTCCCCTTTTGGACACGATTGGGCAACTTTGACGGCTACAGGGGCCCAAAGCCCGAAAACCTTTAGAACAGTCTACAGGTCATAATTATGAAGGGATTTCATTGTAGCTTGGTAGGATGACTCCAAATAATGTCTAGGTGAGAACATCCCCTTTTGGTCACAATCATTCAGCCTTTATGGCTGCCCGAGCCCAAAGACCTTTAGCATAGTCTACAGGTCATATTTATGGAAGGATTTCAGTGCAACTTGTTAGGTTGACTCCATATAATGCCTAGATGATGACTTCCACTTTTGGTCATGATTGGTCAACTGTGGTGCCTACAGGTGCCCGAAGCCCGAAAATCTTGAGCACAGTCTACAGATCATATTTATGAAAGGATTTCATTATAACTTTGTAGGATCACTCCAGATGATGCGTAGATGAGAATGTCCCCTTTTGATTGCGATCATTCAACCATTATGGCTGCCCGAGCCCTAAGCCTGAATACCTTTAGCACAGTCTACAGATCATATTTATGAAGGGATTTCATTGTAACTTAGTAGGTTTGACTTCATATAATGTCTAGATGAGAATGTCCCTTTTTGGACATGATTGGGCAACTGTGACAGCTACAGGGCCTGAAGCCCAAAAACCTTTAGAACAGTCTACAGGTCATAATTATGAAGGGATTTCATTGTAGTTTGGTAGGATGACTCCAAATAATGTCTAGATGAAAACGTCCTCTTTTGGTCGCGATCATTCAGCCTTGATGGCTGCCCGAGCCCAAAAACCTTTAGCATGTCTGTAGGTCGTATTTATGGAAGGATTTCATTGTAACTTGCTAGGTTGACTCCATATAATGCCTAGATGATGACATCTTCTTTTGGTCGTGATTCGTCAACTGTGATGGCTACAGGTGCCCGAAGCAAGAAATCCTGGAGCACAATCTACAGGTCATATTTATGAAGGGATTTCATTGTAACTTGGTAGGTTGACTTCATATAATGTCCAGATGAGAACGTCCCCTTTGGACGCAATTGGGAAACTGACAGCTACAGGGGCCTGAAAACCTTTAGCACAGTCTACAGGCCATATTTATGAAGGGATTTCAATGTAACTTGATAGGATGACTCGTTTTGGAATAATTTCACTGTAACTTGGTAACTTTCGTTGATATACGTTAACTGTGAGGGCCACATACATTAACTGTGAGGTCATATTAACCCACCCCTCATCTCTTTAGTACAGTGTACACCTCATATTATTTTTATCAAAAACATAGCATACAGGGAAAGAAATGAACATATTCTCAATTATCACAATTCTTGTCTTATTTCATAATCCTTTCATAAACATTGAACATTATCCTTTTCATCAAACACAACACTCAAGTTAAGCTACAGTGTCATTGACACTTTCATTGAATTCTGACGTCATATGTTTATTAGATGTGCTGTAGACAATATTTTCAAAAGATTTTTTTTATAGCCCATTTGAAAAATGGTTGTATTATGTAAGATTAGTCTGTCTGTCCATCCATTAACATTTTTGGTTCCCGACCGATAACTCCAGTTTGGATTATTTGATCTCAACCAAACTTGGTATGTGTATTACCCAGCTAGTAATACAGGCCCTGTTCGAATATGGGTTCCATCCAAATTTTTACATGAGTTACAGCCCTTATTCGATTCAGAATTTGACAGTCTATTAACATTTTGGGTTTTGGACCGATAACTCCAGTTTGAATTATTTGATCTCAACCAAAGTTAGTGCAATTCAAAATGGCTAACATGCATATTTAGTCATGCCTGGCAGTGCTCTTGTTGATATTGATTAATTGATAATTTATTTCTGTTATATTTTCAGTTATGAAACATCTTCACCATCAATTCCAGTTGGACAGTTTATTGCGGCAAGACCACTGTCACGGGACTGTGATTCATTCAGTTATCGTAAGTTGATATTGAACTTGTATTTTCACTGGTAAAGTAAAGTCCATTATTACACATCCATTAAACTTTAAACCCTTGTATTCAACGGAATCGCCGCTATGATATAAATGATTCTGTATTCAACGGGTGATATACAAGCCAGAACTTTTTTTCCACACTGTTTAGTTATGCTTCGAAAAGTTTCCATATTTCGTTATACAATCATCGACCATCTGTCGCACAGTGTGAAAATGAAAACGGCCAAAGAAAAATAAAGTCGGTTCACAAAAAATTAGCCAAAAATGAGATCATATTTTTAAAAAACCCAATCATTTCCAACCAGAACATTAACCCAGTCCCGTGGCCACCTCATTTTGTGGATCCCATTATATCTAAATTGGTCAACTTTATTTCGGTAAATCTTCGTACATCTTGACATGCTTCGAACTTCTTTTAAAAACGTTTCTCCCAGCTGTTTTGCAAATCTGCATATATTTGTACATATATTTTAACTAACAGTAATAGCCTCCAAATGGTTAGGCATGAATGGGCACCAGCCATTCATGCCTAACCATTTGGTGGCTATTACTGTTAGTAAACAGCGACACGAATTTCAACAAACACTGGTTCCAAAAAGGTTGTTTTGATTTTTAGCTCACCTGACTGAAAGTCAGGGTGAGCTTTTCTTATCACTCTTCGTCCGTCGTCCGTCTGTCCGTCGTCCTGCGTGAAGGTGGTATTTGAGCCTCTTTCTCCTAAACCACTGACCACATTTTAATTAAACTTCATGTAAGTAGTGGTTATATAGGGGCATTTTGATTTTTGTGCAAACTAGGTTTCGGCTCATATTGAGCAGAGGGGTGGAGGAAAAATGGCCAAATTTTTTTAACATCTTCTTCTAATGAACCACCAGTAGCAGTGACTTGATATGTGGTATACAGAGTCCTTTTGAGGTTTAGAATCAAGTTTGTTCAAGAGAAGTTTGTCGGGCACTATTTGCCTTTGTTATGGGAGGGGCAAACATTTTGGCCACGCCTAAAATTTCTATTTTCAGAACCATGAGGTCGATTTGAACCAAATTTGATATGAGACGATAATGGTTTATAAGTAGTTGATTGATGCAAAAAAATTTTTTTTCATTGCCCTGTGGGAACCTCGGGAGCTAAAAATAGGAAAAACCTTAAAACTGCCATATCTCCAAAACTACACGGCACAGAGAATTCATATTTTGTATAAAGCTTACTTTTATCCAGTAGAATAGAATGGTTAAAAAAATCCCTATCAGTTTGATCACAAGGTACTTTTTTCAGGACTTTGAAAAAGTGCTGAGTCAGCACTTTTTAACACTGTAGGCAATGGGAAAAACATTAAAAAATCTTCTTCTCCAGATCCAGCATGCAGAATCTTTTGATATTGGGTATGTAACATTGTAGGGTGGATCTGATTCAAGTTTGTTCAAATCGGCCCCCCTGGGTTCATATTTGGGCTCAGTATAGGAGCCCGATTTCGAACTTAGTGCATTTCAGACAAATTTCTCCAAAAATCTTCTTCTCCAAATCCAGCAGGCAGAATCTTTTGATATTTGGTATGCAACATTGTGGGGTGGATCTGATTCAAGTTTGTTCAAATCGGCTCCCTAGATTCATATTTGGGCTCACTATAGAAGCTCGAATTCGAACTTAGTGCATTTCAGGCAAATTTCTTAAAAAATCTTCTTCTTCAGATCCAGCAGGCAGAATCTTTTGATATTTGGTATGCAACATTGTGGGATGGATCTGATTCAAGTTTGTTCAAATCGGCCCCCAGGATTCATTTTTAGGCTCACTATAGAAGCCCGAATTCGAACTTAGTGCATTTCAGGCAAATTTCTTAAAAAAAATCTTCTTCTCCAGATCCAGCAGGCAGAATCTTTTGATATTTGGTATGCAACATTGTGGGGTGGATCTGATTCAAGTTTGTTCAAATCAGCCCCCTGGGTTTATATTTGGGCTCAGTATAAGAGCCCAAATTTGAACTTAGTGCATTTCAGGCAAATTTCTTTGAAAATCATCTTCTCCAGATTCAGCAGGCAGAATCTTTTGATATTGGGTATGCACCATGCTTAGAAGGGTGAGATTCAAGTTTGTTCAAGCCAAGTCCCTGGGTTCATATTTGGGCTCACTGTGGTAGCCCGAATGATAACTTACTTCAAAATGAGGAATTTTCTTTAAAAATCTTCTTCTTCAGATCCAGCAGTCGGAATGTTTTGATATTTGGTATGCAGCATCCTTACGGGGGTGAGATTCAAGTTTGTTCAAGCCATGTCCCTAGGTCCATATTAGGACTCACTCTGGGAGCTCGAATTGTAACTTATTTCAAAATGAGGAATTTTCTTTAAAAATCTTCTTCAGATCCAGAAGTCAGAATGTTTTGATATTTGGTGTGCAGCATCCTCAGGGGGGTGAGATTCAAGTTTGTTAAAGCCAAGTCCCTGGGTTTATATATGGGCTCCCTGTGGGAGCCCGAATTATAACTTAGTTCAATATGAGCAATATTCTTTAAAAATCTTTTTTTAGATCCACTGGTCAAAATCTTACGATATTTGGTATAAGCTTTTCTTAGGAGGAGCAGATGCAACTTGTTGAAATCAATTCTCTGGGTTGATATTTAGGCTACCATGTCAGGTGAGCGCCCTCAGACCCCCTGGGGCCTCTTGTTTATCGATCCATTTGATCAGGAGTACAGCTTCAGTCAAAACAAACTCTTCACCTTTGGGTTTAAACATCGGAATTAAAATTTGTTTATTTAAATGAATTTTAATGCATGGGTTGTGTAATAAACACAGAACGCGATGTGTGTTTGAATCGGTGGGTATTTTACATAACTCGTTGGAATGGCATAATCATATTCGGTTCTCGCGAAATTTGACTATGCCATTCCAACTCGTTATGTAAAACATCCACCGATTCAAACACTCATCGTGTTCTGTCTACGTATGCATTATTAGAATTTAACGTTTTTATTACAACATTCCTATATTTTCTCCAATAAAAGTAAAAACATCGGTATAAAATACTTATGGTTATTACTTGGTTACTTTCATATCGGTTGAGATATCAGTCTGAGTTAATTTCCTTTCAGTCTAAGACCAAAGGTTGTAGGCTGATGTAATGTTACTGAGGGCTGATATCTCGGCCAATGTGAAACTATCCAAGTAATAACCTAATATTCTGATACAGTGGAACCCTGTTAATTGAATAGCCACTTTGCCAATGAAAATTGTTCAATTAACAGGAATATTCAGTTAACAGGGATTGCATCACTTTCCTGTATTCTAGAGATAAACTTAGCATTTATTCTATTATATGAGCTCTGTCAATCAAGATATAATAGGTTAAATGCCCCTATTGAATGTACCGAAGCTAAAATAGGTCTATAAACAAAGGAAAACTGGGGAAAGTCAAGGTAATATCTCGACAAGTTACAGGAATTTTTATTCCATTAACAGGAGTTTACTCTATAACCTATATTTGATTAACAGGTTAAATTTGTTCTGGAGGTATGGTAAATGGTTTTGCGTTCAAAAATTATATTCAGTTAACATGGATATACAATTAAGAGATATCCAATTAAGTTGGCTCCACTGTATCTGTTACAGTTTTTTGACAGTTGTTAATGTTTCTCTTTCTTTTCATAAAGTCTGAAGCTTCCCCTTCTTCTAGTCCAACTGTCTGAATGATGCAGCTTCCCTGCTGTGTTCAGATAGCCAATCTATCTCTTTTCTCACTTCCACAAATCACCGCCTTACAACTCTGAATCTTAATTTGCATTGAAGTTTGTGTACAACTATCTTTTTTCTTTTCCTCGCCCAAATCCTTACTGCCATCATTATTAATACCTCACCATACAAAAACAACTCCTTTTTGCCTGGTAATGCCAATTTTACTAATTGGTTGCTTTTGATGAATAATGGTGAACAATTTTGCTGTAAACTAAATGACTGTGCCCAGTATTGCATCAAAGGGGTCAACTCGAGCTTGGTTCATATCGGCCAAGATCGGCATCATATCAGCTAAGTTTGAAGTCACATCAGTTGAGCTCGATAATGAGCAATTCTGGGAAAGAAAATCATAGAAAATAAATAAAACTGTATTGAGGGTAGCAACACTTCATGCACATACATAGACAGAACATGATGTGTGTTTGAGTTGGTGGGTGAGAGCCATAGACTTGAGCAAAATATGACCCTGCTATTCCAACCAGTTATGTAAAACACCCACCAATTCAAACACACATCATGTTCTGTGTTTATTATGCATCCTACTCATTAAAATTCATTTGAATGAACAAATTTTTAATTCCGATGTTTAAACCCAAAGGTGAAGACTCTGTTTTGTTTGAAGCTGTACTGATAAAATAGATGGATAAAAAATCAAATCAATCTTTTGGGAACCAGTCTATATTACATTTCTTATCTTTTCTGTTGGGCGTGTTTGTTGAAATTGTATCACTGTTTCTTTTCGGCTGGTGTCCATTCATGCTTAAACATTTGATGGCTATTACTGTTAGCAAAACTATAAGTACAAATTTGGGCAGATTTGCAAAACATCTGAGAGAAACATTTTTTAAAAGAAGTTCGAAGCATGTCAGGATGTCTGAAAATTTACCGAAATAAAGTTGACCAATTTAGATATAACAGGATCTGCAGATGAGATAGCCACAGAGCTGGGTTAATGTTGTGTTTGTAAATGATTGTTTTTTTTTAAAATATCTCAATTTTAGTTAACCCTTTACCTAACATGAAAAGCAGACGACACTTGCAAAAAAATTCTTGAATAATTAATTTTTTTCATTTTTTGTCTCAAAAACATAGGTTATGACCCCTCGTTGGAACGAGCTCGACGAGCTCGTTCCAACGAGGGGTCATAACCTATGTTTTTGAGATGAAAAATGAAAATATTTTGAAAAGTAATTGGCGATTTTTGAGAATAGCGCTGGCCGGTTTTGGCCGTTACGTTGGGTAAAGGGTTAACTAATTTTTTTGTGACCCTTCTTTATTTTGCTTTGGATGTTTTCATTTTCACACTATTCGACAGACGATCAATAATTGGAAACTTTTCGAAGCATAACTATTGACTCGACGGGAATGGAACTAGTATAAACGGTGCTGGGAAAAAAGTTCGGGCTTGTATATCACCAGTTGAATATAGAAACATTTATGTCAAAGCAGCAATTCCGCTGAATACAAGGGTTTAAAGTTTAATGGATGTGTAATAAAAATTAAGTAAGGTATGGTAATCATATGCATCCATTTCCACACATATTGTGGGCACTGCTTTTGGTAATACTTATTAAGTCAGTAAAGCTAGCTGATTTAATATGCATAGCAATATTATACACACACAGAAATCAGTTGTTTTTCTGTCAGCTGAGATGGAAACTCCATTGACAATGCCATTTCTTGTAATTCAATGAATCACTGATGTTTCAATAAGGCTAAAATCCCTGCCCTCTGTTTGGACAAGAGCTCAATTAGTTTTTTGTATGTTTACAGCTCCAGAAGCATATGTTACCATCTGATGTCACCACGCAAAATATTTGAAATGAGGTTACCCATTTTGCAATTACCGGTATTCCATCAATGGAGTGACTTGCAAACCACTTCATTTTTTTTCGATATTTTTATACTGTACCAATGACCCAGACATAGCTGGTGTTAACTCTTAAAATATAGGGCCAAACACAAATTTTGCCCCCCAATCCCCAAAATTTGCATCTAAAACTAAAGAAAACATGTCCTGAAAGGCCCTCCACACCTCGCCCCCACTGCGCATGCGCAGTGTCAGGGACGTTCCGAAATTGGCGCCATTTATCATTCTAAGTTTGGCCCTTCATCAGTTAACATCTGACTGATCTTTGTGCTTTTAAATCTCAGTTTAAATGATGCCAGACACATAAATATTAGTGAAATGGTGATTCTAAGGAGGATAGAGAAGGAGGAGAGGAAAAGAATGTGTGACAGAATATTATCAGGGCTGTAACTTAAAATTTTTTAATGAAATTATGTTAAGTTACCTATTTTCAAGGCAGCAGCCATTTTGTTGTCATTCTGATTATTTAGTTACACTGTTTTTTCAAGTGTTTTCCTCTCTCCCTGTCCTTTAAGTCCCCCTTGCTATTCTCCCATGCTTTTGGCATAGTTTCTGTAATTATTATTACTAAAATTTCTTGGGAGTTTTTAGCTGAATAACAGAATGAATTCTGTTCTTTCCCCATGTTTACGTCTTCACCTACGGGTGGTTAGGCGTTGTGTTCTGCATCTACCATCTGATGTTCTGCAGTTTCTTCCCTGGAAGTCTCTGTTTTGCATCAGATGGTGTATTTTTGGTAACTGATTTCGGGCCTGGGTGCCTGGAGTCTTATTTTGGTGTTTTTACACTCATTGTTTACATTTACAACAGCCCTCTGTGTGAGGGGGGGATTTCTAAATAATAATATCTTTGTTATTTTAATCATAACTAGATACATTATTATTGTTCGTAAGTGTTGAATAAATTGTTTAAAATATTTTTAAAATTTTTGTCCACACTTAGGCTTGGGATCCATTGGGGCTCAACGTTACTTTTCAGAAACTTGGGCTGTTCTGAAAAAATATTTTTTCAAAATATTTTGATTTCAGTTATTTTTTCTATATTAATGGATCATATTATTATTATGTATTTTGATTGCCAGGGGTTAGTGCGAGTACCAGGACTTGTTTTCTTTTCACATTGAAAGGATATTGATCAATTGTTTTAAGAGGAAGTCTTCCTCTGACTTTATTATCATTCTATATGTGGTCAGTGTACTCGCATTAACTCCTGTTCTGTATCGTATGATTTCGATGACAATATGGGAAGCGTATGTCACGGTATGTTGTTGGGGATTTGGACACTCCGGTCCTTTCCCCGCAGGGTCACTCTACTTTATCAATTTCTATTTCAGACGATCAAGATTAGGGTGATGTATCTGTGATGTCTTCCAACAGTGTGCCTCCGTCGTCACAATTAATGAAGGGCTAGCGGAAAAGTGCTCATGTAATACGCCAATTGCCTAAGAGGACCCTAGTAGGTTCGACGGCCTTTGACGTCCGCTAGCTCGCCCGGTGTAGCGTCCATTCACCGAATGGTTCGGCAGCCGGGTTCGTCCGTTGCGGTCTAGAAGGAATTTTGGGGTGATGCGAGCACTATAAAATTAACTTAATGCACACCCAGTGACGGCGGATTGGAGGGAGAATGGAGGAAGCCTTTTAGTCCGGTTCATAGCTTGTTCCGGTCCATCCGGACGGCAAGCGAGAGAGGCCCCTCTCTCGTTCAACAACATCTGGCCCCAGATGTTGTGGTACAAAATGTGTCGCTAGCGGAGCATACGTCCGTCGCTCGGGACGCTCCGTTGTATAGGCAGTCCGCTGAGACTGCTAAGGCTTCCTCTTCTCGTCAGCGCACACGACCGCACCTTGGCTGCGTGACCGCCGATAGATTACCAGCTTCGCCGATCAAGGATTCTTCGGCGACCAGGTCACACCATCCGGCAGCCAGGGATTCGAGACCGATGGACTCCGGACGTTCGCATAGGAAAAGTATGCGGGAGCCATCTGATGCGGAGCTGCCCTCGGCGAAGCAGCGATAGACTGCGCCTCCGCAGGTCTCGACGCCGGACATTCTTGTGCACATAGCACAGCTTATCGCAGCATCCCAGCAGCCGACAGAAACGGTGTCGGATCGAGAATTATCCGACGGCGCTGGGTCGGTAGCCGGGGACACGAGGCCTGCAGACTCCGGACGTTCGCATAGGAAGTGTGCGGGAGTCAACGTACACGGAGCTTCCGGCGGCAATGCATCGTAAGTCCGCTACTGAACAGGCCTCGGGAACGGACGTGCTTTCCTTAATAGCACAGTTTATCGCAGCATTTCAGCATCAACTGAATCTGTCGCATATATTTTATCCGACGATGCTGGGTCGGGACGCTCCGCGGAAGCGGGTACGGACGTCCGAAAGTTTCATCCGGTCCGACGGGATACCGAAAGGGATTCGGAGGATTTCAAGCTTTTCCTTTCAGAACAACATATGCTGCGATGCCGGATAAGAAACTGATAGCATCGGTGGACTTAGAAATTTTTGGTTCGGTTCAGGGACATCGTCCCTCAGTTCCGACATAGTCCAATAATGTCACACAAACTTTCGAATTATTGAACGACGCTATATATATTATTATTTTATGCTTGCTATCCAAGCATTTCTGGTTTCTTGTTCGAAGAGTTATGGAGATGTCTTTCAAAAGTGTGCCTCTGTCGTCATAGTTAATGAAGAGTTAGCGGCAATAAGTGCTCATGGAATATGTCTATAGCTTACGGAGTGACATTCGCTAGCTCACCCGGTGTAGCGTACATTCATCGAATGGTTCGGCTGCCGGGTTCGTCCGTTGCGGTCTAGGAAGGAGATTTGGGTGATGCGAGCACTTTAATTACTTTAGTACTCACCCAGTGACGGCAGATTGAGGACAGATCGGAGGAAGCCTGTTAGTCCGGTTCCTGGCTTGTCCAGGTCCGTCCGGGCTGTGAGCAAGAGAGGTTCCTCTCTCGCCCAACAACATAGGGGACCGCATGTTGTGGTTCAGATATTTTACATTCGGAGCATATGTCCGTTGCCCAGGACGCTCCGTTATATAGACAGTCTGAGAGACTGTCTTTAATGCTTCCTCATCCTCACAGCAGGGCACACGACCGCACATTGGCTACGTGACCTCGAGTATCCGATCAGTTTCGGCATTCAGTGATTCCACGGCGAATAGGTCGCGCCATCCGGTAGCCAAGGGACACGAGGCCTATACACTCCGTTCGCTCGCATATTGGAAGTATGCACGGGGTAACGATCACGGAGCTTCCAGCGGCAATGCATCGTAAGACCGCTTCTCCTCAGGCCTCAGTGACGGACGTGCTATCCGAGTTAGCACAGTTGTTTCGCAGCATCCCAGCAATTGACAGTTTCTCGGTCGAATCAGGAATTATCCGACGGCGCTGGGTCGGTGCGGTCCGCGGTTGCATCAGCTACGGACGACCGAACGCTTTATAGGTCCGACAGGATGGCGAAAGGGATTCGAAAGATTTCGAGTTTTCCCTTTAGTAGTATCGGAAGATGCCTTTCATATCTTCTGGCATTATCTTCCAGTGATTATTAGTTCGGACTTCATTGCTGCGATCTTGGATAAGAGACTTATAGCGTCATTGGACTCGGTTTTTTCGATCGGTACAGGGACATTGTCCCTGACTTACCGACGCAGTCCAATATTGTCATTACAACATGTGTTTTATTTTTCGACGCTATATATATATATATATACAAGCCTGCTACTAAGCATGATAGTTTAGTTTCTTGTCCGCGTTGCTCATTTCTGCCATTTTATCATTTTTACAAATAGTTTATTTTGGCAGAGCAGGGCATACCGAGAGTTCATATGCATCTAGACGGTGTGATTAAAGACTGCATATATTCTTTTTCGCCGTTTATGTCTTTTCCAATTTCAATGTTGGGAACGACATTATGTATAGTAGACTTAACTTAGACGCTTTATTATACGTAATCCGCCTTACTGAGGCGTTATCATTACGTCTTCAAGAAAAGATTTACGGGATATTATTCTCAATGTAATTTCTTTTGAGCGCAGTAGTTTGTTCACGTATAACTCCGCCCTTCAGTGGCTGATTGGAGTTAGTTAGACGTGACGCAGCCCTAGCTACATCCACACGCGTGGATAGTAAGGTTAAGAACTCTCTCAGAGTCGCTTCGTTCTCGGAGGAGCTTCTCTTCGACGGCAACTTTCCGGCAATCCATGAATTGCTCGATTTATACGTTCTCTTGTCTATCTAGTGTTACAAGAGATTCAGACTGGGGCAAACATTCGGTGGTTGACTCAGAGAGTGCCGCCGCAGTTGCCGGACCCGAGTGTGGCTGTTATGACGGTTGCCAGTCAAACAGATTGGGATATATACTGATCCCTACGGATTCGAAGTGCCAAGGTCTTTGGGTTCCGCAGTCTTTTAGCAATCAGTTTAACTTCCGCGGAATAATGTTTTTTAGGCTTGCTTTATGTCATTGCATGAACATTATTCAGAAACGCATGCCCAAATTCCTGTCCTTTAATTCGACAGTAGTGGCGTATCTCCGGAACCAGGGAGGCACTCTTTCGTTTCCGTTATTCAATTTAATGGAAAGAATCCGTCTGTTGGTTATTGTACACCAAGTTCAGTTTTGGTCCGTCATATTCCGGGTCGTCTGATTGTTTTATCGGACTCCCGTTCTCTTACGGGTCGCTTGTTGCTGTCAGAATGGACTCTCAACAAACAAGTATTCAATCAGATTTGCTATCTATGGGAGCGCCCAATGATGATTTATTTATGACACAGCTTGCTAATCAATTGCAGACGTATGTGTTGGCTTGTCCAGATCTCTGAGCTAATAGTGTTAACGCTCTATTGATCTATAGGACGGAATGATAGGATACACGTATCCTCCGGCGCTGTTGTTTTAGCAGGTATTGCTAAGATAAACAACCACAATACATTTCTGTTGATAGCATCTCTATCTTCACAGAGATCATGAGTAATTTACTCTCTTGTCTACTGTGGGTCTTAGCGTGAAATCTTCCTCTATGTGAGGATCTTTTTTCACTGGGTAAATCGTGTCATCTTTATCACAACCAGCAAGGTCGCAACCTTCATGTATTCCGTTGTGTGGTCCGTATTGCATTGTAAGCACTGTACTGGACGAGCTTTGGACGCGATTTCTTACTATAGGAGATCCTCTTCTTCGCTATTCTATGCGACTAAAGTGGAGGCTCTTCCGTCGTGGTGTGGGGATCATTATGATCATATTCTTGATCCCTCCATACTACTCATTGCTATTTTTTTAGTATACTTGTTTCACAAGATCTACTGCAGCCTGTTATTATTTAGGTTATAGGTTTATGTTACCTCATACCTATGCACTCTACGATAGTTTACAATTGAGTCTTTTGTCTCTTTATCTAAGTCAGTTAGTAACTTTTTGATAAATAGACTTAGAATCTTTAGATTAAATTCCTATACGGATTTTAACTTCGGTTCTTATTTAGCTAAGTAATCATTTGAGCCTCTGGAAACAGTAGTTTTCAAATTCTGACCTTTTAGACAGTAATTCTGTTGGTTTCTCTTTTACTGTAGAGTCAGTGAGTTTCATGCACTATCGATGGATGATTTTCACTTTCATAGTTTCGGAATCAATACTTCCGTTACTATTTAGGTTGGATTGTTGCATAAGAGTTAGGCTCCTATTATCCGGAACCTATTATTTTAAGGTCCTTCCGTCTTCGTATGGGCATAGGCCTTTACTCTTTCCGGGTACAGTTGATGTATTTATAAACAGATATCTGTTTATTACAAGGGCGTAAGCTTCTTCTGTCTTTGATGTCTAGTAGAAGGACGTTACGTTCCATTTTATTGTTAATGGATTCTATTAACTATCGGTACTGCTTATGGTATATCATTGACTTAGCAGTTGTGCTTAAGATTTCGGCTCATGAAGTAAGAGTTCTTCTACTTCTTGGGCTTACATTAATATTGTCGCTATTATAGATTTTTGAAGGCCGCTCATTGCGCTCAGCCATCCACATTCATGAATTTTTATCTTAGAAATATCGAGTCAATTTCTGGAGGCCTCTTTTGTTAGGTCTATTATCTACTGCTCAGAATGTCATTCACTTAACAGTTGCTACTATAGCTAGGTAGGCTGTCTGTTTCGGCAGTGTCTCCGTTCGGCTGCCCTCTTCGCTCTGGGCTATTTGACCCAGGGCAAGAAAAAGGGGGGGGGAGGGTGTTCCCTTGGGTCACCTGTTTTACTATGAAAACAAGGGGATACCTCCTCCGGAGTTAGTAATTCTGAGCTGTTATTGGGATGGTTGTTTAGTGAGAAGTTAAAATTCATTCAAGTCTTAGTTTTTAAAGTATAGCTTTGGAATATTGCATATGTCAACGGACATGATTATGCAATTCTCAGACACTTTTAGGAGTATAAGAGTCTCTATTCTCTAGACTTACTTTATTATTGGCTTACTTTAAAAATTATTAGTATAAGGATTATATTGGATATTAATAGAGTACATGGATGTATGAAGCTCAATTTTGGAAGGTGTTGTATCTTTCCAATTTATCATAAATAAGAAAGATACATGTAAGGCCTATTACTTCTTTTCCCTACAGGGGATGACTCTATTTTATTTTATTGAGCGTATTCCATTGTGCTCTATGTCCTTGGCCCTCCAGCCTTTTTACTATTCAGCTATGTCTGGGTCATTGGTACAGTATAAAAATGTTAAAAAATTTATAGTAATTTATATATTTTTTATACTTACCAATGACCCAGACGGGGATGGCCCTCCCAGGAGTTGGGAACTCTTGCCTCCCCGCTGAGTACATAGCGCTTACCAGGCACTGGTTATTAGAATGATAAATGGCGCCAATTTCGGAACGTCCCTGACACTGCGCATGCGCAGTGGGGGCGAGGTGTGGAGGGCCTTTCAGGACATGTTTTCTTTAGTTTTAGATGCAAATTTTGGGGATTGGGGGGCAAAATTTGTGTTTGGCCCTATATTTTAAGAGTTAGCACCAGCTATGTCTGGGTCATTGGTAAGTATAAAAAATATATAAATTACTATAAATTTTTTAACTTTTCACATGTGCAGCCGAGAATATTCCAAATGAAGTGTTGTTTAAATTACAAATCAGTTTATTACTTGAACTAAAATGGGGAGACCTCAACCTTTATCTGATTTAGGCCACACAAAGTAGATGTTCTGTTTCTCAGGCCAAGTTTTGTAAAATTGCATGCGGGAGGGCGTTTTTTTATAAGCTCACCTGAGCGAAGCTCAAGGGGAGCTTTACTAATCGCTTTCCGTCCATCGTCCATCTGTCGTCGTCCGTCGTCATCCGGCGTAAACTTTACAAAACCAACTTCTCTGGAGAAACCACTGGCCCAATATTTTTCAAATGTTGGGTAAATGTTTATTACCTAATGTCAATTCAGATTTGTTCAAATGAAGTTGCCCCCTCCTCCTGGGTGGGGCCACGTCCCCAAGGGGCACCAAAATCTTTGAAAATCTTCTTCTCATGAACCAGCAGTAGCAGAGACTTGATATTTGGTATGCAGCTTCCTTTTGAGGTGTAGTTTGTTCAAGAAAAGTTTGAGGGGCAGTATTTGGCGACCTTATGGGAGGGGCAAGAATTTTGGCCCCACCCCAAATTTAAGTTTTCCGAACCAAGAGGCCGATTTGAACCAAATTTTATGTGAGGGCTTATTGGGTCATAAGTACCTAATTTATGCCCAAAAATTTTTTCCCGCAGCCCCATGGAAACCGCAGGAGCTAAAAATAGAAAAAAATTAAAACGCCCATATCTCCAAAACTGCACGGCAGTGAGAATTTTTATATGGTGTGAAGCTTCCTTGGGACCAACAGAAAGGATTGGTAAAAAAAAATTGCCATCAGTTTTATCATAGGGTACATTTTCGGGACTTTGCAAAAGTGCTGAGTCAGCACTTTTTAACACTGTAGGCAGTGGGAAAAACATTAAAAAATCTTCTTCTCCAGATCCAGCAGGCAGAATCTTTTGCTCTGGTCTCTCATGCCAGAGGTCCTGGGATCGATACTCGGTCGGGGAAAGTTCTCGAGGTGTCCGAACACTCTCTGTCAGCATCAGTTGTGGAGTTTATGCTGTCACAGCGTTCTGTCCCATTGGGTGAGAACGTAAAATGGCTGTCCTCTGTGCAAAGAGAGACACACTCCATGCAGGCTAAATATCCCTTTGTAGTATTCGAGAAGAGCGAGGCCACGAAGTTGCCGCTATGAAGGTCATCCCACACACCTACGCCATTGGGCCAAGGAGAGGCATTAATATAAGTTACATAACTTGTTCGCCAATCTTTGTAAAACAAATAAGATTAAAAAAAAACATGATCTGAGGTTTGCGGCTCGGATCGTATGTTCAACCATGATGCTTTGCATCGTGGTTGAACATAAGCTCCGAGCCACAAATCTCAGACCATGTTGCTGTCAATTCATCACAATAACTTATAATGTCAACAGCACTGTGCTTTGGGTTATGCTCAATAAGATATCCCCTTGTCAAAATGACGAGTTTGTCACTTTTTGAGGATAATTTGTAAGGTAAATTGGTCATTTTCACCCTGAGAGTTCCGAGATGGTGTGTTGATGTTTTGATCTCATCTCTGGGCCATATATGAACTCATTCTTCGAACTTGATATATAGGGATTATTACCATTATATGGATGTACAAAATATATATCCAAGTCGAGCTCCAGGTTCTAAGGGCAGATCACGACGAGTCGAAGACGAGTCATGATCTACCCTTCGAACCCGGAGCGAGACTCAGATACATATTTTGTACATCCATATAATGGTAATAATCATTTTATCTTACAATATATTAGGGATAAGTCAAGAATGTAGACGAATATATAACAAACTATTGGTACGGATGAACAAAAAGTAAACAAATGGAACTCACACGAATGGAACGTGCTTGTATCCGACCCCCTGATACAAACATCTGTATCAGGGGGTCGGATACACAACATGTATACAGACAAAATACATGTTGATTGTAAGATAAATACTGAAAGGTGAGGTCTTGACTTCAATACACCATCTTGGGTGGTAATTTTTAGCTGCGACGAGCAGCTCTCTATTTGGCAATGGTGGTTGGTCTGTCACCAACGAATTTAAAAAACACCATAACTCCTAAAATACTCGATGGAATGACACCATACTTGGTATGCAAGTGTATCTTCATGATGTCTACACCCTCTCAAAAGTGCATGTCATTCGGATAATTTTGGTCACATTTATGGACTTGTCACCAACAAGTTTTTTTGTCACCAACAAGTTTTTTTGTCACCAATGAGTTTTAAAACATCATTGGCGTTGCACAAATTATAGCAGCTTCGGCACTGTGACAGTGCATCTTGTTCAGAGGAAATACTTGAGATCGATATAAAAAGAAGAAAGTTTATGCTTGTATTTCCCTCAAGACACTGATGGTCTCAAATATATTTTGATGTTAATGCCATACCTTTTTCTTAAGTTTATTGTGCCAGCCTTCCAAGTTGTTGTGGTGTGTGCATCATTAGTCTCAACCCAGTGCTCTGTCACACAGTCATTAACTGATTGAGTACTAGAAGCCACTATAATGCAGGCCTGGCAATCTAGTAAATGAATTAGTGCAAAACAATTGCCCTCCTCAGATTGCTTGGGAGTGCAATTGTACCAGAAATGTTCAATGCAAAAACTTGTACACTGTTTTGGTTATATTCACTTCAGGGTATTAATATTATGACTGAAAAATTGTACTACATTCTGCTACATAGTGGAAAAATTGGCACACACATCTCATTATTCAAATTGTTGCATCCAAATCTTATGTGACTGTCTTCTACACTCAAAATGTATCGAAATGCAACACAGAATGGGTCTTGAATTACAGTGAATCAATGCAGCATTGACAAATTGTCCCCTGAGTTCCAGTAGGCACATAGAACACATTGGAACTCAGAGGATGACTAATGGTAATAGATTTTAAAGGCAGTTCCAACAGGGACCAGCCGTGAGGGCGACTAGACCGATTATGTCGCCCTTCTAAGCCCAAAGTCGCCTAGAAAAATAGTCGGGGCGATTACAAGTCGCCCTCTAAAAATTGACCAAAATGAGGAAAGGCTGAACTGAGTGATGCGAGGTTTACATGAAAGCGATTATTTTCAAAAATCGAATGTGCTCGAGTGTGATAAATGGGCATTTTAATTTGTCAAACGTCCATTTATTTGAAATCACACACTAATCAATTGTCCATTGTCGCTTTTGGCAGATTTTTTTAATTCTGTTTTGTTGCGTTGGAGCTTCAAATGTCGAAACGAAAATAGGTGACTTACGCGACTCAACAAAATAACCCCGTTTGAAAGTAGGTTACGTCGCTTAGGATGCCGCAAATGTATACACAACGGACGTATTTTATTACACAGTATTTTTATTTCATTTTGCTGGTTAACTGTTGGGCCGTATATTCCCAGAAAAACACGAATGGAATTGAAGCACATGAAAAAAGCTTTAGTGATGACAAGAAAAGCTTTGTACAGGACACAAGTGTTCATGTGGACGATCTTGAAAAAGGGTCCTCCTAAACAATGGAATGACACAAAATGAAGCGGAATGACACCAGAATGTTATAAAAATGATGTGGAATGACATTTCTTTTACAAAATACTCGACCCCAGAATGTATTTTGTTTACTAACTAACAAAGTCGTCTTCGTTGTCGTCGTCCGTCCGGTGTCGTGAACATTTTTCAAACGACTTCTCCTCTGAAACCACTAGTTCGATTTTCACGAAACTTCAGGTGGATGTTCATTACTATATGGCAATTTATGTTTGTTCAAATGAAATGGCCACGTCCCTTGGGGGCTCTGCATGGGGAATAACTCTGATAGCAACATATGAATTATAGAAAAATTATTAAAAAATCTTCTTCTCCAGAACCAGTGGGCAGAATCTTTTGATACTTGGTATGCAGCATCTTGGTATGGGTCTGATTCAAGTTTGTTCAAATCGGCCCCCTGGATTCATATTTGGGCTCACTATAGAAGACCAAATTCGAACTTACTGCATTTCAGGCAAATTTCTTAAAAAATCTTCTTCTCAAGATCCAGCAGGCAGAATCTTTTGATATTTGGTATGCAACATTGTCGGGTGGATCTGATTCAAGTTTGTTCAAATCGGACCCCTGGATTCACTTTTGGGCTCTGTATAGAAGCCCAAATTCGAACTTGGTGCATTTCTGGCAAATTTCTTTAAAAATCTTCTTCTCAAGATCCAGCAGGCAGAATCTTTTGATATTGGGTATGTACCATGCTTAGGGGGTGAGATTCAAGTTTGTTCAAGCCAAATCCCCGGGTTCATATTTGGGTCTGATTCAAGTTTGTTCAAAACGGCCCCCTGGATTCATATTTGGGCTCACTATAGAAGACCAAATTCGAACTTAGTGCATTTCAGGCAAATTTCTTAAAAAATCTTCTTTTCCAGATCCAGCTGGCAGAATCTTTTGATATTTGGTATGCAACATTGTGGGGTGGATCTGATTCAAGTTTGTTCAAATCGGCTCTCTGGATTCTTTTTTGGGCTCACTATAGAAGACCAAATTCGAACTTAGTGCATTTCAGGCAAATTTCTTAAAAAAATCTTCTCCAGATCCAGCAGGCAGAATCTTTTGATATTTGGTATGCAACATTGTGGGGTGGATCTGATTCAAGTTTGTTCAAATTGCCCCCTGGATTCATATTTGGGCTCACTATAAAAGCTTGAATTCGAACTTAGTGCATTTCAGGCAAATTTCTTAAAAAATCTTCTTCTCCAGATCCAGCAGGCAGAATCTTTTGATATTTGGTATGCAACATTGTGGGGTGGATCTGATTCAAGTTTGTTCAAATCGGCCCCTTGGGTTCATATTTGAGCTCAGTATAGGAGCCTAAATTTGAACTTGGTGCATTTCAGGCAAATTTCTTTAAAAATCTTCTTCTCAAGATCCAGCAGGCAGAATCTTTTGATATTGGGTATGTACCATGCTTAGGGGGTGAGATTCAAGTTTGTTCAAGCCAAGTCCCCGGGTTCATATTTGGGCTCACTGTAATAGCCCGAATTATAACTTAGTTCAAAATGAGGAATTTTCTTTAAAAATTTTCTTCTTCAGATCCAGAAGTCGGAATGTTTTGATATTTGGTATGCAGCATCCTTAGGGGGGTGAGATTCAAATATGTTCAAGCCATGTCCCTAGGTCCATATTTGGGCTCACTGTGGGAGCCCGAATGATAACTTAGTTCAAAATGAGGAATTTTTGTCCCTAGGTCCATATTTGGGCCCACTGTGGGAGCCCGAATGATAACTTAGTTCAAAATAAGGAATTTTCTTTAAAAATATTCTTCTTCAGATCCAGCAGTCGGAATGTTTTGATATTTGGTATGGAGCATCCTTAGGGGGTGAAATTGAAGTTTGTTCAAGCCATATCCTTAGGTCCATATTTGGGCTCACTGTGGGAGCTTGAATTGTAACTTAGTTCGAAATGAGGAATTTTCTTATAAAATCTTCTTCATATCCAGCAGTTGGAATGTGTGAGATTCAAGTTTGTTCAAGCCATGTCCCTAGGTCCATATTTGGGCTCACTGTGGGAGCCCAAATGATAACTTAGTTCAAAATAAGAAATTTTCTTTAAAAATATTCTTCTTCAGATCCAACAGTTGGAATGTTTTGATATTTGGTATGGAGCATCCTTAGGGGGTGAGATTGAAGTTTGTTCAAGCCATATCCCTAGGTCCATATTTGGGCTCACTGTGGGAGCTTGAATTGTAACTTAGTTCGAAATGAGGAATTTTCTTAAAAAATCTTCTTCATATCCAGCAGTCGGAATGTTTTGATATGTGGTGTGTAGCGGGGGGGGGGGGGGGGGGGGGGGGGGGGGGGGGGGTAAGATTCAAGTTTGTTAAATACCTGGGTCCATATTTGGGCTCACTGTGGGAGCCCGAATTATAACTTAGTCAATAATTGTCTTTAAAAATCTTCTTCAGATTCAGCAGATGAATGCTTTTGATATTTGGTATGCAACATCCTTAGGGGAGTAAGATTCAAGTTTGTTCAAGCCATGGCACTAGTTCCATAAAATTTGTCTCTCATGACTTCATTCCTTTGTAGTGTTGATGAACCATGTCTGACTGAATGTGACCCCTAAATACTGCTTTGAACCACTTTGGCCGGTGAGCGATTAAGGCTCCTTGGGTCTTTTGTTGTTTATATGAGCATCAATAGGCGGTACTTCGCTGTCAGTTTTATCGCCGAAAAGAAATGGAAAAAGAAGCAGAGCCTTTTTTGTTTTAATAACATAATAACATACTGTTTCGAGTTATGGATGCTTTATTAACATGAGATAATGCATGTTTGTTAAGTTTTGGTGTCTTATGGGATAAACTCATTTTAAAACGTAATAAATAATTTCCACTTTCATTTCACTCTACGCGAGGTGACGTGCGATAAATTTAGATGAGTTGCATTCAGGTCAACGTCACCAAAGGTCAGCTTGGCTGTAGTTCTACTGTAGGTGTAAATTTTTATACCCCCACGCAAACAAAGTTTGAGGGGGTATATAGGAATCACCCTGTCCGTCCGTCTGTCTGTCTGTCCATCCTTGTAAGTGCAACTCCTCCTAAACCGTTTGAAAAATTTTCATGAAACTTTACACAATGGAAGAACTCCATATGGAGATATGCATGAAGCAATATAATTCCGTTCTGACATTTCCAAGGGGAGATAATCTGTCCGTCTGACCATCCTTGTAAGCGCAACTCCTCCTAAACCATATGAAGAATTTTCATGAAACTTTACACAATGGAAGAACTCCATATGAAGATGTGCATGAAGCAATATAATTCCATTCTGACATTTCCAAGGGGAGATAATCTAACTTATACTGCCTGTCCATCCTTGTAAGCGCAACTCCTCCTAAACCGTTTGAAGAATTTTCATGAAACTTTACACAATGGAAGAACTCCATATGAAGATATGCATGAAGCAATATAATTCCATTCTGACATTTCCAAGGGGAGGTAATCTAACTTATACCGTCTGTCCATCCTTGTAAGCGCAACTCCTCCTAAACCGTTTGAAGAATTTTCATGAACCTTTAAACAATGGAAGAACTCCATATGAAGATATGCATGAAGCAATATAATTCCATTCTGACATTTCCAAGGGGAGGTAATCTAACTTATACCGTCTGTCCATCCTTGTAAGCGCAACTCCTCCTAAACCGTTTGAAGAATTTTCATGAACCTTTAAACAATGGAAGAACTCCATATGAAGATGTGCATGAAGCAATATAATTCCGTTCTGACATTTCCAAGGGGAGATAATCTAACTTATACATTTCAGGCGCGGAGGGTATCACTTTGTGAGTTTGCTCACAGTACCTCTAGTTACTATTGAAATCCCACTGCTGGCATGTTCACCACGGTTGGTGCGTAAAGCTAACATTTATGTCATAGGCTTTTCATATATAGTAGAATAGGTAATCATGGTATAAATGTTTAAAACATACTTTGGGTGTTGGTATATTTGTTTAAATATTATTTATCTACTTTATACGTAAAAACAGTAACGTTTTATCTTTTATCGTTATCGAAAACTCGCCGTCAATAAAAAATCTTTTATCGTTACTGCAGTAAGAATAAAAGTCACGTGATATCGCAAGAATACAACGTTCACGCCCATCTCATTTGCATGACGTACTATTTCATTCAACACTTTGAATAACTAATTATCGCTGCCGCGGATCGAAACAAATAAAACAGGGCGTATTTATCAAAATGTATTGAATAAAAAAGAAGGCCATTAATTAAACTTACTGAATTGTAAAAATAAAATTTGACGGAAAAGAGTAAAAATTAGTAACTTACACTTTTTCAAATGAGATTATTTCACCCTTCGAGATTTTAATTATCCTGACGTTCAAACGTCACTGGGAATTCAGTTTCTTCAACATTTTTCAAAATGTGACGTCAAATGTCGGAAAGTACAAATAACCAGATATTTTTCACATTAGTGATTATCTGGTTGAAGGCTAGATTATTTTTAGTGGTCTGCATTTGTTAATCAAAACTTGTTTTATTACGGGAGTGGGGGAGGTGGGGGTGTAGATAAAAGGGTTATATACACATGGTGTTTGTAAAAAATCTTTTATCGCGACTCGAGCGTTTTCGGGGGCATATATAATATAGCTACGAGTCGCGCAGCGACGAGTAGCTATGTAGCCCCCAAAAACGCTCGAGTCGCGATAAAAGATTTTTTACAAACACCATGTGTATATAACCCATATTTATTGTTTATTGATTTACTAAAGTACCCATACAAAGACATCAAAATAAACAAACATATCATATTCAGAAAAAAGCTTTGATTAACCCTTTACCCAACGTAACGGCCAAAAACCGGCCAGTGCTATTCTTAAAAATCGCCAATGAATTTTCATTATTTTTTCATTTTTTGTCTCAAAAACATAGGTTATGACCCCTCATTGGAATGAGCTCGTCAAGCTCGTTCCAATGAGGGATCATAACCTATGTTTTTGAGACAAAAAATGAAAAAAATTAGTTATTCAAGAATTTTTTTTTGCAAGTGTCGTCTCCTTTTCGTGTTAGGTAAAGGATTAATTTGAAAAAAAAGTTGGTAATCTAAACAACCCTTGATTAGTCATCACATGCAAATGAAGAGAAGAGTTTTTAATGTTTCTTCATTGTCAGTAGTGTTAAAACCTGAGGCCTTATGACTACCCTTATAAGGAGATCTGTATTAACCCTTTATCCAATGTAATGGCAAAAACCAGACAGTGCTATTCACAAAAATTACCATTCAATTTTCATTTATTTTTTAAATTTTTTGTCTTAAACACGTAGCTTATGACCCCTCATTGGAACGAGCTCATCATGTTTTTTCCAATGAAGGGACCTAAGCTATGTTTTTTATGCAAATAAACAAATGAAAAAATTGGTTATTCAAGAATTTTGTTTGCAAGTATCGTCTGTCTTTCATGTTAGGTAAAGGGTTAAATATGGAAGTAGAGCCCTGCAAATCATTCATTTTTAATGTGAATCGAATCTCAAATGTACTACGGTTTAATATTCGAAACAGAATCAAACATCAAAACAAATGAGGGCATCTTGAATGTGAATATTTGGGGTCAAGTGGGCTGAAAACCTGATTTGTTCTGACTGTAATGTGGCGAGCCTCAACTGATAAAGTATTACAGCTTCATCATGCCTTGTCGTTGTAGTTGAAATATTACCCAGTAAGGAGTATAGTTAAAAAACAGGAATATATGCGAGAATTATTGGTACTAGGCACTGTGCAGGGCTAGCTGCTAGCAACAGCTCCTCACTAACATTGTTTGGAAACTTGAAATTTGCAAACAACAGTGGCAGTGACAAATGACACTAAAATTAGCATGGATGCAGGTGCTATTTATGTTAATAAAACGGAAATTACACTCGGTCTTCATTTTCATCATTATTTTTTATGTACAATTTCCATCTCAACTACATATTTTGTGAGACACGGTAGATGACTGATACCAAGCTGTATTTCTGTGAATATTATAAAGGAAACAAATTGGGCAGCCAAATTCGAACTAAAAACGAATGGCAGCTTAAGATTTTGAAAGCATATCGAATCTCGAAGCTTCACTGGGCTCATGTGGAAGCTTTTGGAGCAGTGGATGTAGCAAAAGAAGATTTTTTTATGCTTTCTCCATTACTCATAGTGTTCAAATCTGAGGACCCAATGTGACCTTAAATATACTGCACGTTTTGTTTGTTTCATTGGGGTTTAATGGCACTTGCAGCAGCCAGGGTCCCACCATGTCAGAGTTTTATACGTGGAGAAGCTGGATTACCAAACACCAGCGAGCAACTGTCAGGCTTACTAACCCAGCACAAGCATGGCTAGCAGTGGTTGAAGACAAGTGCTCCATCAACATGTAATAACCTTAGTACACAGAGTCACCGTGCCCACACAGGATTAAGTGTCTTGCCCAAAGACACAATATAGTTACCACTGTTTTAACCACTGAGCAACCACGCTCCTACCCAAAATATGTGCTTGGAACACTGTGAGCCATCTTTACAATGGTATTGTAAATCAGATATGGAAGCTTTTCAAGAAGTGGTTTAGAAGAAGATGATCAGCAGAAGGGTCCAGTCAGGTGTAGGGAAAATGTTGATTTTTAAGACCAAAAAGATGCACATTCCATGTATCTGAGGCATTTGTCAATGCCTCGAGTAGTGCATTATCAAAAAGGAAATTTGAATAGTATAGAAATTGTGCAACAGTGTCATCCATGGTTGGGACCTGTGTGAAAAAAGTTTCATTTTCAAGATTGAAAAAGTACATTATCCTTGTCTCTGGTGCATATGTCAATGCCATCAGTAGTGTGTTACAACAAGGTAATATCATTAGGATTTACATTTGGGGAGAAAATGTCCCAGTTGCATATACTACCTGTCCTCATCTAATAGTACTAAGAAAAAGGTATGGCATTAACGTCAAAAATTTATTGAGATCATCAGTGTCCTGAGGGAAATACAAACATAAACTTTCTTCTTTTTATATCGATCTCAAGTATGCCTCTAAAAAATACCCGAAAAACAGGTCATTCATAAGTATTGTTACCACTTGAATAGGCATTCTCTAAAGTATTAACAGAATTTAGTAGACCCGTAAAACTCAGTAATTCATGGTGTCATGTAACCAGAAATGGGTGGTGGGCCGTGAATGAATACAAAATTCATTAACAGGCTGCTACTCACTTCTGATGGTGCTAATATTAGTAATAGCATGATTTTGTCAGGCACCCTGGTTTATTAACGGCCCACAAGGAATGAATAACAGCTCTGTGGCTTATTAACAGACCTTGACTTCATCTTAGTCTGTAATAAACCCTTGATATGTTATTCATTCCTCTCGGTCTATTAAAAAACTGTGGCACTATCCACACTCACATTATTGTTATATTAAGCAGATATTAAATGGTACAGACCTCAAATTCTGTGTTAAATTGAATCCCTAACAACAAAGCAGAGGATTTTGAATCAAATTCAATCTCACACCTTTTCAAGTTGTAGATTTTGCATCTTCTTATATCGGTAACCGTAAATATTGCCAGTCTCCTCAATATTCAACGGCACCTTGTCTGTTTGGGCAAATCAATAAAAAAAATGAAATTTGCCAGAAAAACAATTTAACCCTTTACCCAACACAGACAATATAAAAATTTAATATTATTTTATATATCATTTTTTAAAATTTTTCAAAAGATTTCAACAAAACCATATCATGTGACCTCTCATTGGAATGAGCTCGATGAGCTCATTCCAAAGTGGAGTCACATGATATGGTTTTGTTGAAATCTTTTGAAAAATAGTATATTTTCAACAGCTGTATTTGCATATTATGCAGGCGGATGTGGCCAATTCAGTGGGTAAAGGGTTAAAATAATTTTGGAAGAGTAACCTCCTTGATGTTTTTTTATGGGGTTTAATGACACTTTCAATAGGTAGGAGGAACCTCCTCAAACTCTTCTTCTGTCATCAGGTCTCCTGTTGAGGAGACCTGTTGATGGAAGAACTGTTCAAAGGGAGGAGATAAATGGTTGGATTTTGAGAACATATTGACGATTGAAAAAATTTCTGAGCTTGACTTCATTCAGATCAAATTGAATAATCAGGATTATTTTGAGTTGAATTTTGAAGCTTTGCTGGGCCCTGTGTTAATCGTATATAGATCATAGAGTGAATCTGAATTGATTGAAAAAGTGTATTGTAAACTACTGGAAAACGTGTTCCAATTATCACCAAATTTTTCTTAAGACCTAAAAAAAGTTAAAAATCCATTTCTCAGGCCCTTCCGCATGGATGCCGTATGCTCTCTTTTTCAAAGCAAACTTAGAAAAATAAAAATAAAATGGTTTATGTCTGATATTTTACCCAAGTTAAAGTTGAAACTTTTGTCCCTTAATTGCTTTCACATTGCAAAACCTTCTTGCACTCAAGGGACGAAATACGCCACTACCCATGCCAGTCTGTAGATTTTGAAGCCTAAAACATAAAATAATGCCAAGAACTTGAACTTTTGATAGCTAAGAAATAATTTCAAAAATAATAAATAAAATAAAAAGCCACCCACCCACATGCAGTTTAAAAAAAAATGATCCAAGGAACAGAAGATCTACTTTGTGGGGCCTTATTACACATTTTTGTCTTCAAAACTTTTATTTTCAGTATTAATCCACCACATGTTTTGTCAAAGCTCCATGTGCCCTGTCAAACATGCTATATTGGATTAACCCTCGTCTATTTGTTTCATTGGGGTTTAATGACAGTTTTATTTTTGATATTAATCCACCACATGTTTTGTCAGAGCTCTATGTGCTCTGTCAAACATGCTATGTTGGATTAACCCTCGTCTATTTGTTTCATTGGGGTTTAATGACAGTTTTAACCCTTTAACTAACATGAAAAGCAGACGACACTTGCAATAAAAATTTTTGAATAACTAGTTTTTTTAATTTTTTGTCTCAAAAACATAGGTTATGACCCCCGTTGGAACGAGCTCGATGAGCTCGTTCCAACGAGGGGTCATAACCTATGTTTTTGAGACAAAAAATTAAAAAATAATGAATATTAATTGGTGAAGTTTGAGAATAGCGCTGGCCGGTTTTGGCAGTTACGTTGGGTAAAGGGTTAACAGGCAGGGTTACATTGTGGTGGACAGTTTTAGGCTGTAGTAAGCCAGAGTACACTGAGAGACCTCCAAGCAGTGGTGAGCAGTCGTCAGACTCCCCTCTGCATATGCAGAGTTAGCAATGGTTGATTTCCAGTGCACTATCGACATGTAGTACACCTTAGTAGACAGTGCCACCATCCCCCCATTTGGTCAATCAGGATTAAGTATCTTGCTCAGAGATGCAATACAGTTACCGCTGTTCAAAATCGAACTGTGGACCTATCAGTATGAAGTTCAGTGCTCTAACCACTTGTTCTTGAATAACTAAAAGCGTTCATTTTTGCCTCTAAAACATAACTTATGACCCTACATTGGAACAAGCCTGATGATCTCATTCCAGCGAGAGGTCATGTTCTATGTTTTCAAAGGAAAAAATAATAAAATTTGAATTGTGATTTTTATAAATATCATTGGCCTCAATTGACCATTGCATTGAGGAAAGGATTAAATTTCCAGATTATCACTGAGTTTTGAGAATTGATGAAATTTTTATTAATTGTATATCACTGTTATTTATTTATTGGGGTTTAATGACACTTTGACAGCCAGGGTCACCTCGTGTCAGTTTTACGAGTGAAGGAATCCAGAGTACTGAGCAACGGTGAGCAACTGTCAGACTCCCCAACATACTAACTTCACATAAGCAGGGTTAGCATTGGTTAAAGACAAGAGCACCATCAACGTGCAGTGCACCTCAGTACACATTGCCACCATGCCCCTACATGGGCACTCGGGATTAAGTGCCTTACTTAACCCTTTACCTAACGAATCACCCGCATCCGCCCACGTAATATGCAAATTGAGCAGTTGAAAAAATTAAATTTAAAAAAATGATATTTAAAATAATAAATTTTTATATCATCTGCATTGGGTAAAGAGTTAAGGATACAATGTAGTTGCCCCTGGCAGGGATTGAATTGTGGACCTTTTGCTTTGAAATCCAATGCCATAACCACTGAGCCACCACACTCATGTATATCACTGTTAATTGAATATTTTCTATTACAGTGGAAACCTGTTAACCTTCTGTACACTGATGTCAAAATATCAAAATTCTAAGTAGCAAACTTTTCCCATAATGAAACTATGAATTTAACCATTTCAGTATTGCTTGACAGAGCTCTTTAAGATCTGTCAAACAAGATTGATTTGGTAAAATTCCTAGTTGCATTATGGGAAAAAAATTGTTCTTTGAAATTTTGCTATTTTTACGTCCGTGTGCAGAGGGTTAATTGAACAGTTACTTTGCAGTGAAACTTTTTCAGTTAATTGGAGTATTCAATAAACAGGAATCTGGCTATTTTCTTCTCTTCTCGTGATGTACTGAGAATTTATTGTATTATATCTATTGTATCTTGTTTGACAGAGCACACTGAGCAATGTCAAATAGGATATAATAAATTATATGCCAAAATTAGGTGAACTGAGGCAAAAAATGGCTATAACTATTGGGAATTAAGAGGTTGTCAGAGAAATTATTCAACAGATTATAAGATTTTTTATTTAATTATTTGGAAGTTACTCTGTAAATTAAATGCAGTTAATAGGTCAAACCTGTATTGAAGGTATGGTAAATAGTTTTGTGTTTGGGTGTCATATGCAGTTAGCATAGATATGCAAATAAATGGGCTCTTCTGCATATGTACTTTAGTGTGGAGAGTTTGGAATTCAGTTAACAGAATTCCATTGCATTCAAGGTTTTCTTCTCTAATCAGAATGCACTCATCAACTGTTAAGTCATATGGTAAATAGACAGGTGCAGGTAAAAAAAGAAGCTGTTAACTGAATTATTTTGTTTAACCTGTTTAAGAGTCTTTTTTTGTTTATTATTAGGCATAGTCAGTGAAGGACTTGGGCGATATATATCAATCGGTCTTTGTCCCAGACGTTACCAAGCCGACAGTCAACCAGGATGGAACTCTGGTTCTATTGGATATCATGCTGATGATGGAGGGTAAGTATAAAAACTTGCAGTGATATATACAAAGAACAATGGGCATGTGAATGGGTGAGTGCCAGCTTGCAGGATAAAACTCGAAGCCTGCAGCCCCGAGTTTTATCCTTCCGTGATAGCACAAGTGTCATATCAATTAACCCATCCACACATGCATGTCATTGTGTTTATTACATGCCTTCACATCTAAAAACAATTATTAGAAGGACACTCCACAATTCACTTGACAACTATCAATAAAAAAGAATACATTTTATCGGAAACCAAATATTTTTATACTGTACCAATGACCCAGACTTAGCTGGTGCTAACTCCACAAAAACCAGGGCCAAACACAAATTTTGCCCCCCAATCCCCAAAATTTGCATCCAAAACAAAAAGAAATCATGTCCTAAAGGACCTCCATAGTACGACTCTACTGCGCATGCGCAGCGACGCAGTCGTCCCGAAATTGGCGCCAAATATCATTCTCTGTTTGGCCCTTCATCAGTCAACATCTCACTGATCTTTGTGCTTGTAAATCTCAGTTTAAAGGATGCCAGACATGTAATTCTTGGAGAAAATGTGATTCTAAGGAGGATAGAAGGAGGAGAGGAAAAAGAAGTGGCAAAAAATAATCAGGGCTGTACTTAAAATTTTTTGTTGAAATTATGTTAAGTTGCCTATTTTCGAGGCAAACGCCTCTTGTTGTCATTCTTGCTAATTGTTGCACTGCTTATTCAGTGTTTCCTCTCCCCTAACCTTCTAAAGTCCCCCCTTGCAATTCTCCCATGCTTTTGGCTTATTTTTGAGAAGTTTCATTTCTAAAAATTCCCTGGGAGAGTTGCTTGGTTACAGAATGTTTTCTGTTATTTTCCCCATAGTTACGTTTTCACCCATGGGTGTATAACGTTTGTGTTCTGCATCTTCCATCTGATGTTCTGCAGATTCTCCCCTGGGAGTCTCTGTTTTGCATCAGATAGAGTGTAATTGATGACTGATTCCGGGCCAGTTTTTTCAGTGCCTGGAGTCATGTTTTCTTCTGTGTTTACACTGTTTGTTTTCATTGGCAACAGCCTTTTTTGAGGGGGGCTGTTTGCCTTTGAGGTAGTTTATCTCATTATAAGATACAATTATATTATCCGAAAGTGTCTCATTAATTATTTTATATAATTTTAAAATTTTTGACCACACTTTGCCATCGGATCCATCGGGGCTCAACGTTACTTTTCAGCAACTTGGGCTTCTCTGAAAAAATATTTTTTCAAAATTATTTTGTTTTGCAATTGTTTTTTCATTTATTAATGGATCATGTTATTATGTATCTTTGTGTCAGGGGTTTTTGCGAGTAACTAGGACTTATTGTTGTTCTTTCACAATGAAGGGAACTTGTTCAAATTGTAATAGGAAGAAATCTTCCTCTGACTTTCATGATTATTGCATTAATTGTAGTCAGTGTTCTCGCATTAATCCCTGTCCTGTATGTGAACATTGGGATGAGAAACATTGGAAACGTGTGTCACGATATGTTGTTTCTGGAGAAAGAGCGATGCCGGATCTTTCTCCACAAGGTCACTCTACTCTCTCAGTTTCTATTTCAGAGGAACCAGAACAGGGTGATGTTTCCATGTTATCTTCTTCAAGTGTGCGTCCGTCGTCACAAATAAATACAGAGCTAGCGGCAAAAGTGCTCATGGAGATTAGACAAATGTCGTCCGCTAGCTCGCCCGGTGTAGCGTCCATTCACCGAATGGTTCGGCAGCCGGGTTCGTCCGATGCGGTCCAAGAGGAAATTTTGGGTGATGCGAGCACTATAAAAATAATAGATGCACACCCAGTGACGGCGGATAGTGAACGAGAACGGAGGAAGCCTTTTAGTCCGGTTCCTAGCTCGTCCAGGTCCAGCCGGGCCGCGAGCGAGAGAGGCCCCTCTCTCGTACAACAACATCTGGGACCAGATGTTGTGGTACAAAATGTGTCTTTAGCGGAGCATACGTCCGTCGCTCGGGACGCTCCGTTGTATAAGCAGTCCGCAGAGACTGTTAAGGCTTCCTCTTCTCGCCGGCGCACACGACCGCACCTTGGCTGCGTGACCTCCGATATTTTGCCAGCTTCGCCGATGAAGGATTCTTCGGCGACCAGGTCACACCATCCGGCAGCCAGGGATTCGAGACCGATGGACTCCGGACGTTCGCATAGGAAAAGTATGCGGGAGCCATCTGATGCGGAGCTGCCCTCGGCAAAGCAGCGAAAGACCGCTCCTCCGCAGGTCTCGACGTCGGACATTCTAGTGCAGATAGCACAGCTTATCGCAGCATCCCAGCAGCCGACAGAGACGGTGTCGGATCGAGAATTATCCGACGGCGCTGGGTCGGTACGCTCCGCCGAAGCATCGGGGGCGGACGACCGGGAACATCGGGAGGTCCGACCGGATGGTGAAAGGGATACGGATGAATTGGAGCTATCCCTTTCGGAACAACACAAAGCTGCCGTGGACTTCATCCGGCACTTTCTTCCTCAAGTTGTTCCGTCGGGCCAGACTGCTGCGCTTCCGGACAGGAGAATCATAGCGTCATTGGACTCTGAATTTTTTGAGCGGTTCAGGGACATCGCTCCCGAGTTTCCGTCGCAGTCCAATAATGTTGCAAGAACATTTGAATTATTGAACGACGCTATTTTTAAACTTGCTTCCAGGACGGGGAAAGCAGGCTTCTTGTCCGCAAATACTCTCAACCTGCCTTTCATTAATGCAAGGAATAAATTCGACACGGCAGGTCAGGGTATACCGAGAGTTCCTCTGCGTATGGACGACGAGGCAGAAGACTTAGAGCTATCATTACCGTCGTCAGCTTCTATTCCAACCGCAGTGTTGGAAACAGCTATTGCGTCTAACAGAGCCAATTTAGATGCCTTATCTTACGCAGATCACCTTACGAAGGCGTTATCACTGCGTCTTCAAGGGGAAGAGTTTCAGGATATACAATCCTCCTTAAGACTTCTTTCAAGGGCAGTAGCTTATTCCACGTGTAACTCCGCCCTTTCAGTGGCAAATCTGGAGTTGGTTAGACGTGACGCAGCCCTGTCTACATCCACACTAGTGGATTCTAAGGTGAAGAACTCTCTTAGAGTCGCTTCGGTCTCAGGAGATCTTCTCTTTGACGGCAAGCTTTCCACTATTTATGATAATATTAAAAAGAAAGCTAGTGATTCTCTGTTGTTTAGATCCGCTCCTAAAAGGTCGGATACAGCAGACACGAATAAGGCGGGCACTTCTGGGTCTTATCCGCCCAAGAGAGGTTCCTATAGAGGTTCCGGTGCGTCCTCTAGCTCTTATTCGAGAGACCGTCAGGATAGCGACTCTCGTTCGGGACGTCCTTCAGGCCGGGACAATCGGTCGGACGCCCCGAGGTCGACGAGGCGAGGTGCGGGTCGTGGAAGACGTGGTTTCTCCTACCGCAGGCCTCGCAGATCCAGGAGGTGATGGCTCAAACCTCTATCGCGTTCCGGTTGGCGGAAGGTTGTCGAGTTTTTCTCAAGAGTGGGCGTCGATTACGGACGACCCGTGGGTGAGAGGAGTGACTTCGGAAGGTCTAAAGATATCCTTCAAACGAAAGCCTCCATTAACTCGAAGTCCAAAGTGGACTCATCTTCCGTCAAACCCTCAGAAAAGAGACGCTCTGCTATCAGAGGTGCAGTCTCTTTTAATGAAGAACGCGGTAGAGGTCGTAGAAAACCAGGAATCGCTGGGATTCTACAGCCATCTGTTTCTGGTTCCGAAACCAGACGGCTCGTTCCGTCCAGTCATAGATTTGAGCTGGATAAAAAAGCTGATCGTCGCTCCGAAGTTTTATATGGAGACGATTCGATCGGTCAGAGCGAGTATTCGGGTGAACGATTATGCAACGAGCATAGATCTCAAAGATGCGTACTTTCACGTCATGGTACATCCGACATTCCGAAAGTATCTACGCTTCGCAGTCCTAGGAGTGGTGTATCAATTCCGGGCGATGTGCTTCGGATTGAATCTAGCACCCTGGGCTTTCACTCGGGTAATGAACTCGGTAATGATCTACTTCCGAGCTCATTCGTCTGCGGTAACGTCGGCCTACCTGGACGACATTCTTCAGAGGTACGGCAACGAGTTAACGCTTCAGAACGATGTTCAGAATCTTCTTCTATTGCTCCGACGTCTCGGTTTCATAGTAAACGAGGAGAAGTCGGATCTGGTGCCGTCCAAGTCATTCACTCATCTCGGAATGAGCTTCGAGACGCACAACAATCTCGTTCGTCTGCCGTTAACCAGAGCGAAATTAGTCAGTTGTTACGCTCGCTATTGTCTGAATACAGACAAAGTCACGGCGAGAGAATTTATGAGACTGATAGGTCTGTGCGGAGCCGCCGCGGATCTCATTCCGATGGGACGGCTACGCACACGGCCTCTTCAAATTTTCCTGACTCAGAATTGGAGTGTGAAAATTCATTCGCTCGATGTAGACGTTCTCTTGTCAGATCAAGTGAAACAAGAGATTCAGACTTGGGCAAACATTCAGTGGTTAACTCAAGGAGTTCCGCTGCAGTTGCCGGATCCGAGTTTTACCATTATGACGGATGCCAGTCAAACAGGTTGGGGTGCATCATTAATCCCAACGGATTCGAGATGCCAGGGTCTTTGGGATCCGCAATTCCTGTGCAAGCACATAAACATCAAGGAAATGATGTCAATTTGGCTTGCGTTACGTCACTGGATGGACATTATTCACGATGCTCATATCCAAATCCTATCCGACAATACGACAGTAGTGGCGTATATACGGAATCAGGGAGGCACTCATTCAGTTCCGTTGTTCAATCTAACGGAAAGAATCCTTCTGTTTGCGTTGGAACATCACGTTCTTCTTTCGGTCCGTCACATACCGGGTCGTCTGAATGTGCTAGCAGACTCCCTTTCACGAAAGGGTCGCTTGTTGCCGTCTGAGTGGACTCTCAACAAACAAGTATTCAATCAGATTTGCTACCAATGGGAACGGCCAATGATAGACTTATTTGCGACACATCTCAACAATCAGTTGCAGACGTATGTGTCCCCGTGTCCGGATCCAAGAGCATTTGCAGTAGACGCTCTATCGATCCCTTGGGACGGAATGATAGGATATGCGTATCCTCCAGCGCCGTTAATTCAACAAGTATTGCTAAAGATAAAACAATCTCAATGCAAGATTCTGTTGGTAGCATCTCTGTCGCCACAGAGACCGTGGATAAATCTACTCAGGTGTCTGTTGTGGGACCTACCGCGGAAGCTCCCTCCACGAGAGGATCTTCTTTGGCAGGGGAAATCGCGCCAACTACATCACAACCCGCAAGGTCTCAACCTTCACGTTTTTCCGTTGTGCGGTCCTTCTTGCATGGCAAGCACTTTACAGTACGAGCAGTGGACGCGATTTCTAACTGTAGGAGGACCTCCTCTTCGCTAAACTATGCGGCTAAGTGGAAGGTTTTCCGTCGTTGGTGTAGGGATCATTCTGTTGATATATTTGATCCCTCTATACCAGACATTGCTAACTTTCTAGTATACTTGTTTGACGAAATCAAACTGCAACCTGTTACTATAAAGGGTTATAGATCTATGTTATCTGATACCTATGCACATCATGATAGTTTACAAATTGGATCTAATGTCTCTTTATCGAAATTGGTTAGAAACTTTTCGATAAATAGACCCAGAACTCTTAGATTAATTCCTAAGTGGAATTTAGCTTGGGTTCTCCTTAAATTGAAGGAAAAGCCATTTGAACCTCTTGGGACAGTAGATTTCAAATTCTTATCTTATAAGACAGCTTTTCTCTTAGCTTTCTCTTCTGCCAGAAGAGTCAGTGAGCTTCATGCACTATCGGTGGATGATTCTCATTATCGTAGTGTTGGGAACACTATCACCTTCACTACTAATGTCGGTTTTTTAGCTAAGAATCAGGCTCCTAATAAATATCCGGAACCTATTGTTATTAAGGCTCTTCCGTCTTCAGACGGGCGTAGGCCTTTACTCTGTCCTGTTAGAGCACTACGTATCTATAAACAGAGATCTCAGTTCATCAGAAAGGGACGGAAACGTTTCTTTCTGTCTTTGATGCCTAATAGAAAGGACATTTCAGTCCATTCTATTGCTAGATGGATTCAGTTAACTATCCGTACTGCGTATGAAGATTTATCTTCTTCTCAGCAGTCTGTGCTTAAGATTTCTGCTCATGAAGTAAGAGCTCTTTCTACTTCCTGGGCTTATGCTAATAGTGTTGCTATTACAGATTTAATGAAGGCTGCTTATTGGTCTCAGCCATCCACATTTACTAATTTTTATCTCAGAAATATTGAGTCCATTTCTGGAGACCTGCATTGTTTAGGTCCGTTATCTGTTGCTCAGAATGTCGTCCACTAAACAGTTGCAACTATAGTTATGCAGGCTTTCTGTTCCGGCAGTGACTCCGTCCGGCTGCCCTCTTCGCTCTGGGCTATTTGACCCAGGGCAAGGGGAAGGGGGGGGGGGGCGGGTGTTCCCTTAGGTCACCTGCTTTATAGTGAAAAGCAAGGGAATGCCTCCTCCAAGACAGTATTTCTGAGTCGCTTCCGGGATGGTTTTAAAGTGTAATATTAATGTTTAATTTCATTCATGTCTTATTTTTAAAGTGTAGCTCGGTGTGAAGCATTTGTATATGTCAAGTGTCAAACGGGCTTTAATATACAATACTCGGACACTTTTAAATGATTATAAAGAGTCTCAATTCTCTGGACTACTTTATTTATTGGCTTGCTTTAAAAATAATTAGTATAAAGGTTATACTGGATGTTAATAGAGAACATGAATGTTATTGTGCTCAATTATTAAGGGTAGTGTATCTTTCTAATTTAAATATTAAATAAGAAAGATACATGTAAAGCCTAATACTCCTTTTCTCCTTAAGGGGTTACCTCTTTATTTTATAATTGAGCTTATTGGATTTTCCTCTATGTCCTAGGCCCTCCAGCCTGTTTACTATTCAGCTAAGTCTGGGTCATTGGTACAGTATAAAAATGTTAAAAAATTTATAGTAATTTATATATTTTTTATACTTACCAATGACCCAGACGGGGATGGCCCTCCCTGAGTTGGGAACTCTTGCCTCCCCGCTGAGTACATAGCGCTGACCAGGCACTGCCAGTAAGAATGATATTTGGCGCCAATTTCGGGACGACTGCGTCGCTGCGCATGCGCAGTAGAGTCGTACTATGGAGGTCCTTTAGGACATGATTTCTTTTTGTTTTGGATGCAAATTTTGGGGATTGGGGGGCAAAATTTGTGTTTGGCCCTGGTTTTTGTGGAGTTAGCACCAGCTAAGTCTGGGTCATTGGTAAGTATAAAAAATATATAAATTACTATAAATTTTTTAACTTGTGTACTCATACTCTTCTTCTGGATATTCATTAACCCCTTCATGTATCTACTTTATTTCTTCTTTGCTATTTTCGTACACATTAAACTTGACTTATCTTTCAATTTTAGAAATTTTTTTCAGTATTTCACAATCTGTTCAGTTTCGGGTGATCAGTCGTCTGCTCAATGATTTTGTTTAGCACATGTGTGCAGAACAGATTTTCATTTTCCGCATGGTTTAGTGTATGTTGCCGTAGATGGGGAGTTCATAGAACAGGTGTGTAATAAATTATAATATTGCACAGCTTGAAGTTGACTATGCCAAAATATTGGTCAAGGCATGTCACTATTCTTCCTTGGGGACTACTATTTTGGCATAGTCACATTCGAGCCATGCAATAATTATATATACAATAACATGATTTTCAATGCTGTTGGGCTCCATCTCTGGACCGCTATCTGTGATTAGCAGACCAGCAGTCATTAATGGGTGTGGGTCTGCTAATCACAGATGGAGGTCCCGTATTTGAGCCAAACAATGCCTGAGAAAATTCATTCTATTATTATTATCAATGCATAGAAGTTATAAGAATGATTTTCCCCCCTTTTGGATTTATATTATTTTCATGAAAAGAATTCATGTGAAACACCATTTATTAAGCAATTTAAGGAGAACACTTTATATTTATCTCAATCAACACCAATGAATGGTAAACTCATTCAGGAAATATAAACATATTTCCAGGAAGACGAAATGACATCATGCGCAGAATGTCAGTGCATGTTTGCCAGTCTGAGGGTGCTAATGACTAAAAATAGCCATTAGCCAGCGGCTACGTTTTAAATCTTTGTTTCAAGTTTATTATGCTCCCTTACAGGCTGTGTAAATTATTATTAACATGAAGGTAGTGCACAACGAATTGATAATAATATATTATATCAAACAAACTGAGGAAGAACCTTGCTACCCACCATGATTCCAATCTTAAATATACTGCCTTTTGTCAATAAATATTCACAAGAGAGACATTTTCATTCTTGAACTTTCAAATAATGAAACAGAATTCTGGAAAAAATTCTCTTGACAGGGCACATTGTCTTCCATTGGCTGAATGTCCTGAAATATTTCACTGCTTTTGGGGAAAGTGTCTAGTGCACAGGAATAGTGTACATTTATTTTTAGAATCCTTGATAGGTAAAACTATCAGAAATGGTATAGTTTCTCTCAGCCAATGTGAGGTAGGGGAAATCATGTGAGTAAAATGTTTTTATTTGTGTCTGATTCTTTAACTGGTTGAGGGCTAAATTATTCTTGGTTGTCTGAATTTGTTATTGAAAATTTATTTTATTACAAATTATTGGAGAGTGCTCATAGGTACTCTCCAATAATTTGTAAGAGAACATATTTATGTAAACAGAATATTATTTATGTTTGACCGGCGATGAAACTTGAGCAAGGAAAACATCGGCTTTTGTGCTGATATCAAAGGCCATGTGAGCTTTTCTCATCACTTGGCACCCGTCGTCGTCCGTCGGTCCTTGTCCGGCGTCCGTAAACTTTTCACATTTTCATCTTCTCTGTAACCGCTGAGCCGATGTGAACCAAACTTGGCAGGAATGGTCTATGGGAGGTCCTCTACAAACGATCCTCATTTTGTTCCCGTCAGATGAAGAACATGGCTTCCAGAGGCATTCTTTGATTCTGGTTGGTGGATTTTCAGAAATCTTCTCCTCTGAAACTGCCAGGCCAAATGTTTTGAAACTTCACATAAATGACAACAGGGACCCCTTCTACCAACGATCCTCATTTAATGTTGATTGGGTTACAAACATGGCCACAATTGCGGCTTATAGTTACTGTAGAAACCCTATGGGAAATCACATTTTCCTCTTCTTCTCTGGAAAAACCGAGGCAACGTGAAAACAAACCTGGCAGGGATAGTCTATGGGAGGTCCTGTACAAATGATCCTCATTTTGTTCCCGTGGGTTGAAAAACATGGCCGCCAGAGGCATTCTTTGATTTTGATTGGTAGATTTTCAAAAATCTTCTCCTATGAAACTGCCAGGTGAAATGTTTTGATACTTCACATAAACGATGACTGGGACCCCCTCTACCAACGATCCTCATTTAATGTTGATCAGGTTGCAAACATGGCCACAATTGCGGCTTATAGTTACTATAGAAACCCTATGGGAAATCACATTTTCATCTTCTCCGGAACTACTGAGCTGACGTGAACCACATCTGGCAGGGATGGTCTATGGGAGGTCCTCTACAAACGATCCTCATTTTGTTACCGAGGGTTGAAAAACATGGCCGCCAGAGGCAGTCTTTGATTCTGATAGGTGGATTTTCAAAAATTTTCTCCTCTGAATCTGCTGGGCCAAATGTTTTGATACTTCACATATGACTGGGACCCCCTCTACTAACAATCCTCATTTAATGTTGATTGGGTTGTAAACATGGCCACAACTGTGGCTTATTGTTACTATAGAAACCCTAAGGGAAATCACATCTTCATCTTCTTCTCTGAAACTACTGAGCCGACGTGAACCACACTTCGCAGGAATGGTCATCTGAGAGGATGGAAATATGTGGCCACCAGAGGCTATATTCTAATGCTTAACCCAATGCCCCTCCTGTCTGCACAAAAGATCGGTACTGTCAGCAAAATACTAGTTTTTTGAGAATCTGGTAAGGGTTAGTTCCAGTTTTTTCTCCACTGTTACAGTTGAGAACTGGGAAAAAAACCCAAAATAGTGTGTGTACAGTACAAGTCAAAACAAGCTGTAGCATAACTGTAATAAACTAAGTAGACTGCAGCTTCTGCCCTGACAAGATCAGAATCTGACATTTTTTTGATAAAGCTATCAGTGAGAGCTTTCCAGAAAATGATGTCAGCTTCTGGTCTTATCAGTGTAGGAAGAGAAAAGATACATAATTTATAGGATTATCCTACACAACATATTTTGACTTGTACTGTAAAACAAGTGCAACTATAGGTTGATATCTTCAGCTGTAATCTAATTATGTTTGACACAGTTTAAATTGTTTAGAAACATCTAGGTTATATTGTAAATTCTCTTTATTATCTTGCAATCGTGTCAGCTCAGATGACAGTAATTATTGTATATCTTTTAAGATTCCTGTAACCCTTTACCTGTCCAAAAGCTATTTTGAAAGAGAATACTGTCTGAAAAAATTGTAATTTTCAAAGTATTTTAACCCTTTTTACTGATTTTTTTTGTTGAAACATAATTCATAAATGTGTGCATTTTCAAGAAAATCTTCTTTGAAACTACAAGGCCAAACGGTTTGAAAAAACTTAATGTGACTGATGACTGTAACCCCCTCTACCAATGATCCTTATTTTAATCTTCATCGGGTTGCAATTATGGCTGCAATTGTGGCTTATAGTTACTATAGTAACCCTATAGGAAATCACATTTTCATCATCTTCACTGAAAGTACTGAGCCAATGTGAACCAGACTTGGCAAGCATTGTCTATGAGAAGTTCTCTACAACTGTTACTCATTTTATTCCTGTTGGGTGAAAAAACATGGCCGCCAGAAGCATTCTTTGATTCTGATTGGTCAATTTTGAAAACTCTTCTCCTCTGAAACCACAGGGCCAAATGTTTTGAAACTTTGCATGGTTGATAACTGGGACACCCTCCACCAACATTCCTCATTTTAATGTTGATCGTTTTGCAAACATGGCCACAATTGCGGTTTATAGTTACCATAGAAAAAAAACCTATAGGAAATCACATTTTCATCTCTCTGAAACTATTGAGCTGACGTGAACCAAAACTTGGCAAGAATGGTCTATAGGAGGCCCTCTACAAACGATCCTCTTTTTGTTCCCATTGGCTGGAAAATATGGCCACCAGAGACATTCTATGATTCTGTTTGATGGATTCAAATGTTTTGAAACTTCATGTGATTGAAGACTGGGACACCTTCTACCAATGATCCTCATGTAATTTTGATGTAATGTTGTAAACTTGGCCACAATTGCAGCTCATAGTTACCATGGAAAGCTTATGGGAAATCACATTTTTATATGTATTTCCAGGTGAGCGATTACAGGCTCTGTAGAGCCTCTAGTTAGCTTAACTTGACAGTCAAGATAAGCTTTGGCCATCACACGTGCGGAAGTCTGTGAATCTGTTCACATTTTCCTTTAGCACAGGCTACACCCCGTAGTTCTTGTCCAATTATTTCGAAATTTCATATGCAGGTTTGGGGGCATGTCTAGATGAGAATGTCACCTTTTAGTTGCGATCAGTCAACCGTGATGGCTGCCCGAGCCCAAAACCCGAAAACCTTTAGCACAGTCTACAGGTCGTATTTATGAAGAGATTTCATTGTAACTTGGTAGGATGCCTCTGTATAATATCTAGATGAGAACATCCCCTTTTGGTCATGATCTGTCAAGCGTGATGGCTGCCCAAGCCCAAAACCCAAAAACTTTTAGCACAGTCTGCAGGTCATATTTAATATGAAGGGATTTCATTGTAACTTGGTAGGATGACTCTGCATGATGTCTAAATGAGAACTTCCCCATGTGGTCGCGATCTAACAACCGTGATGACTGCCCGAACCCAAAACCCATAAACCTTTAGCACAGTCTACAGGTCGTATTTTTGGAGGGATTTCATTGTAACTTGGTAGGTTGACTTCATATAATGTCTATATGAGAATGTCCCCTTTTGGTCGCGATTGGTCAGCTGTGATGGCTACAGGAGCCCGAAGCCCCAAAACCTTTAGCACAGTCTGCAGGTCATATTTACGAAGGGATTTATTGTAACTTGGTAGGATGACTCCAAATAATGTCTAGATGAGAATGTCTGCCCAAGCCTGAAAACCTTTAGCATAGTCTATAGGTCATATTGATGGAAGGATTTCATTGTAACTTGGTAGGTTGACTCCATATAATGTCTAGATGATAACATCACCTTTTATTCAACCGTGGTGGCTACAGGGGCCCGGAGCCTGAAAACCTTTAGCACAGTCTACAGGTCATATTTATAAAGGGATTTCATTGTAACTTGGTAGGATGACTCCAAATAATGCCAAGATGAGAACATCCCCTTTTGGTCACGATCATTCAACCATGACGGCTGCCCGAGCCCAAAACCCGAAAAACTTTAGCACAGACTACAGGCCGTATTTATGAAGGGCTTTCATTGTAACTTGGTAGGATGACTCAGTATAATGTCGAGATGAGGATGTTCCCTTTTGGTTGCGATCGGTCAGCCGTGATTTCTAAACAGGCCCGAAGTCCAATAACCTTTAGCACAGTCTACAAGCCATATTTATGAAGGGATTTCATTGCAACATGATAGGATGACTCGTTTTGGAATAATTTCACTGTAACTTGGTAACTTTCATTGACATACATTAACTGTGAGGGCCACATTAACCTACCCCTCAATTCTTTAGTACAGTCTACACCTCATATTATTTTTATTGAAAACATAGCATACAGGGAACAGAAATTAACATATTCCCAATTATCACAATTCTTGTCTTATTTCATAATCCTTTCATAAACATTGAACATTATCCTTTTCATCAAACACAACACACAGACAAGTTAAGCTACAGTGTCATTGACACTTTCATTTACTTCTAACCTTTGCTTATTAGTCCTTATTGGAAGAAGCTCATCAAGCTTGTTCCATTAATATTTATTGAGGTATGTTTTGGGGTAGAGAAATGAAAAAATAATGTGTGACATCACTCTAGTTTTGTCTGTGCTTGTTCTAATAAGGGATTTTGAACTACAGTATTTTTATACTGTACCAATGACCCAGACTTAGCTGGTGCTAACTCCACAAAAACCAGGGCCAAACACAAATTTTGCCCCCCAATCCCCAAAATTTGCATCCAAAACAAAAAGAAATCATGTCCTAAAGGACCTCCATAGTACGACTCTACTGCGCATGCGCAGCGACGCAGTCGTCCCGAAATTGGCGCCAAATATCATTCTCTGTTTGGCCCTTCATCAGTCAACATCTCACTGATCTTTGTGCTTGTAAATCTCAGTTTAAAGGATGCCAGACACGTAATTCTTGGAGAAAATGTGATTCTAAGGAGGATAGAAGGAGGAGAGGAAAAAGAAGTGGCAAAAAATAATCAGGGCTGTACTTAAAATTTTTTGTTGAAATTATGTTAAGTTGCCTATTTTCGAGGCAAACGCCTCTTGTTGTCATTCTTGCTAATTGTTGCACTGCTTATTCAGTGTTTCCTCTCCCCTAACCTTCTAAAGTCCCCCCTTGCAATTCTCCCATGCTTTTGGCTTATTTTTGAGAAGTTTCATTTCTAAAAATTCCCTGGGAGAGTTGCTTGGTTACAGAATGTTTTCTGTTATTTTCCCCATAGTTACGTTTTCACCCATGGGTGTATAACGTTTGTGTTCTGCATCTTCCATCTGATGTTCTGCAGATTCTCCCCTGGGAGTCTCTGTTTTGCATCAGATAGAGTGTAATTGATGACTGATTCCGGGCCAGTTTTTTCAGTGCCTGGAGTCATGTTTTCTTCTGTGTTTACACTGTTTGTTTTCATTGGCAACAGCCTTTTTTGAGGGGGGCTGTTTGCCTTTGAGGTAGTTTATCTCATTATAAGATACAATTATATTATCCGAAAGTGTCTCATTAATTATTTTATATAATTTTAAAATTTTTGACCACACTTTGCCATCGGATCCATTGGGGCTCAACGTTACTTTTCAGCAACTTGGGCTTCTCTGAAAAAATATTTTTTCAAAATTATTTTGTTTTGCAATTGTTTTTTCATTTATTAATGGATCATGTTATTATGTATCTTTGTGTCAGGGGTTTTTGCGAGTAACTAGGACTTATTGTTGTTCTTTCACAATGAAGGGAACTTGTTCAAATTGTAATAGGAAGAAATCTTCCTCTGACTTTCATGATTATTGCATTAATTGTAGTCAGTGTTCTCGCATTAATCCCTGTCCTGTATGTGAACATTGGGATGAGAAACATTGGAAACGTGTGTCACGATATGTTGTTTCTGGAGAAAGAGCGATGCCGGCTCTTTCTCCACAAGGTCACTCTACTCTCTCAGTTTCTATTTCAGAGGAACCAGAACAGGGTGATGTTTCCATGTTATCTTCTTCAAGTGTGCGTCCGTCGTCACAAATAAATACAGAGCTAGCGGCAAAAGTGCTCATGGAGATTAGACAAATGTCGTCCGCTAGCTCGCCCGGTGTAGCGTCCATTCACCGAATGGTTCGGCAGCCGGGTTCGTCCGATGCGGTCCAAGAGGAAATTTTGGGTGATGCGAGCACTATAAAAATAATAGATGCACACCCAGTGACGGCGGATAGTGAACGAGAACGGAGGAAGCCTTTTAGTCCGGTTCCTAGCTCGTCCAGGTCCAGCCGGGCCGCGAGCGAGAGAGGCCCCTCTCTCGTACAACAACATCTGGGACCAGATGTTGTGGTACAAAATGTGTCTTTAGCGGAGCATACGTCCGTCGCTCGGGACGCTCCGTTGTATAAGCAGTCCGCAGAGACTGTTAAGGCTTCCTCTTCTCGCCGGCGCACACGACCGCACCTTGGCTGCGTGACCTCCGATATTTTGCCAGCTTCGCCGATGAAGGATTCTTCGGCGACCAGGTCACACCATCCGGCAGCCAGGGATTCGAGACCGATGGACTCCGGACGTTCGCATAGGAAAAGTATGCGGGAGCCATCTGATGCGGAGCTGCCCTCGGCAAAGCAGCGAAAGACCGCTCCTCCGCAGGTCTCGACGTCGGACATTCTAGTGCAGATAGCACAGCTTATCGCAGCATCCCAGCAGCCGACAGAGACGGTGTCGGATCGAGAATTATCCGACGGCGCTGGGTCGGTACGCTCCGCCGAAGCATCGGGGGCGGACGACCGGGAACATCGGGAGGTCCGACCGGATGGTGAAAGGGATACGGATGAATTGGAGCTATCCCTTTCGGAACAACACAAAGCTGCCGTGGACTTCATCCGGCACTTTCTTCCTCAAGTTGTTCCGTCGGGCCAGACTGCTGCGCTTCCGGACAGGAGAATCATAGCGTCATTGGACTCTGAATTTTTTGAGCGGTTCAGGGACATCGCTCCCGAGTTTCCGTCGCAGTCCAATAATGTTGCAAGAACATTTGAATTATTGAACGACGCTATTTTTAAACTTGCTTCCAGGACGGGGAAAGCAGGCTTCTTGTCCGCAAATACTCTCAACCTGCCTTTCATTAATGCAAGGAATAAATTCGACACGGCAGGTCAGGGTATACCGAGAGTTCCTCTGCGTATGGACGACGAGGCGGAAGACTTAGAGCTATCATTACCGTCGTCAGCTTCTATTCCAACCGCAGTGTTGGAAACAGCTATTGCGTCTAACAGAGCCAATTTAGATGCCTTATCTTACGCAGATCACCTTACGAAGGCGTTATCACTGCGTCTTCAAGGGGAAGAGTTTCAGGATATACAATCCTCCTTAAGACTTCTTTCAAGGGCAGTAGCTTATTCCACGTGTAACTCCGCCCTTTCAGTGGCAAATCTGGAGTTGGTTAGACGTGACGCAGCCCTGTCTACATCCACACTAGTGGATTCTAAGGTGAAGAACTCTCTTAGAGTCGCTTCGGTCTCAGGAGATCTTCTCTTTGACGGCAAGCTTTCCACTATTTATGATAATATTAAAAAGAAAGCTAGTGATTCTCTGTTGTTTAGATCCGCTCCTAAAAGGTCGGATACAGCAGACACGAATAAGGCGGGCACTTCTGGGTCTTATCCGCCCAAGAGAGGTTCCTATAGAGGTTCCGGTGCGTCCTCTAGCTCTTATTCGAGAGACCGTCAGGATAGCGACTCTCGTTCGGGACGTCCTTCAGGCCGGGACAATCGGTCGGACGCCCCGAGGTCGACGAGGCGAGGTGCGGGTCGTGGAAGACGTGGTTTCTCCTACCGCAGGCCTCGCAGATCCAGGAGGTGATGGCTCAAACCTCTATCGCGTTCCGGTTGGCGGAAGGTTGTCGAGTTTTTCTCAAGAGTGGGCGTCGATTACGGACGACCCGTGGGTGAGAGGAGTGACTTCGGAAGGTCTAAAGATATCCTTCAAACGAAAGCCTCCATTAACTCGAAGTCCAAAGTGGACTCATCTTCCGTCAAACCCTCAGAAAAGAGACGCTCTGCTATCAGAGGTGCAGTCTCTTTTAATGAAGAACGCGGTAGAGGTCGTAGAAAACCAGGAATCGCTGGGATTCTACAGCCATCTGTTTCTGGTTCCGAAACCAGACGGCTCGTTCCGTCCAGTCATAGATTTGAGCTGGATAAACAAGCTGATCGTCGCTCCGAAGTTTTATATGGAGACGATTCGATCGGTCAGAGCGAGTATTCGGGTGAACGATTATGCAACGAGCATAGATCTCAAAGATGCGTACTTTCACGTCATGGTACATCCGACATTCCGAAAGTATCTACGCTTCGCAGTCCTAGGAGTGGTGTATCAATTCCGGGCGATGTGCTTCGGATTGAATCTAGCACCCTGGGCTTTCACTCGGGTAATGAACTCGGTAATGATCTACTTCCGAGCTCATTCGTCTGCGGTAACGTCGGCCTACCTGGACGACATTCTTCAGAGGTACGGCAACGAGTTAACGCTTCAGAACGATGTTCAGAATCTTCTTCTATTGCTCCGACGTCTCGGTTTCATAGTAAACGAGGAGAAGTCGGATCTGGTGCCGTCCAAGTCATTCACTCATCTCGGAATGAGCTTCGAGACGCACAACAATCTCGTTCGTCTGCCGTTAACCAGAGCGAAATTAGTCAGTTGTTACGCTCGCTATTGTCTGAATACAGACAAAGTCACGGCGAGAGAATTTATGAGACTGATAGGTCTGTGCGGAGCCGCCGCGGATCTCATTCCGATGGGACGGCTACGCACACGGCCTCTTCAAATTTTCCTGACTCAGAATTGGAGTGTGAAAATTCATTCGCTCGATGTAGACGTTCTCTTGTCAGATCAAGTGAAACAAGAGATTCAGACTTGGGCAAACATTCAGTGGTTAACTCAAGGAGTTCCGCTGCAGTTGCCGGATCCGAGTTTTACCATTATGACGGATGCCAGTCAAACAGGTTGGGGTGCATCATTAATCCCAACGGATTCGAGATGCCAGGGTCTTTGGGATCCGCAATTCCTGTGCAAGCACATAAACATCAAGGAAATGATGTCAATTTGGCTTGTGTTACGTCACTGGATGGACATTATTCACGATGCTCATGTCCAAATCCTATCCGACAATACGACAGTAGTGGCGTATATACGGAATCAGGGAGGCACTCATTCAGTTCCGTTGTTCAATCTAACGGAAAGAATCCTTCTGTTTGCGTTGGAACATCACGTTCTTCTTTCGGTCCGTCACATACCGGGTCGTCTGAATGTGCTAGCAGACTCCCTTTCACGAAAGGGTCGCTTGTTGCCGTCGGAGTGGACTCTCAACAAACAAGTATTCAATCAGATTTGCTACCAATGGGAACGGCCAATGATAGACTTATTTGCGACACATCTCAACAATCAGTTGCAGACGTATGTGTCCCCGTGTCCGGATCCAAGAGCATTTGCAGTAGACGCTCTATCGATCCCTTGGGACGGAATGATAGGATATGCGTATCCTCCAGCGCCGTTAATTCAACAAGTATTGCTAAAGATAAAACAATCTCAATGCAAGATTCTGTTGGTAGCATCTCTGTCGCCACAGAGACCGTGGATAAATCTACTCAGGTGTCTGTTGTGGGACCTACCGCAGAAGCTCCCTCCACGAGAGGATCTTCTTTGGCAGGGGAAATCGCGCCAACTACATCACAACCCGCAAGGTCTCAACCTTCACGTTTTTCCGTTGTGCGGTCCTTCTTGCATGGCAAGCACTTTACAGGACGAGCAGTGGACGCGATTTCTAACTGTAGGAGGACCTCCTCTTCGCTAAACTATGCGGCTAAGTGGAAGGTTTTCCGTCGTTGGTGTAGGGATCATTCTGTTGATATATTTGATCCCTCTATACCAGACATTGCTAACTTTCTAGTATACTTGTTTGACGAAATCAAACTGCAACCTGTTACTATAAAGGGTTATAGATCTATGTTATCTGATACCTATGCACATCATGATAGTTTACAAATTGGATCTAATGTCTCTTTATCGAAATTGGTTAGAAACTTTTCGATAAATAGACCCAGAACTCTTAGATTAATTCCTAAGTGGAATTTAGCTTGGGTTCTCCTTAAATTGAAGGAAAAGCCATTTGAACCTCTTGGGACAGTAGATTTCAAATTCTTATCTTATAAGACAGCTTTTCTCTTAGCTTTCTCTTCTGCCAGAAGAGTCAGTGAGCTTCATGCACTATCGGTGGATGATTCTCATTATCGTAGTGTTGGGAACACTATCACCTTCACTACTAATGTCGGTTTTTTAGCTAAGAATCAGGCTCCTAATAAATATCCGGAACCTATTGTTATTAAGGCTCTTCCGTCTTCAGACGGGCGTAGGCCTTTACTCTGTCCTGTTAGAGCACTACGTATCTATAAACAGAGATCTCAGTTCATCAGAAAGGGACGGAAACGTTTCTTTCTGTCTTTGATGCCTAATAGAAAGGACATTTCAGTCCATTCTATTGCTAGATGGATTCAGTTAACTATCCGTACTGCGTATGAAGATTTATCTTCTTCTCAGCAGTCTGTGCTTAAGATTTCTGCTCATGAAGTAAGAGCTCTTTCTACTTCCTGGGCTTATGCTAATAGTGTTGCTATTACAGATTTAATGAAGGCTGCTTATTGGTCTCAGCCATCCACATTTACTAATTTTTATCTCAGAAATATTGAGTCCATTTCTGGAGACCTGCATTGTTTAGGTCCGTTATCTGTTGCTCAGAATGTCGTCCACTAAACAGTTGCAACTATAGTTATGCAGGCTTTCTGTTCCGGCAGTGACTCCGTCCGGCTGCCCTCTTCGCTCTGGGCTATTTGACCCAGGGCAAGGGGAAGGGGGGGGGGGGGGGGGGGCGGGTGTTCCCTTAGGTCACCTGCTTTATAGTGAAAAGCAAGGGAATGCCTCCTCCAAGACAGTATTTCTGAGTCGCTTCCGGGATGGTTTTAAAGTGTAATATTAATGTTTAATTTCATTCATGTCTTATTTTTAAAGTGTAGCTCGGTGTGAAGCATTTGTATATGTCAAGTGTCAAACGGGCTTTAATATACAATACTCGGACACTTTTAAATGATTATAAAGAGTCTCAATTCTCTGGACTACTTTATTTATTGGCTTGCTTTAAAAATAATTAGTATAAAGGTTATACTGGATGTTAATAGAGAACATGAATGTTATTGTGCTCAATTATTAAGGGTAGTGTATCTTTCTAATTTAAATATTAAATAAGAAAGATACATGTAAAGCCTAATACTCCTTTTCTCCTTAAGGGGTTACCTCTTTATTTTATAATTGAGCTTATTGGATTTTCCTCTATGTCCTAGGCCCTCCAGCCTGTTTACTATTCAGCTAAGTCTGGGTCATTGGTACAGTATAAAAATGTTAAAAAATTTATAGTAATTTATATATTTTTTATACTTACCAATGACCCAGACGGGGATGGCCCTCCCTGAGTTGGGAACTCTTGCCTCCCCGCTGAGTACATAGCGCTGACCAGGCACTGCCAGTAAGAATGATATTTGGCGCCAATTTCGGGACGACTGCGTCGCTGCGCATGCGCAGTAGAGTCGTACTATGGAGGTCCTTTAGGACATGATTTCTTTTTGTTTTGGATGCAAATTTTGGGGATTGGGGGGCAAAATTTGTGTTTGGCCCTGGTTTTTGTGGAGTTAGCACCAGCTAAGTCTGGGTCATTGGTAAGTATAAAAAATATATAAATTACTATAAATTTTTTAACATTTACTCTATGTATTGGGACAGCTAAAAATAATTATTTTCACAGGTGTCCCAATTCTTAGAAAATGGGAAAAGAACACAGCCTGGTCTTGATTTGATGCTGAATAAAGTTGTGTGTGATTTGTTTTCCACCACTATATACGAAAATCGCTGTCCAATTTCTTTTATATTTTCATTTTTTGCTTCCAAAACATAGCTTATGATCCCTCATTGGAACGCGCGCATTGCGCGCGTTCCAATGGGGGATCATAAGCTATGTTTTGGAAGCAAAAATTGAAAATTTTTAGTTACTCAAGAATTTTTTTATGAGTGTCGTCTGCTACTAGCGATCGATCAGCTGGAAACAAATCTCCTGAATGTCCCAAACTTTGGAGCATAAAAAAAAATATAGTTTTCTGGAAAAAATGTGTGTCCCAAATCATAGAGTGTTCCAATACATAGAGTAAATACGGTATGTTTTTGAAGCAAACAGTAAAACCTTTTAGTTGTTCGATAAATGTTTTTGCAAGTGTTGTCCTCTCATCCTGTTGGATATAGAGTTAACCGTTCAGAGCATATTTTTTATTTTGTCAAACCTTTGGCATCTGAACATGAAAAAAAAATTTCTAAACTAGAATAAAGAAGACATCCAAGACTAGTCTGGAAACCACTGTCATGCCACTAGACTAAAAGATTTTGAAAAATTGTCTCGGCCTGAATGTTTGACAAGATATTTCTGTTGACTGAATATTTTTGACTTCCCCATGCTTTTGTAAAAATACGAAAGATTTTTCTGCATTTGTGAACAGAAGAGTAACTTGCAGCACTTGTTTCAGTTGTAGTATTTATCCCCTAACAGGAAGGATGGGAATATAGCAGTGAGCATGGTGTCTCTTCAGCCCATGGATCTCTGTACAACTGGATTACTAGAACACTCCTTGACCACATTTAGAAAACTGTCATCATTTGGTGGAAGGCTGTGGGGGGAGGGGGGGGGAGAGGGGAGGGGAGAGGAGAGGGGTGCAGAAATTTCCATAAACAAGCAATGCTCAACAACCACAAAATTCTTTAACCCTTCACCTAATGGATCGCCCGCATCCACCAGCGTAATATGCAAATTGAGCAGTTGAAAAAAAAAAATTTTCAAAATATTTCAACAAAACCATATCATGTGACCCCTCATTGGAACGAGCTCATTGAGCTCGTTCCAATGAGGGGTCACATGATATGGTTTTCTTGAAATTTTTTGAAAAATTTAAAAAAATTATATTTAAAATAATAAATTTTGATGTCGTCTGGGTTGGGTAAAGGGTTAAGGGAGTATACTTTGATGTCTGTGAAAAATGGATATTTTGATGATGTGCACAATCAAAATGAATATACATTAAGTTGCCGTGGACTGGTCATAATACACTCATGGGCAGTGATGTCCACGCATACTTTTACAGATGATAAAAATCATCATCAGCAAAATTTTAATTAATGAAGGACCAGGTTGTTCCAGGTGCTTTCATTAATTAAATGTTTGATGATTATTCCTATAATTAGTGTCTGGAATCTAATGTATTGTGTCCATGGAAATATTACCCACCCGTGAAAAGTGACCAGTCCACAGTGGCTGTACTATATTTACAATATATATTAGTTCTGATTGACAAAATACAAGTGCCAAGATTGAAAATTTAAAACAGTGTTAGTACAATGGCAATGCAAAATGAATATACGCAACATATTTTCAATCTCATCAGCAAAAAAGAAGGTTATGTATTTGTTTATTTATTGGGGTTTAGGGAGTGTGGTGGCTCAGTGGTAGACTGTTGGACTTCTATGCTAGAGGTCCCGAGTTCGATCCCCGTCCTGGACGACCTGCGTTGTGTCCTTGGCAAGGCACTTTATCCCTATATGGGGGCATGATGACGCCGTGTACTAAGGCGTATTGCACGCAGATGGTGCACATGTCTTCAACCGCTGTAACCCTGCTTGAGCGGAGCTTGAACAGAGTTAGAATGTTGAGGAGCTGACTGTTGCTCGTCGATGCTTTGTGGTTCTCTCCGGATACTCCGGCTTCCTCCACCTGTAAAACTGTCACGGTCACAATTAGCCATTGTGCATAAGTAGTGTTTAAGGTCACATACTTATGCACAATGGCTAATCGTGACCGTGACAGTTTTATGGGTGGAGGAAGCCGGAGTATCTGGAAAGAACTCAGGACTTCTAGCATAGAAGTCCAACAGTCTACCACTGAGCCACCCCACTCTCATGTTGATATGTTAATGGTATCACAACTAAATATTAGAATTAGAAATAACTGCCTTGAAATGTTGCACTTGGAAGTGATGCAATCTCTAAAAATAAACAGCCTTGGGAAAATAAATTGTTTCAATAAATGTTTGAAGCATTCTATTGACATCTTGCATTATTGATGAATATTCCATATAAAAAAGAGGGTGAGTTGATGACTTTTGGACCTAAAAATACAATTTACATTGTGTGTTTTTGTAGGGAATTCCCTGAAAAATATGTGCACATGACAGGTACTTCCCTTGGTGTCAATTTTTCTCTCTTAGTTGTTGCATGACCCCCTGTTTTGGGGTCAGAAAAAGTTGTCTGAAGGGCTACACTTGACAAAGATATTTGAATGCCAAAATTAAAGTGATGCGATCATCATGGTTTTTTTTGCCTGAACATTATAATAGTCACCTATGGGAAAATATTTAGTTCCGTGATACCTAATGATGGGCACATTTTTTGTGGCATTGCAAAATGAATATTTTCGACATATTTTAGTTCTGATCGACCAAAAACAAGTGTGAAGACTGGAAAGTTAATACATTGTTTATACAGTGGCAATGTGAAATGAATATTTACAACTTTTTTTTGTTCATCAACAAATAACAAGTGCCAACACTGGAAAATTAATACAGAGTCATCAGTGTTTGTGCCAGGTAAATAAAATCTGTTACATGGTGACTACAGTCATTTTGAACCTGAACTCAGCATAACAGCTTTAATGTCATCAAATGACACAGATTGTGAGGAGTTACCACGTTGATTGACTTGATACCATCTTAGGAGATGGGGGAGAATTTCCAAAAAATTAATTGAAGCGATATATTCCTTTGCAACAGAAAATTGTTCGATAACCATTTGGAAGATTAGGTGTGAGATTTTGTCTGATAAAAATGAAGACTTATAAAACATTTCTTTGTGTTTACAATGTAAATATTCTTTGTAAGAATTGGAAGATTTTAAAAAAAATTTCCTCACAGTGCACTAAGTTAAACTTAGGGCCCCAATAGAGAGTCCAAGTATGAACCCAGAGACCCAATTTGAACAAACTTGAATCTGACCCTCACCTAGAGATGTTGTATAGCAAACATGAAATGATTGGAGGAGTGTATCCCATTCTCCTGAAGGACCTTTTATTAACTCACCTGAGCATCCATCCATCCATCATCCACTATCCAGTGTTAACTTTACATTCTTCTTTCTTTATAAATCTTCTTCTTCAGATCCACCAGTCAAAATGCTTTCATATTTGGGATACAACAACTCTGGGGGAGGGGAGGTGGACAGATTCAAGCTTGTTCAAATCGAGTCCCTGGGTTCATATATGGGCTCTCTATTGGAGCCCAAAGTTTAACTTAGTGCAATATGAGGAAATTCCTTTAAAAATCTTCTTCTTCAGACCCACCAGTCAGAATCATTTCATATTTGTTATACAACATCTCTAGGGTGGGGGTCAGATACAAATTTGTTCAAATTGGGTCCCTGGGTTAATATTTGGGCTCTCTATTGGAACCCAAAATTTAACTTAGTGCAATATGAAGACATTCCTTTAAAAATCTTCTTCTTCAGCAGTTTCACCAGTTGGAATCCTATCATATTTGCTATACAACATTTCTAGGGAGGTGGGGGGAGGGGGGGGGGGGGGGAGGGGGTCGGATTCAAGTTTGTTCAAATTGGGTCCCTGTGTTCATACTTGGGCTCTCTATTGGGGCCCTAAGTTTAACTTAGTGCAATATGAGGAAATTTCTTTAAAAATCTTCTTCTTCAGATCCACCAGTCAGAATCATTTCATATTTGGTATAGAACATCTCTAGGGGAGTCAGATTCAAGTTTGTTCAAATCGGGTCCCTGGGTTAATATTTGGGCTATCTATTGGAACCCGAATTTTAACATAGTGCTATATGAAGGAATTTCTTTAAAAATCTTCTTTGGATTCACCAGTCCGAATCCTTCCATATTTGGTATACAACATCTCTTAGTAGGTCAGATTTAGGTTTGTTCAAATTGGGTCCCTAGGTTCAAATTTGGGTTCTCCATTGGTGCCTCAAGTTCACCTTAGTGCAATATGAGGAATTCCTTTAAAATTCTTCTTCTTCAGATCCACCAGTCGGAATTCTTTCATATTTGGTATACAACATCTGTAGGAGGTCAAATTCAAGTTTGTTCAAATGGAGTATCTCAGTTAATATACTACTCAAAGTTTGCTAAGCACCAAATATTTGACACATCATTGTGAAATTTGCTTGTGGCATATTTGGGATATTTTTGGTGGATATGATTGAGGAATGTATTGAGATGGTCCCCAGTGTTTACATTAGCTCTCTTGACAGGCAGACTTTTCGTGACAGTCATGGAAAGCATGTACCCCTTGATTTTCATGATGTTTTCGTGTACTGTCTACATGTACATGACATGAGTAGGGTATTCAATCTTCATTTCAACACAAACCCTTGTGATTTAATAATTGAATATGGCAAAAGCAAATGTAAGAAGACATTTGTCTGAAGCAGAAATGTGGCGGGCTGTAGGGATGGTGGAGCAAGGGGCTACCCATCATCAGGTTGGTGAAGCCCTTGGTGTGCACCATACGGTGATCACCAGAACCAGGGCAAGATTTCAGCAGTGTGGCACACCAGTAAGATGGCATGGTGGTGGCAGAGACAGGGCAACATCTGCATCTGAAGACCGGTTTTTGATCATTCAGGCCCGTAGGAACCACTTTGCCACAGCAACCCAGCTTCGCAGTGACCTTCAGAATGCATCTGGGGTAAATGTTTCGATGCAGACTATCCGGGCAAGGTTGCACGAAAGTGGTCTCTGATCGAGAAGACCATGTATTCACATTCCGCTGTCCCAGAACCACTGCCATGCACGATATGAATGGGCCATGGACCCGTTGGATGGACCAGAGAAGATTGGCAACCTGTCCTTTTTACAGATGAGTCAAGGTACTGCCTAGACCACACAGATAGGCATTCTAGGGTATGGAGAAGACCAGGAGTGCGATTCCATGCAGCCAACATTGCTGAGCATGACTGCTATGATGGAGGGTCAATCATGGTCTGGGGCGGCATCAGCTGGGATGGACATACAGAGCTCTGTGTCCTTGAACGTGGTACATTGAATACACAGCGGTATATTGAGATCCTGGATGTCCACGTCAGATTGTATGCAGGTGCAGTGGGTGATAGATTAATTCTGATGGATGATAATGCCCGTCCTCATGTTGCTCATGCTGTCGGGGAGTACCGACAGAGGGAGGGGATTGAGCTTATGGACTGGCCAGCAAGATCCCCTGACCTCAATCCAATCGAACAGGTCTGGAATGAGTTGCAGCTTGCAATTTCAGCCCGTCTAGTTCAGATGAGAAGTGTCCAGGAGGTTGGTGCCATGCTGGTCCAAGAATCAAACAACATCCCACAAATGACCACCAGGAACCTGATTGGGAGCATGAGAAGGCGTTGTCAAGCTGTAATTAATAGTAATGGGTCTTATACTCGATATTGAAGCCATACCAGTTTGCTCCGTCAACTTTTTGGCACATTGAAAAATTTCCTCTTTTACCAAAAATATCCATATTTTTATACTGTACCAATAACCCAGACATAGCTGGTGCTAACTCTTAAAATATAGGGCCAAACACAAATTTTGCCCCCCAATCCCCAAAATTTGCATCTAAAACCAAAGAAAACATGTCCTGAATGGCCCTCCACACTTCACCTCTACTGCGCATGCGCAGTGTCAAGGACATTCCGAAATTGGTGCCATTAATCATTCTAAGTTTGGCCCTTCATCAGTTAACATCTGACTGATCTTTGTGCTTGTAAATCTCAGTTTAAATGATGCCAGACACATAAATATTAGTGAAATGGTGATTCTAAGGAGGATAGAGAAGGAGGAGAGGAAAAATGTGTGACAGAATATTATCAGGGCTGTAACTTAAAATTTTTTTTAATGAAATTAGGTTAAGTTACCTATTTTCGAGGCAGCAGCCATTTTGTTGTCATTCTGGTTATTTAGTTACACTGATTTTTCAGTGTTTTCCTCTCTCCCTTTCCTTTAAGTCCCCTCTTGCTATTCTCCCATGCTTTTGGCATAGTTTCTGTAATTATTATTACTAAAATTTCTTGGGAGTTTTAGCTGAATAACAGAATGAATTCTGTTCTTTTCCCCATGTTTACGTCTCATGTCGTGTACGCTGCCCATATGAACACAGAAATTGAGACCCCACTAATTACACTACGAGGTGGGGTCTCAAAACCCCACCACGTGACTTCAGTTTGTCTATAATTAACTTGTGTTTTTTGCAAGTGCGGTAATCAGGTTTATTCTTCCACCAAAAATAGTTTCAGTTCATTGTTGTTAAGTGATTGTTTGGAATTGCACTTAAGCGTAAACTGAATACGTATGCTCCATACATGTTTTATGATAATAAAAAGCATTAATATGGCAAAAAATCGATCAAAATATGGAGTTTGAATCGTGTTTTTAATCTCGCATGAATATGTCAAACTGTGTGATGGGATATTCGGTTGACGTCGGTTTATCTTTTGATCTCTCAGTCACCGGCTCTCAATTAGATCAAATTGTTTCACAGTCAGTGAAAAATTACTTTTACTTTTACTTGAAATATTAAAAAGATAGTTCAATATTTGAAAAAGTTATTAAAAGCTATTGCGATTCCGAATGTTGTTCAACAAAATCGATTCAGAACTCGAGGAATTACGAAAAAATAAATATTATACCGTACTGAAATCATGGATGTGATTTGAAAAAATTATAACTTGACGAGCACAATATCTGGACATTCCCATGACGGTCTTTTACCTAACTGTAGCTATTGACGGAGAAGAATCATCTTACCGGAACTGAATTTTGAATAAATTGTGGGTTGGGGAGGAAGGGAATCTGATTTACGATTTTAAAAGTTAAGTTCAGAGTGGAATGTTAAAATGTACATGTTGAGAGTGGAATTAACATAAATAAACTATATTAACGAAAAGGGAATGCTTGTGGTGGCGCTGGGACGTTTCAGCCCAAGACGCTTCGGAATCCATATATTGAAGCACCTGCATGCACTAGCAAGGAAAACTGGCCACGATGGGAGTGGGGGGGGGGGGGGGGGGGGCAGATGGGCAAGCAATCAGTGATATAGGCCTATTTGTGCGTATGGGTTTATGGGAGTCTGGGGTCCAATTGCCTCGTTTCGGGGATGGGGAGGGGGGGGGGGACTATTTACTTCACCATTTAGGAGTGGTATGGATGACTGAATCTTACACTACTAAGACACTGAAGTTTCTGATGTGCTGGCTGCACGCAAAAATCAGGGGTGGCGCCAGAAAATCTCCGATAGAGGAACTAAAATCTCCTGCCTGAAAGACCTATTTTAATTTTTGGGGTTTCAAGACACGTGTGGAGGGGTGGGGGGGGGGCAAAACAAAAAAATTATAATACGAAGTTTCGGGGTATGTTTTAGCTAGGGTTATGATGTGTGGTGGTCTGGCTTGTCGATTGGCATGTCATAATTAGAAAATTAAAAAAAAACATTATTTTCTATTGATTTTATTTACATATAGTTATAATTATGATTGCTGAATTAATAAAAAGTAATTGAAAATGTTGATTTGTCTCTTATTTTTTCTCAAGCTTGTCATGTGCAGAGGTGTTAAAACAGATGTTGGTTTGAAGGACAGCTCTGTGCTTTGTCGTGCCACTCAGATGTTATTTCACACCTTGTGCATGTGGTAGTTTAATCTACTATATTCAATTAATCACTTCAATACCGACTACTTTAATGTAGTAGTAGTAGTAGAATATTTTATTTAAGTGTCACATTCCAATACACATACATAATATACAGAGAGTATTTATAAAATATTTATTTGAAATCCAGCCTATGAAGGCTTATGAGACACATTTTCATCAGAGGTAGGACTTTTTTCAGTAGTTCATAACCCCCCCCCCCCCCCCCCCCCCCCCCCCCCAACAAAAAAAAAAAAAAAAAAAAACAAACCCGAAAAAACAAAACACATGCACGCACACCAACACACACACACCCTTTCGCCCCCCCCCCCCACACACTCACAGAGTAATATGCAGACATACGCCCACATGCCATTGCGTACACTTTCGTGTACTAATTTTCTTTCACTTTTTCTTACTCTATCCCCTCCCCCCCCCCAATCACGGATATCTGTCTCTCTCTATCTCTTTCCCACTGAAGTGTACTCTCTCTCTCTCTCTCTTGGAATGGCACATTCGCAGATATTTTATTTCGGTATCTCCCTTATATTCACCCACGTATTTTTGCATACACACAGGCTTAGCTATTTCAATTGATAATACAAATAACAACAATGTAGAGGAATGTTGAAAAATTTGCAAATGCAAAGAGTATAAAAGTATGTACAAACCCCTACAGAGTTGGATGAAGAATATTTGTTTCAATATGCAAATATCTCCCCCCACCCCCCCCCCACCCCCCGTGAAATAATCATTAGCTTCAGTCACGAGTGAGATACTTTTTGGTATCCATTCAAAAACACTATATTTTCTTTTTACTATATCCTTTTTATGAGAATCTTTAATTGCGTAGCCCGACAAGAGTAAGACGGGAAAGTGGATGGGCTGGTCGAGCTGACTCAATGTCTGGTATCACTTCGATCATTAGCCGTTCGCCGTGAGCGCTTTCGTGACGCAGGAGGCTTTTTCGCCCCCACTTCCCACCCAAGAAAAACACGGTTCATCACGTGTTGGCCTACAGCTGTAAACAAAATGTGAAATTGGGAACTTCGCGAATATTAGTTGTTTTTTTCTCAAGTCTGGTTTATTTATGTTCTCGATCAAATCGATCGCGCAAACACAACAGTTTAGTTTCGAAAGTGACGAGGACTTTGTACACAACCAAAATGGTACTGACAGTTCTATTCCCAATTTTCAATTTCAAACCACAGCAATAGTCGCCGTCTGCCTCCTCCAAATTCCAATTTTAATTTAAAATAAATTATCTACTACCAGTAACAAACGCAGTTGTCTTGCCAGTTCACGTCACAAGACAGTATTTATTAATCAGCAGAGAAACTGATATGCAAAAACAATTATGCTAATCCTTAACGCTCGTAACCACAGTCTTCCACTGATCAAACACTGCGGTCCACTGGAACTCCACGGTGGAGAACACACCGCGGCGGCGTTTTTTGTTTCAATCCACGTTGAGTGTGCTGTAATGTTAGTTATAAGAAACCAAATGAAGTTAAAAGATTAAAAAAGACAACTCATTTATTTAAATATCTATGTGCAAAAAACAAACTTATTTATGTTAATATCTATGTGCAATGTATTATATTTCTCTAGTTTATCGCTTGTTAAAAGTTGAAACACTTGAATGAAATAAAATATATCAAAGCCAATGTTCTTGTTATTGTTGCTCTGTTGTCAATGGAGATAAGTAATTAATTGTACACGCCCACTCATAAATAGTTCCTCTATAAATAGACAGCACTAATCTAAATTTAGTATCAATAACTGGGGTATTAATTGACCAGTCTCATATGGGTACTGTACACGTAATGTTCACCTACGGGTGGTTAGGCGTTGTGTTCTGCATCTACCATCTGATGTTCTGCAGTTTCTTCCCTGGAAGTCTCTGTTTTGCATCAGATAGTGTATTTTTGGTAACTGATTCCGGGCCTGGGTGCCTGGAGTCTTATTTTAGTGTTTTTACACTCATTGTTTACGTTTACAACAGCCCTCTGTGTGAGGGGGGATTTCTTGAAAATAATATCTTGATGTTATTTTAATCATAACTAGATACATTATTATTGTTCGTAAGTGTTGAATAAATTGTTTAAAATATTTTTAAAATTTTTGTCCACACTTAGGCTTGGGATCCATTGGGGCTCAACGTTACTTTTCAGAAACTTGGGCTGTTCTGAAAAAATATTTTTTCAAAATATTTTGATTTCAATTATTTTTTCTATATTAATGGATCATATTATTATTATGTATTTTGATTGCCAGGGGTTGGTGCGAGTACCAGGACTTTGTTTTCTTTTCACATTGAAAGGATTTTGATCAATTGTAATAAGAGGAAGTCTTCCTCTGACTTTTATAATCATTCTATATGTGGTCAGTGTACTCGCATTAACTCCTGTTCTGTATCGTATGATTTCGATGACAACATGGGAAGCGTATGTCACGGTATGTTAGTGGGGAATTGGACATTCCGGTCCTTTCCCCGCAGGGTCACTCTACTTTATCAATTTCTATTTCAGACGATCAAGATTAGGGTGATGTATCTGTGATGTCTTCCAACAGTGTGCCTCCGTCGTCACAATTAATGAAGGGCTAGCGGAAAAGTGCTCATGTAAATACGCCAATTGCCTAAGAGGACCCTAGTAGGTTCGACGGCCTTTGACGTCCGCTAGCTCGCCTGGTGTAGCATCCATTCATCGAATGGTTCGGCAGCCGGGTTCGTCCGTTGCGGTCTAGAAGGAGTTTTGGGGTGATGCGAGCACTATAAATCAACCAAATGCACACCCAGTGACGGCGGATTAGAGGGAGAACGGAGGAGGCCTTTTAGTCCGGTTCATAGCTCATTCTGGTCCATCCGGACGGCGAGCGAGAGAGGCCCCTCTTTCATACAACAACATCTGGCCCCAGATGTTGTGGTACAAAATGTTTCGCATTCGGAGCATACGTCCGTCGCTCGGGACGCTCCGACATATAGTCAGTCCGGAGAGACTGTCAATAAGGCTTCCTCATTCTCATGGTAGCGCACACGACCGCTCTTGGCTACGTGACCTCGGATATCCAGTCAGCTTCGCCAGTCAGAGAATCATCGGCGACCAGGTCACACCATCCGGTAGCCAGGGACACGAGGCCTGCAGACTCCGGACGTTCGCATAGGAAAGTGTGCGGGAGTCAACGTACATGGAGCTTCCGGCGGCAATGCATCGTAAGACCGCTACTGCACAGGCCTCGGGGACGGACGTGCTTTCCTAAATAGCACAGCTTATCGCAGCATCCCAGCATCAACTGAATCTGTCGCATATGTTTTATCCGACGATGCTGGGTCGGGACGCTCCGCGGAAGCGGGTACGGACGTCCGAAAATTTCATCCGGTCAGCGGATATCCAAAAGGGATTCGGAGGATTTCGAGCTTTCCCTTTCGGAACAACATATGCTGCTGTGTATGTCATCTGACTTGATCTTCTACAGGTTCTTTCGTCGGACCAGAATGCTGCGATGCCGGATAAGAAACTGATAGCGTCGGTGGACTTAGAAATTTTTGGTTCGGTTCAGGGACATCGTCCCTCAGTTCCGACATAGTCCAATAATGTCACACAAACTTTCGAATTATTGAACGACGCTATATATATTATTATTATATGCTTGCTATTACCAAGCATTTCTGGTTTCTTGTTCGCAAAGTTATGGAGATGTCTTTCAAAAGTGTGCCTCTGTCGTCATAGTTAATGAAGAGCTAGCGGCAATAAGTGCTCATGGAATATGTCTATCGCCTAAGAGGTCCCTTGTAGGATCGACGGAGTGACATTCGCTAGCTCACCTGGTGTAGCGTACATTCATCGAATGGTTCGGCTGCCGGGTTCGTCCGTTGCGGTCTAGGAAGGAGATTTGGGTGATGCGAGCACTATAATTACTTTAGTACTCACCCAGTGACGGCGGATTGAGGACAGATCGGAGGAAGCCTGTTAGTCCGGTTCCTGGCTTGTCCAGGTCCGTCCGGGCTGTGAGCGAGAGAGGTCCCTCTCTCGTCCAACAACATAGGGGACCTCATGTTGTGGTTCAGATATTTTACATTCGGAGCATATGTCCGTCGGCCGGGACGCTCCGTTATATTGACAGTCCGAGAGACTGTCGATAATGCTTCCTCATCCTCACAGCAGGGCACACGACCGCACATTGGCTACGTGACCTCGAGTATCCGATCAGTTTCGTCATTCAGTGATTCCACGGTGAATAGGTCACGCCATCCGGTAGCCAAGGGACACGAGGCCTATACACTCCGTTCGCTCGCATATTAGTAGTATGCACGGGGTAACGATCACGGAGCTTCCAGCGGCAATGCATTGTAGGACCGCTTCTCCATAGGCCTCAGTGACGGACGTGCTATCCGAGTTAGCACAGTTTTTTCGCAGCATCCCAGCAATCGACAGTTTCTTAGTCGAATCAGGAATTATCTGACGGCGCTGGGTCGGTGCGGCCCGCGGTTGCATCAGGTACGGACGACCGAACGCTTTATAGGGTCCAACAGGATGGCGAAAGGGATTCGAAAGATTTCGAGTTTTCCCTTTCGTAGCATCAGAAGCTGCCATTCATATCTTCCGGCATTATCTTCCAGTGATTGTTATTTCGGACTACATTGCTGCGATGTTGGATAAGAGACTTATAGCGTCATTGGACACAGAATTTTGGATCGGTTCAGGGACATTGTCCCTGACTTACCGACACAGTCCAATAATGTCATTAGAACATGTGTATTATTTATCGACGCTATATGTACATATAAGCCTGCTACCAAGCATGATAGTTTAGTTTCTTGTCCGCAATGCTCATTTCTGCCTTTTTATCATTTATACGAATAATTTATTTTGGCAGAACAGGGCATACCGAGAGTTCATATGCGTCTAGACGGCGTGGTTAAAGACTGGAAATATTCTTTTTTGCCGTCTATGTCTTTTCCAACCACAATGTTGGAAACGACAATGATGTCTAGTAGACTTAACTTAGACGCTTTATCATACGTAATCCACCTTACTGAGGCATTATCATTACGTCTTCAAGAAAAGAATTACGGGATATTATCCTCAATGTGATTTCTGTTGAGGGCAGTAGTTTGTTCACGTATAACTCCGCCCTTCAGTGGCTGATTGGAGTTGGTTAGACGTGACGCAGCCCTAGCTACATACACGCGCGTGGATAGTAAGGTGAAGAACTCTCTCAGAGTCGCTTCATTCTCGGAGAAGCTTCTCTTCGACGGCAACTTTTCAGCAATCCATGAATTGCTCGATTTACACGTTCTCTTGTCTATCTAGTGTTGCAAGAGATTCAGACTCGGGCAAACATTCGGTGGTTGACTCAGAGAGTGCCACTGCAGTTGCCGGATCCGAGTTTTATAATTATGACGGTTGCCAGTCAAACAGGTTGGGATATAATATTGATCCCAACGGATTCGAAGTGCCAGGGTCTTTGGGTTCCGCAGTCTCTAAGCAAGCACTTATCTTCCGCGGAATAATGTTTTTTTAGGCTTGCTTTATGTCATTGGGGGAACATTATTCAGAAACGCATGTCCAAATCCTGTCCGTTAATTCGACAGTAGTGGCGTATCTCCGGAACCAGGGAGGCACTCATTCGTTTCCGTTATTCAATTTAATGGAAAGAATCCTTCTGTTTGTTATAGTACACCAAGTTCTGTTTCGGTCCGTCATATTCCGGGTCGTCTGATTGTTTTACCGGACTCCCGTTCACTTATGGGTTGCTTGTTGCCGTCAGAATGGACTCTCAACAAACAAGTATTCAATCAGATTTGCTATCAATGGGAGCACCCAATGATAATTTATTTACGACACAGCTTGCTAATCAATTGCAGACGTATGTGTTTGATTGTCCGGATCTCTGAGCTAATGTTGTTAATGCTCTATTGATCTAATAGGACGGAATGATAGGATATGCGTATCCTCCGGCGCTGTTGTTTCAGCAAGTATTGCTAAGATAAACAACCACAATACATTTCTGTTGATAGCATCTCTGTCTTTACAGAGACCATGGGTAAATTTACTCTGATGTCTACTGTGGGACTTAACGCGAAATCTTCCTCAATGAGAGGATCTTTTTTCGCTGGGTAAAATCGTGTCATCTTTATCACAACCCGCAAGGTTGCAACCTTCACATATTCCGTTGTGTGGTCCGTATTGCATTGTAAGCATTGTACTGGACGAGCTTTGGATGCGATTTCTTACTATAGGAGATCCTCTTCTTCGCTATTCTATGCGGCTAAAGTGGAGGCTCTTCCGTCGTTGGTGTAGGGATTACTATGTTCATATTGTTGATCCCTCCATACTACTCATTGCAACTTTTTAGTATACTTGTTTGACAAGATCTACTGCAGCCTGTTATTATTAAGGTTATAGGTTTATGTTACCTCATACCTTTGCTCTCTATGATAGTTTACAATTGAGTCTTATGTCTCTTTATCTAAGTCAGTTAGTAACTTTTTGATAAATAGACTTAGAATCATTAGATTAAATTCCTATATGGAATTTAACTTCGGATCTTATTTAGCTAAGTAATCATTTGAGCCTCTGGAAACAGTAGTTTTCAAATTCTGACCTTTTAGACAGTATTTCTGTTGGCTTCTCTTTTACTGAAGAGTCAGTGAGTTTCATGCACTATCGGTGGATGATTTTCACTTTCGTAGTTTCGGAATCACTACTTCCTTTACTATTTAGGTTGGATTTTTGCATAAGAGTTAGGCTCCTAATATCCGGAACCTATTGTTATTAAGGTCCTTCCGTCTTCGTACGGGCATAGGCCTTTACTCTGTCCGGTTAGAGTTTATGTATTTATAAACAGATATCTGTTTATTACTATGGGCGTAAACTTCTTCTGTCTTTGATGCCTATTAGAAGGACGTTACGCTCCATTCTATTGCTAATGGATTCAATTAACTATCGATACTGCTTATGGTATATCTTTGACTCAGCAGTTGTGTTTGAGATTTCGGCTCATGAAGTAAGAGTTCTTCTACATCTTGGGCTTACATTAATAGTGTCGCTATTATAGATTTTTGAAGGCTGCTCATTGCGCTCAGCCATCCACATTCATGAATTTTTATCTCAGAAATATTGAGTCCATTTCTGGAGGCCTCTATTGTTAGGTCTATTATCTACTGCTCAGAATGTCATTCACTTAACAGTTGCTACTATAGCTAGGTAGGCTGTCTGTTTCGGCAGTGACTCCGTTCTGCTGCCCTCTTCGCTCTGGGCTATTTGACCCAGGGCAAGAAAAAGGGGGGGGGGGGGGGGAGGGTGTTCCCTTGGGTCACCTGTTTTACTATGAAAACAAGGGGATACCTCCTCCGGAGTTAGTAATTCTGAGCTGTTATTGGGATGGTTGTTTAGTGAGAAGTTTATGTTTTAAAAATTCATTCAAGTCTTAGTTTTTAAAGTATAGCTTTTGAATATAGCGCGTGTCAACGGACATGATTATGCAATCCTCAGACACTTTTAAGGAGTATAAAGAGTCTCTATTCTCTAGACTTACTTTATTTATTGGCTTACTTTAAAAATTATTAGTATAAGGATTATACTAGATATTAATAGAGTACATGGATGTATGATGCTCAATTTTGGAAGGTGTTGTATCTTTCTAATTTATCATAAATAAGAAAGATACATGTAAGGCCTAATACTTCTTTTTCCCTAGAGGGGATGACTCTATTTTATATAATTGAGCGTATTCCATCTTGCTCTATGTCCTTGGCCCTCCAGCCTTTTTACTATTCAGCTATGTCTGGGTCATTGGTACAGTATAAAAATGTTAAAAAATTTATAGTAATTTATATATTTTTTATACTTACCAATGACCCAGACGGGGATGGCCCTCCCAGGAGTTGGGAACTCATACCTCCCCGCTGAGTACATAGCGCTTACCAGGCACTGGTTATTAGAATGATTAATGGCGCCATTTTCGGAACGTCCTTGACACTGCGCATGCGCAGTAGAGGTGAAGTGTGGAGGGCCATTCAGGACATGTTTTCTTTGGTTTTAGATGCAAATTTTGGGGATTGGGGGGCAAAATTTGTGTTTGGCCCTATATTTTAAGAGTTAGCACCAGCTATGTCTGGGTCATTGGTAAGTATAAAAAATATATAAATTACTATAAATTTTTTAACTTTCCATTGTTATCGTATTCAAAAGCTAAAAAATTATGTCAAACACAAATAAAATCTTAATTTCTGTACTCATATAATTAAAGATATAATTAAATAAAAAGTATATACACTTTTCATAACAATATTTCAACTAAAACGTAAAACAGGTAGTTGGATGCACTTGTTGCTTAACAAACTTTGAGTATTATATTTGGGCTCCCTATGGGAACCCGAATTTTAACTTAGTGCCAGATGAGGGAATTACTTTTAAAATCCTCTTTTCCAGAACCATCAATTAGAATTCTTTGATATTTGGTATACATCTTGGGGTGGGGGGGGGGGGGGGGGGAGGGAGGAGAGTGGGGTCTCAGATTCTAGTTTGTTCAAATCGAATCCTTGGGTTAATATTTGGGCTCCCTATGGGAGATCAAGTTTTAATTTAGTGCAAGATGGGGAAATTTCTTTAAAAATCTTTTTCTTGAGATCCACCATTCATATTTGGTACACAACATTTTAACATAGTGCAATATGAAGATATTCCTTTAAAAATCTTCTTCAGATCCACCAGTTGGAATCCTTTCATATTTGGTATACAACATTTCTAGGGGGAGGGGGGGAGCAGATTCAAGTTTGTTCCAATTGGGTCCCTGGGTTAATATTTGGTCTCTCTATTGGCGGTGGGTGGGGTGCAGTGACCTAACAACCCTTGGAAGTCTGGCAGTGCTTGTCAATACCTGATAGAATTGGAAGCAGTCATGAACACCTATGATAATTATCTGACATGGACATTAGAGTTATGAATAATTTCATGACTTCTTTCCTCTGTGGTGTTGATGAACCATGACTAACTGAATGTGACCCAAAATACTTCTTTGAACTGCTTTGTCAGGTAAGCGATTAAGGCCCCTTGGGGCCTATTGTTTCTTAAGCAGCTGCAAAAGTGGGATTGACATGGATCTTTACTAATAGCAGGGTACCTGCAAGCAAGAACTGATAAAATTCAATGTTATTCAAGTTCATCATTTCTCAGCATTTTCCAATTCCCTATGATAGGCAAATTTAAGGATTTTCAAGCCCCTTCCTTTACTAGTCCCAAGTTGGATCCATCAGGTTGCCTATGGTAAACGTATAGAATTATTCTATTAACAGGAGCATTCTGTACCACGAATTTAATCTATTATATCCTTTTGGCAGAGATCCATGGAACATATACGTTATTATGATGATAACATATACGTTATTGTGATGATAACATATACGTTATTGTGATGAATTGACAGTAACATGGTCTGTGGTTTGCGGCTCGGAGTTTATGTTCAACCTCAGTCCATGTTACTATCAATTCATCACAATAACGTATATGTTCTAAATAAGACCCTACCCACAGACCAAAACTCACCTCATGAAAGGAACTAGGCAACTTTTAATGATCACAAGTTTAGTAAATAAACCTCTTATGAACCCCACAGTGTCGCTGGACAAATAATCATTATAATAATAACGGTCGAGGTAACTCATTCTTTTTCCCCACAAGAACCCTGGGAAGTGAAGCAGTATATGGTTGACTGCAGTAAACTGGCTCTGTTTTACTGGTAAAATAGGACCCAGTCACCAATGCTTGGGAGGTGCAAACCCTTTCTAAAATGGGCAACATGGCTTATTGTCGCTCACCCTGGTCTGGAGTTGATACTCATGTTGTGGTCATGATTAACCATTGTGCAAAATTATGTGACCTTAAACACCAATAAATAAATAAATAACTCATTCTTTCTGCAAATCATAAATAGATTTGTAATTTAAACAGCACTTCATTTGGAACATCGTCTGATGCATATGTGAAAAATCCACAAAAATGAAGCGGTTTGCAAGTATTCCATTGACGGAATAATTACAGGCAACGTCATTTCAAATATTTTTAATGGTGACATCAGACTGTAACATATTCAAACGGAGCCGTAAACATAGAAGAAAGTACGCTAGATCTCACCCAGCCCGAGAACAAGGATTTTATAAAGTCTTAACTCTTTACCCAACGCAGACGATATCAAAATTTATTATTTTAAATATAATTTTAAAAAAAAATTCAAAAAACTTCAACAAAACCATATCATGTGACCCCTCATTGGAACGAGCTCAATGAGCTCGTTCCAATGAGGGGTCACATCATATGGTTTTGTGGAAATATTTTGAAAAAATTAATTTGTTCAACTGCTCAATTTGCATTTTATGCGGGCGGATGCGGGCGATTCGTTAGGTAAAGGGTTAATGGAACATAATAGAACAAATGCACATTTTATCCCTAGAATACAGGAAAGTGGCCAAATTTGTTAATTGTTTGCTCCTCTTATAATAATACTTTTATTATTTAACAACCAATGGCCCAGACTTAGCTGGTGCAAACTTGATATTATCAAGGGCCAAACACAAATTTTGAACCCCCAATCCCCAAAATTTGTCTACAAAACTGAAAATTAAAAATCCTATCTGGCCCTCCATACTTTACTCTCTGCGCATGCGCAGTGGTCAGGAAGAGACCGGAATTGGCGCTAACATCATTCTTTGTTTGGCCCTAAAGTCAGCAACAATGAACTGACATCTGCACTTTTAAATACTCCTTTTTTGAGGATGCCAGACACAAATCAGTGATAAAATTGGCCGATCCAAGGCTGTTAATGGATGATGGAAGTGAACAACGGTGCTTGGAAACGTTCAGGGCTGTAACTTTATAATAATTATAAAAATTATTTCATGTTTCCCAATTTCGGGACATGCGCCTGATGTCATCATTCTGGCTAATGATTTATCCACTGTTTGTTAAGAGTTCCTTCCCTATCTCTCCTTGAAGCCCTCCTGTTAAACTCCTAAGGTTTTTGGGCTATTTTTATTGAAATTTTTTATTAAATTTCTTGGGAGTTTAATGTGTATTACTGAATGTTTATTCTGATTATCCCCATGGTTATGTTCTCACCCTAGGGGTGTTAGGTCGTTTTGGTGTTGCATCTTCTATCCGATGTATCGTTTTTTCTTCGTATGACGATTTTGCTTTACATCTGGTAGCATTAAAATCTGTTACTGACTTTGGGCCTTTTTGTGTGCCTGATGTCTTGTTTCCTGTTTTTTCCGTTGACGTTGTTTACTTTGGCAACGTCTTCAATGTATGTAGTATTTGGTATTATTTTACTGTAGGATTATTGTAAGATACATTGATTATGTTTCCGGTAGTGTAGCTCAAAAAATCTTGATTTTGTCCACACTTAGACTCTATAGGGATTCCCTTGGGCTCAGCATGTTCCCTTTGGGAGCTCAGGCTTTTTCAAAATATTTTCGAAAAATTTTTAAATTTAATTTTTTGAATTTGGTTTTGATTGCAATTATTCATGTATCTTTATCATATATTTTATTGTGGAGTTTGTAGGAGTGCTATCGACTTTGTTTTTGATTGAATCATAAAGCTTACTGCTCTAAATGCAAGGCGAGGAGGTCTTCCTCGGATTTACATGCTTGTTGCCTTGTCTGTAGTTGATGCACTCCTACAGATTCTTGTCCTACTTGTGTACATTGAGATGACAGATGTTGGAGACGGATGTCATGGTATGTTGTTGGTGGTGAGGTTCCTATGCTGGAACTCTCACCGCAGGATAATTCGAGTTTTTCGGTTTCTATTTCCAGAGGAACAAGAACATGGTGATGGTATTGTGACATCCATCCAAGTGTGCTACCGTCGTCACGTTCTGAGGAACAAAATAGATTTAGCTGCAAGGTGCTCATGAATATAAGCAAGGGATAAGGTCTCTAATAAGTGTTCTTAATCCCTTGCAAGCAGCTAGCTCGACCGATGAAATGGTTACTTCGTCTGTGGGAGCCATGACACCGGGTATGTACGTTGCAGTCGAAGGAAGTGTAGATTTGGGTAGAGTGAGCAAAGCTCACCCAGCGATGACGGAAACAGGGAGGAAGTCAGCAAGTTTTTTGTTGGGAGGCTCAGCGAGGTCTGACAAGGCCGCAAACGGGAGAGGTCCCCCTCTAACCCAAGCCTGGAAATAAGCAAACTGTCATTTACAGAATGAGATCTCCAGAGGGTGAATTTACTGATGCTACCCTATACAGTGGGCTAGAATCTCCCAATTTATCCACCAGGTACCTCTTTCTGTTTAGGCCCAAGACCTTAATTCAGATTGAGGTTCACAGAGGGTAAATATGGTAATGCTATCCCTGCCCTGCCAAAGCTACCCTCTGAGGACCTCATTCTGCAGATGACAGTCTGCTTATTTCCAGGCTTGCTCTAGATCAACAACTTCTGGGGCCAGAGGTTGTTATGAGAAACTTGCACGGGTCGGAGCATACGTCCACACCTGCCGCTCAGGACTCTCCATCTTGACTGCAGCCGGCCTCAGCTACAGTCACTGCTTCCTCCACTATGATTCATAAGCAGACACGACCGCATCCTAGCTCCCCGACTTCGGATATCCAGCCAGCTGTGTGAAGACGAAGTCAGTCTTCGCCCATGAAGTCAGACCATCCGGTAGCTAGGAAACAGAGGCTTCGATCATCGGGACGTTCGGAGAACAGATCCATCTCAGGAACACTGTCCCAGGAGCAGAAGCTACAGAAAAACACTGTTCCTCAAGCCTCAGTGATGGACTTGCTGTCGCTGATCGCAGCATCCCAGCAAGTGCCGCAGACTCTGGTGGTGAGCTTCAGATGGTGCTGGGTCGGTCCAGTCATCTGCACACGCAGATGCGATTGGATCGAACATCATAGCTGATTCAGTCGGATGATGAATGGGACAAGGAAGAGGATTACCCTTCCCTTTTGAACAGCATATCATAGCGATGAATTTTTATTCATCAATACTATGCTGACTTTGTTCCACATAATCAGCAAGCTGCGACTAATAGAGAGAAACCGCTGTTATCTCTGTATACAGATTTCGTGTTGAGGAAAGAGGATGCTCTTTTCTTCCCGAAACAGTCTCGACAGGTGTCGGAGGCCTTCGGCCATGTTATCGACACCATATTCACCTCTTCAGTGCTAAGAGGAAGGTGGTTTCTTATCGACATCTTCAATAATATACCGTTCCTTGGATTGTGTTCATTAAAACAGTTGGAGAAGTTGTTCAGAGAGCTCCTCTGCGTTTAGATGAGCAGGCCGGGAATGAAAATATGTCCCTACCTGCATTATTCAATATACGCTCGGACGTGATGGAATGGGCTATTTCATCCAATAGAGCGAATCTGGACGTGATTCCTACACAGATCACCTCACCAGAGCTATGACACAACGTCTTAATGGGAAGGAATTTGAGGATGTTTGTTTCTCGAATAGAGTTCTTTCCAGGGCAGTCATGTATGCCACGTACAACTCTGCCCTGACAGTGGCAAATTGGGAGTTGATCAGACGTGATGCTGACATTGCGTCATCATCACTTATAGATGACAAGGTGAAAAGCTCTCTCCGAGTTGCTTCGGTCTCCGGATATACTCTATTTGATGACAAGCTTTTGTTAGTCTATGAACAGGCTACAAGAAAACTTCCAGTACACTGCTACTGAAGGCTGCACTTCAACACGCTTCAGCAGACCGGGGTAAGCAAGGCCATTCCACTTAATCAGCTAAGGGAACTCTTTGCGAGGGTACAATAAACTCTCTTATACTTACTCTGGAGGTTGTCAGTATAGAGACTCGGAAAAGGGGCGCAGGTCTGATCCAGACTATAGGTCAGACACCCTTAAGCCAACAGGATGAGGTTCTTCACGGGGAGGATGTAGTTTCTCCTTTCATAAGCCTTGTTAGTCCTACAGGTGATAAATAAAGCCTCTATTGCTTACCAGTTCATGGAAGGTTATCATCTTCGTGAGAAACTGGATTTATGTCACAGAAGATTAGTGGGTAAAGTGTTGTCTCGGAAGGCCTACGGCTATGATTCCGAACATAACCCTCACTTACAAAATGTCCGCGTTGGACCAATCTTCCGGCAGATCCTTTCAATAGGGAGTCGCTCCTAGTGGAGGTACAGGCTCTCTTATTGAAGGAAGCAGAAGTTGTCGAGAATAGACTTCTGTTGCTTTCCACTTAGCGGAGGGTTATCAACCTCGCAAAAGTGGATGAAAATTGCGGAAGATCTGTAGATTATATCTGATCCTAGATACAGCTTGTTTATTATTTATATATGGCGTATGTTTGTGGGGGTTAATCTCTCACTCTCAAATACGCCATCCTAATTTATGGGTCTTAGTCCGGACTAGCTTTAAAATTGGAGGCTTGTTACACCCAATTGGTATATTCATTCATGCTAAGAATATGGAATTACTTGGATATGGCTCCTTATTTATGATATGTCTTCTCTCTTATTGTGTAGAGAGACATACATGTAATTCCTTTTTAAATTTATTTTCCTTTCTCCTTGGAATGCAGGCTTAGGAGCTATTTGGTCTGCTAATTCTCTTCTCCGCCTTTTTACAATTCAGCTAAGTCTGGGCCATTGGTTGTTGTATAAAAATATGATAAATTTTAAGTAATTTGTATATTTTTTATACTTACCAATGGCCCAGATGGGGATGGCCCTCCCATGAGTGGGCACTCTCCGCTGAGTTATTATTAGTACGCTCATCTACAAAGAATGATGTTGGGCGCCAATTCCGGTCTCTTCCTGACCACTGCGCATACTCAGAGAGTAAAGTATGGAGGGCCAGATTCCGGTCTCTTCCTGACCACTGCGCATACGCAGAGAGTAAAGTATGGAGGGCCAGATAGGACTTTTAATTTTCGGTTTTGTATGCAAATTTTGGGGATTGGGGGGTTCAAAATTTGTGTTTGGCCTTGATAATATCGAGTTTGCACCAGCTAAGTCTGGGCTATTGGTAGGTATAAAAAATATACAAATTACTTAAAATTTATCATATTTTTATACTGTACCAATGACCCAGACTTCGCTGGTGCTAACTCTAACAAAACCAGGGCCAAACACAAATTTTGCCCCCCAATCCCCAAAATTTGCATCCAAAACAAAAAGAAATCATGTCCTAAAGGACCTCCATACTACGCCTCTACTGCGCATGCGCAGTGACGCAGACGTCCCGAAATTGGCGCCAATTATCATTCTCTGTTTGGCCCTTCATCAGTCAACATCTCACTGATCTTTGTGCTTGTAAATCTCAGTTTAAAGGATGCCAGACACGTAATTTTTGGAGAAAATGTGATTCTAAGGAGGATAGAAGGAGGAGAGGAAAAAGAAGTGACAAAAAATAATCAGGGCTGTACTTAAAATTTTTTTATGAAATTATGTTAAGTTGCCTATTTTCGAGGCATGGGCCTCTTGTTGTCATTCTTGCTAAATGTTGCACTGCTTATTCAGTGTTTCCTCTCCCCTAGCCTTCTAAAGTCCCCCCTTGCAATTCTCCCATGCTTTTGGTATATTTTTGAGAAAGTTCATTTCTAAAATTTCCTGGGAGAGTTGCTTGGTTACAGAATGTTTTCTGTTATTTTCCCCATAGTTACGTTTTCACCCATGGGTGTATAACGTTTGTGTTCTGCATCTTCCATCTGATGTTCTGCAGATTCTCCCCTGGGAGTCTCTGTTTTGCATCAGATAGAGTGTAATTTGATGACTGATTCCGGGCCAGTTTTTTCAGTGCCTGGAGTCATGTTTTCTGGTGTTTTACACTGTTTGTTTTCATTGGCAACAGCCTTTTTTGAGGGGGGCTGTTTGCCTTTGCTGTAGTTTATCTCATTATAAGATACATTTATATTATCCGTAAGTGTCTCATTAATTATTTAATATAAATTTAAAATTTTTGACCACACTTTGCCATCGGATCCATCGGGGCTCAACATTACTTTTCAGCAACTTGGGCTTCGCTGAAAAAATATTTTTTCAAAATTATTTTGATATGTAATTGTTTTTTCATTTATTAATGGATCATGTTATTATGTATCTTTGTGTCAGGGGTTTCTGCGAGTAACTAGGACTTGTTGTTGTTCTTTCACAATGAAGGGACTTTGTTCAAATTGTAATAGGAAGAAATCTTCCTCTGACTTTCATGATCATTGTATTAATTGTAGTCAGTGTTCTCGCATTAATCCCTGTCCTATATGTGAATATTGGGATGAGAAACATTGGAAACGTGTGTCACGATATGTTGTTTCTGGAGAAAGGGCTATGCCGGCTCTTTCTCCGCAAGGTCACTCTACTCTCTCAGTTTCTATTTCAGAGGAACAAGAACAGGGTGATGTTTCCATGTTATCTTCTACAAGTGTGCGTCCGTCGTCACAAATGAATTCAGAGCTAGCGGCAAAAGTGCTCATGGAGATTAGACAAATGTCGTCCGCTAGCTCGCCCGGTGTAGCGTCCATTCACCGAATGGTTCGGCAGCCGGGTTCATCCGATGCGGTCCAGGAGGAAATTTTGGGTGATGCGAGCACTATAAACATAATAGATGCACACCCAGTGACGACGGATAGTAAGCGAGAACGGAGGAAGCCTCTGAGTCCGGTTCCTAGCTCGTCCAGGTCCAGCCGGGCCGCGAGCGAGAGAGGCCCCTCTCTCGTACAACAACATCTGGGACCAGATGTTGTGGTACAAAATGTGTCTTTAGCGGAGCATACGTCCGTCGCTCGGGACGCTCCGTTGTATAAGCAGTCCGCGGAGACTGTTAAGGCTTCCTCTTCTCGTCAGCGCACACGACCGCACCTTGGCTGCGTGACCGCCGATATATTACCAGCTTCGCCGATCAAGGATTCTTCGGCGACCAGGTCACACCATCCGGCAGCCAGGGATTCGAGACCGATGGACTCCGGACGTTCGCATAGGAAAAGTATGCGGGAGCCATCTGATGCGGAGCTGCCCTCGGCGAAGCAGCGAAAGGCTGCGCCTCCGCAGGTCTCGACGCCGAACATTCTTGTGCAGATAGCACAGCATATCGCAGCATCCCAGCAGCCGACAGAAACGGTGTCGGATCGAGAATTATCTGACGGCGCTGGGTCGGTACGCTCCGCCGAAGCATCGGGGGCGGATGACCGGGAACATCATGAGGTCCGACCGGATGGTGAAAGGGATACGGATGACTTGGAGCTATCCCTTTCGGAACAACATAAAGCTGCCGTGGACTTCATCCGGCACTTTCTCCCTCAAGTTGTTCCGTCGAGCCAGACTGCTGCGGTTCCGGACAAGAGGATTATAGCGTCATTGGACTCTGAATTTTTTGAGCGGTTCAGGGACATCGCTCCCGAGTTTCCGTCGCAGTCCAATAATGTTGCAAGAACATTTGAATTATTGAATGACGCTATATTTAAACTTGCTTCCAAGACGGGGAAAGCAGGTTTCTTGTCCGCTAATAGTCTCAACCTGCCTTTCATTAATGCAAGGAATAAATTCGATACGGCAGGACAGGGTATACCGAGAGTTCCTCTGCATATGGACGACGAGGCGGAAGACTTAGAGCTATCATTACCGTCGTCGGCTTCTATTCCAACCGCGGTGTTGGAAACAGCTATTGCGTCTAACAGAGCCAATTTAGATGCCTTATCTTACGCAGATCACCTTTCTAAGGCGTTATCACTGCGCCTTCAAGGGAAAGAGTTTCAGGATATACAATCCTCTTTAAGACTTCTTTCAAGGGCAGTAGCTTATTCCACGTGTAACTCCGCCCTTTCAGTGGCAAATTTGGAGTTGGTTAGACGTGACGCAGCCCTAGCTACATCCACACTAGTGGATACTAAGGTGAAGAACTCTCTTAGAGTCGCTTCGGTCTCAGGAGAACTTCTCTTTGACGGCAAGCTTTCGGCTATTTATGATAAAATTACAAAGAAAGCTTCGGATTCTCTGTTGTTCAAATCTGCTTCTAAGAAGTCGGATACAACAGACAAGAATAAGACAGGCACTTCTGGGTCTAATGCTCCCAAGAGAGGTTCCTATAGAGGTTCCGGTGCGTCCTCTTGGTCTTATTCGAGAGACCGTCAGGGTAGCGACTCTCGTTCGGGACGTCCTTCAGGCCGGGACAATCGGTCGGACGCCCCGAGGTCGACGGGGCGAGGTGCGGGCCGTGGAGGACGTGGTTTCTCCTACCGCAGGCCTCGCAGGTCCAGGAGGTGATGGCTTAAACCTCTATCGCGTACCGGTTGGCGGAAGGTTGTCGAGCTTTTCACAAGAATGGACGTCGATTACGGACGACCCTTGGGTGAGAGGAGTGACTTCGGAAGGTCTAAAGATATCCTTCAAACGAAAGCCTCCATTAACTCGAAGTCCAAAGTGGACTCATCTTCCGTCAAATCCGCAGAAAAGAGACGCTCTGTTATCAGAGGTGCAGTCTCTTTTAATGAAGAACGTGGTAGAGGTCGTAGAAAACCAGGAATCTTCGGGATTCTACAGCCATCTGTTTCTGGTTCCGAAACCAGACGGCTCGTTCCGTCCAGTCATAGATTTGAGCTGGATAAACAAGCTGATCGTCGCTCTGAAGTTTTATATGGAGACGATTCGGTCGGTCAGAGCGAGTATTCGGGTGAACGATTATGCAACAAGCATAGATCTCAAAGATGCGTACTTTCACGTCATGGTACATCCGACATTCCGAAAGTACCTACGCTTCGTAGTCCTAGGAGTGGTGTATCAATTCCGGGCGATGTGCTTCGGATTGAATCTAGCACCCTGGGCTTTCACTCGGGTAATGAACTCGGTAATGACGGATGCCAGTCAAACAGGTTGGGGTGCATCATTAATCCCAACGGATTCGAGATGCCAGGGTCTTTGGGATCCGCAATTCCTGTGCAAGCACATAAACAAGGAAATGATGTCAATTTGGCTTGCGTTACGTCACTGGATGGACATTATTCACAATGCTCATGTCCAAATCCTATCCGACAATACGACAGTAGTGGCGTATATACGGAATCAGGGAGGCACTCATTCAGTTCCGTTGTTCAATCTAACGGAAAGAATCCTTCTGTTTGCGCTAGAACATCACGTTCTTCTTTCAGTTCGTCACATACCGGGTCGTCTGAATGTGCTAGCAGACTCCCTTTCACGAAAGGGTCGCTTGTTGCCGTCGGAGTGGACTCTCAACAAACAAGTATTCAATCAGATTTGCTACCAATGGGAACGGCCAATGATAGACTTATTTGCGACACATCTCAACAATCAGTTGCAGACGTATGTGTCTCCGTGTCCGGATCCAAGAGCATTTGCAGTAGACGCTCTGTCGATCCCTTGGGACGGAATGATAGGATATGCGTATCCTCCAGCGCCGTTAATTCAACAAGTATTGCTAAAGATAAAACAATCTCAATGCAAGATTCTGTTGGTAGCATCTCTGTCGCCACAGAGACCGTGGATAAATCTACTCAGGTGTCTGTTGTGGGACCTACCGCGAAAGCTTCCTCCACGGGAGGATCTTCTTTCGCAGGGGAAATCGCGCCAACTCCATCACAACCCGCAAGGTCTCAACCTTCACGTTTTTCCGTTGTGCGGTCCTTCTTGCATGGCAAACACTTTACAGGACGAGCAGTGGACGCGATTTCTAACTGTAGGAGGACCTCCTCTTCGCTAAACTATGCGGCTAAGTGGAAGGTTTTTCGTCGTTGGTGTAGGGATCATTCTGTAGATATATTCGATCCCTCTATACCAGACATTGCAAACTTTCTAGTATACTTGTTTGACGAAATCAAACTGCAGCCTGTTACTATAAAGGGTTATAGATCTATGTTATCTGATACCTATGCACATCATGATAGTTTACAAATTGGATCTAATGTCTCTTTATCTAAGTTGGTTAGAAACTTTTCGATAAATAGACCCAGAACTCTTAGATTAATTCCTAAGTGGAATTTAGCTTGGGTTCTTCTTAAATTGAAGGAAAAGCCATTTGTACCTCTTGGGACAGTAGATTTCAAATTCTTATCTTATAAGACAGCTTTTCTCTTAGCTTTCTCTTCTGCTAGAAGAGTCAGTGAGCTTCATGCACTGTCGGTGGATGATTCTCACTATCGTAGTGTTGGGAACACTATCACCTTCACTACTAATGTGGGTTTTTTAGCTAAGAATCAGGCTCCTAATAAATATCCGGAACCTATTGTTATTAAGGCTCTTCCGTCTTCAGACGGGCGTAGGCCTTTACTCTGTCCTGTTAGAGCGTTACGTATCTATAAACAGAGATCTCAGTTTATCAGAAAGGGACGGAAACGTTTCTTTCTGTCTTTGATGCCTAATAGAAAGGACATTTCGGTCCATTCTATTGCTAGATGGATTCAATTAACTATCCGTACTGCTTATGAAAATTTATCTTTTTCTCAGCAGTCTGTGCTTAAGATTTTTGCTCATGAAGTAAGAGCTCTTTCTACTTCCTGGGCTTATGCTAATAGTGTTGCTATTACAGATTTAATGAAGGCTGCTTATTGGTCTCAGCCATCCACATTTACGAATTAGGGCTGGGCGGTTTTGAAATTTGCATTTCGGTTCGGTTTCGGTTTCGGTTTTGTACAAAAACTCGGTTTTCGGTTCGGTTTTCGGTTTTTCATAATATATTGTAGAAATCCACATTTTAGAGGGTAATGTACACATAAAATCTGTCTGTATTTGTCATCCAAGTCATGAGGCTCATATAGCGAGTTGAGTCATTCGGGTTAATCAATGTTCACCACTCTTCTCAGCAAATGGACATAATGTGTTGGGCTGCTGTAGTGGCAACAGTGGTGGAGCGGTGGAGCCATGAGGTATCTACTATCTAGGGAGGCCAGCCCCCCCCCCCCCCCCACCCTCCACTCAAAATCCCACTTGCTTCTCCCATCCCCAAATTTGAAAAAAATATTTTTGATTTCCTGCCCTCAGTACAAGTACAGTACCCTCAGTCCTGAGATCCCCCCCCCCCCCACCCACCCAAAAAAAAAAAATCTCCACTAGCATGGTCCACAGGATTTCAAACCATGGCTCCACCACTGGTGGGAGCTGCCTTGTTCTGTCAGTGAGATTTGGGACCTTGTCAAGACAAGATGCAGAAATTCACAAGAAAAGCTACATTTTAGCAAAAATCAACATTTCCTTATTTTTTATGGAGTCGCAATGCTCTCACCCTGGTTTTGATGGATAATGTGCAATTGTTGTGCTTATTTCGGTAATTATCACATCGCTTGAAAATAGACGTGCCCCGTGTTTCTTGATGGTTCCTGCTTCACATGACAGTGGAATAAGAGGAACACAAATCATATTTTTTCTGATTTTGATAACTATTGTTGAAGTAAGTCGTGATATACGAATCACTTTTATTGGTAACTCACTCCAATGCTTTCACAATATCACTCTTAATTTCGACTGTAGATGTTCGTTTTTAACTTTGATTCTGCCCAAACATAGAAATTGGGCGAAATGGGCGGTGCCAAGGCAAAGATATTACCAACTTTACTTTGCCCTCGTGGCTTATCCCTGCGTTGATTTCATCTTATTCAAGACAGGCGATTGATGATTTTGAAGGGAGGGGAGACTGCTGCATAATGGGGGTTGAAAGAAAGTTTGCAATATTGCATCTTGCGATTTGTTGTGTTTACAAAATACACATGGTCATGACATGTGTTGATTATAACATCTTCGTATTGGGAATGCAGCGTGTGTACCTGACAGACCTGCAGTACTGCGCGATTCCTTAAAGTAAGTTCAAATAGTATACAAACAATTCCCAATAAGTTTTAAAAAAACTTTCAATAGTTACCTGCCATCCATTTAATTGGATGTGTTCTATTTTAATTTAACCATTTTATTGTTGACAAAAAACATAACTGCCAATGCGCAGCGTTATCTCTGAGCATGTGACTTCAGAGAACGTGCCAGTGGTCGGTTAATTAACATAATTTACTCGTCATTTTTCCCATGTGAACTTTGAGGTTTTAAAACTCAATAAATTTTATGTTTACCACCAATCTAATTTACAACGTGCTGTACGCAGATGATTTTAGGTCAAAGGTAATTTATAATACTTTTACACCACATATTGTCAGGTAACTTGCAATACCTCTTTGGTCGAATATGCCCGGTTCAGTAAATTTACTTAACAATTCTTGAATTGCATGTGTGGATTTTTACGTGCGACTTTTTAATTTTTCATATTCCATCTGCTGGTGGTTCTGTAGATATTGTTTAAGATACAAGAAATTTGCTCCCACTATTTGTGGGGGGAGGGTGGGGGGATTTGTTGTCAGTCCTCTCGAAGTAAGCATAAATGGCACAGCATTTACCTTTGCCTGACATTTAAGCCTTTGGCGTGCGGAAAGCAAGTGATTGAGTGGTCATAAACTTAACCAATTCTGGGAAATTTGTTGAAACCGAAAGTCTCGGTTTTTTGTTAAGGCGGCGGTTCGGTTTCGGTTTAAAAAAAAAAACCGAAAAACCGATAAACCGCCCAGCCCTATTACGAATTTTTATCTCAGAAATATTGAGTCCATTTCTGGAGACCTGCATTGTTTAGGTCCGTTATCTGTTGCTCAGAATGTCGTCCACTAAACAGTTGCAACTATAGTTATGCAGGCTTTCTGTTCCGGCAGTGACTCCATCCGGCTGCCCTCTTCGCTCTGGGCTATTTGACCCAGGGCAAGGGGAAGGGGGGGGGGGGGGGCCGGGTGTTCCCTTAGGTCACCTGCTTTATAGTGAAAAGCAAGGGAATGCCTCCTCCAAGTCAGTATTTCTGAGTCGCTTCCGGGATGGTTTTAAAGTGTAATATCAATGTTAAAATTCATTCATGTCTTATTTTTAAAGTGTAGCTCGGTGTGAAGCATTTGTATATGTCAAGTGTCAAACGGGCTTTAATATACAATACTCGGACACTTTTAAATGACTATAAAGAGTCTCAATTCTCTGGACTACTTTATTTATTGGCTTGCTTTAAAAATAATTAGTATAAGGGATATACTGGATGTTAATAGAGAACATGAATGTTATTGTGCTCAATTATTAAGGGTAGTGTATCTTTCTAATTTAATATTAAATAAGAAAGATACATGTAAAGCCTAATACTCCTTTTCTCCTTAAGGGGTTACCTCTTTACTATATAGTTGAGCTTATTGGATTTTCCTCTATGTCCTAGGCCCTCCAGCCTGTTTACTATTCAGCTAAGTCTGGGTCATTGGTACAGTATAAAAATGTTAAAAAATTTATAGTAATTTATATATTTTTTATACTTACCAATGACCCAGACGGGGATGGCCCTCCCTGGAGTTGGGAACTCTTGCCTCCCCGCTGAGTACATAGCGCTGACCAGGCACTGCCAGTAAGAATGATAATTGGCGCCAATTTCGGGACGTCTGCGTCACTGCGCATGCGCAGTAGAGGCGTAGTATGGAGGTCCTTTAGGACATGATTTCTTTTTGTTTTGGATGCAAATTTTGGGGATTGGGGGGCAAAATTTGTGTTTGGCCCTGGTTTTGTTAGAGTTAGCACCAGCTAAGTCTGGGTCATTGGTAAGTATGAAAAATATATAAATTACTATAAATTTTTTAACTTTCATGGCAAAATGGTTATTCAATTAACAGGGTTCCACTGTAGTTTTACATCACCTTTTTGTGCTGCATTTTTAATGTTAGATTATCTTCTTAATAAAATAACTTTTGAACTTGCAGAATCTTCTTGGGTGCTGGTTATGCCTCAACAAATGTAGAAACTTATCGTAAGGGAGACATCATTAAGTGTAAGCTTGACTTTGACAGCTTTAAAATCATTTACACCAAGAATGATAAAGAGGTAAGTGAAATGAATAATGTACTTTTGATATACTTATGCACAATGCTTAGTATGCTCTGTAAAGGGAGTATGTTGACTCAGTGGTTAGAGCATTAGACTTGAACTCCTTGCATGCTTGTGGCGGATATTCCTGGCTAGGACAGAATTCCTCTTGCCCCTGAAATAAGTGTAAGCCAGGCTCACTTAATAAAATTTTACCCCTGTAAATTATATGGATTTTTTTTCACCAATGATTCTTGAAGTTAAATTTAAATTAATTTTTCATCAAACTTAGTCATGGTTCCTTCACAGCAGCCATGAATAGATTTGAGGAAAAATATTTAGAAAATACTCAGGAGGTTAAGTGTTAAACCGAAGGTTTAGGACTGGATCCTCACCAACAGTAACCGTGTTGTGTACAAGACACTCAATCCCGATTGCCCATATGGGGTGCACTGTTGCATTGTGTACTAAGGTGTACTGCATATTGATGGTGCACACAACTGCTGCTAATTATCCCCAGCCAAAATAAAGTTTGCAGGGGATCTAGCAATGGGGTCTTTCCATTCGTTCATCCATCTGTCCATCTATCCATCCATCCATCTGTCCGTCCATCCTTCCATCCATCTGTCCATCTATCGATCCATTTGTAACAAGTTTGGACCTCTGTATCTTGGTCAGTGCATGTTATATTTGAAAGATATTTGATATGCTGATGGACCATCATGGAGAAAGGATATTCACAAGTAACAGGTTTTGTCCACTCATTTTCTCTAGAGTTATGGGCCTTTTTCGACTTTTTTTGACTTAAGAAGAAATTTCAATTTTTATGTTTTCTGGATGATAACTTTAGTCGTATATGTCAGATTTGAATGATTTATAGTATGCTGATGGACCACCATGGGGTGAAGTTATCCCTTCCCAAAACAAAGTTTGTGGGAATCTAGCAATGGGATCCGAACATTTGTCAGTCTGTCTGTTCATCCATAACAATTTTAGACCTCTGTGTCTCGGTCAGTGCATGCCAGATTTGAATGATCTTTGGTATGCTGGTGGACCATCATGGGCGAAAGGATATTCACAAGTATAGGGTTTAGTCCAATCATATATTCTAGAGTTATGGCTCTTTTTTGCCTTTTTCGACTTGAAAAATATCAATTTTTATGGTTTCTAGATGATTACTTTAGTAGTGTATGTGAGATTTGAATGATCTTTGGTATGCTGATGGACCACAATGGGGTGAAGGACATCCTCAAGTAACAGGTTTTGTTCACCCCAACTTTGTCCCCTTTTTACTAAACTACTTCTCTGCGGGAGATGCCGGTGGCATTGCACCTTGTTATGAAATGACTCTCCCTGAGTGGGAATCCTGTGAACCAAATGAAGCCCTAGGTAGTGAAGCAATGCTTAATTACTGTGATAAACAAACTCTGTTGTGCTGTTAAAATAGGACCCAGTCATGAACACTTGGGCTGGAAGTCCTCTAAAATGGGCAACCTGGAAATAAATGATCAACTAAACTTGACTTTATCTCCATATTGCTGTCCCGATTAGCTGTTGTGCAGAAATATGTGACCTCAAACACCAATAAATAAATAAATTAAATAACACTTGGGCTGGAAGTCCTCTAAAATGGGCAACCTGGAAATAAATGATCAACTAAACTTGACTTTATCTCCATATTGCTGTCCCGATTAGCTGTTGTGCAGAAATATGTGACACCAATAAATAAATAAATAAATAAATAAATAAATAAATAAATATGACAGGCTCATTTTATTGAGGGGCCACAAGCTATGAGTTTGGGAAAGATAATAAAATTTGGGTGGCAGTTTTTAGCTCATCTTGACAAAGTCAAGCTGAGCTAATCTCATTGCTCTCCGTCGTCGTTCATCGTCCGTCATCCGTCAACACCATGTTTTGGTCTTCTCCTCCAAAGCCACTGGGCCAGTTCAAGTGAAAGTTTGTGTGAGTGATGATCCCAAAGGCACATTTCATTTTTGTTCAACTCAACATGCCCAGCCCCATAGGGAGGGAGTGGGGGAAAATGCTCCAGAATATTTTAAAAATCTTCTTCTCAAAAACCAGTGTGTACAATGACTTGATATTTGCTATGGAGCTTCCATATGAGGTGTAGAATCAAGTTTTTTCAAACGAAGTTCATGAAGTAATATTAGGCTTTGTAATAGGAGGGGTAAGATTTTTGGCCCCACCCAAAATTTATATTTTCTGAACAAATTGTACGGTATGAACCAAATTTGGTTTGTGGTATTATTGGGTCATAAGTACTTGACTCATGCACAAAAAAAACTCCTGCATCCCCATGGGAACCCTGGGAGCTAAAAAAAGTAATATTTTCAAACGCCCATATTTCCCAAACCACACAGAACAGAGAGCTGTTATTTGGTATGAAGTATCCTTAGGACCAGTAGAATTGACTGGTAAAAAAAATTGCCATTGGTTATGTTAGGGTGTTCTGTAATGGGCATCGAAAAAATGCTGAGTCAGCATATTTGCAAAAATTTTAAAAAATCTTTTCTCCAGAACCAATCATCAGAATCTTTTGATATTTGGTATACAGCATTCATATGGGGGTCAGATAAAAGTTTGTTGAAATAAAGCTCATTGGTTCATATTTGGGCTCTCTACAGGAGCCCAAAGTTTTAACATAGGGTAATATGGGGAATATTCTTTAAAAATCTTCTTCTTCAGAACCACCAGTCAGAATCTTTTAATGTTTGGTGTACATCATTGTTATGAGGGTCAGATTCAAGATTGTTCAAACCAAGTCCCTAGGTTAATATTTGGGCTTCCTACGGAAGCCCAAATTTTATCTTTGTTCAATATGGAGGGTAATTTAAAAACAAAATCTTCTTCTTCAGATCCACCAGTCAGAATGCTTTGATATTTGGTATGCAACATCTTTAAGGGGGTCAGATTCAAGTTTGTTCAAATCAGATCCCTAGGTATATATTTTGGCTCACTATGGTAGCCCAAATTTTTACTTAGTGCAATATGAGGAAAATTCTTTAAAAATCTTCTTCTTCAGATCCATCAGTCGGAACGCTTTCATATTTGGTATACAACATCTCTAGGGGAGGGGGGTCAGATTCCAGGTTGTTCAATTCGAGTGCATAGGTTAATATTTGGGCTCGATATGGGAACATGAAATTTAACTTAGTACAATACGAGGGAATTTCTTCAAAAATCTTCTTCTTCAGATCCACTTGTCAGAATGCTTTCACATTTGGTATACAACATCTCTAGGGGGGTCAGATTCAAGTTTGTTCAAATTGGATCCATAGGTTAATATTTGGGTTCGCTGTGGTAGCCCAGATTTGAACTTAGTGCAATTCGAAGAAATTTCATTACAATTTCTCTTCTTCAGATCCAACAGTCAGAATGCTTTCATGTTCGGTACACAACATCTCTAGGGAAACCAGATTCAACTGTGTTCAAATCAAGAGCCTGGGTTAATATTTGGGCTCTCTATGGGAGCCAGAATTGGCCATTTTGCTGAAGAATTAAAAGATTTTGTATTCAGTACCCTCTAGAGGTGTGTAACTAAGATTAATCCACATAGGTTGTATCAAGGGGCTTCTTCTCTACATTTTACTTTATGATCAACTGAAGAAAAGGCATGATGCCCAGATTATTTTTGTCACTTTTGAGGGACTCAGGGATTGACAGTGTAGCCTATGGAGATGGCCTGCTTAATGCAGACTCATTCTTGGACTCTGTTTAAATTGTGTTCTGTTCAAGATGAGCGCTTCAGGCCCCGTGGGGCCTCCTGTTATAAATAGCACTGGCTGAATATATCTGTTAAGTCAAGTGAAAGGTTTAGTCTTCTTTTAATTCTAACAATCAATAAATTTATTTATTTATTTATTTATTTATTTATTTATTTATTTATTTATTAGCTCCGCTGACAAAGTCAGCAGAGCTTTTCTTATACTGATTCGTCCGTCGTCCGTCTGTCCGCGTCCGTCCGTCCGTCGTCAACATTTTATTTGTCCGAGCCATAATTTCTAAACCGCTGAATATTTTTCCACCAAACTTCATAACAATATGTATTATCAATAGACGGTGTGTCGTCAATTATTTTGCGGTCTGTAAATCCACAGGGTCAAGGTCACAGGTCACAGGATCAAGAAAATCTTAAGATATTTTTGATATTTGTTTGTCCAAGCCATAATTTCTGAACCACTGAATATTTTTCGGCTAAAGTTTGTAACAATATTAGTATTAGAAAACATGCCCATGCGATCAGTGGCCCTCAGCGGAGCTCTCTAGGCGTGACAGGCCTCTTGTTTATTTATTTATTTATTTGTTGGAGTTTACTGACACTTTTAACAGCCAGGGTAACCTTGTGTCTGACAGTTTTACGGGTGGAAGAACCCAGAGTACCTGGAGAGAACCACTGAGCAATGGCAAGCAACTGTGAGGCTCCCCAGCATACTAACTCCACACAAACAGGGTTAGCATTGTTTGAAGACAGGTGCACCATCGATGTGCAGTATGCCTTAGTATACATGATTAAGTGCCTTGCCTAAGGTTATTAGTTCACTGGCATATATTTAGGGATCCGTAGGTTCAAAAGGGTAAGTGACATTTTATTAATTTATTGGACTTTAATAACACTTTTGACAGTTTTATGAGTGGAAGAAGCTGGAGTACCCGGAGAGGTGTGTAATGTCAGACTGATCAGCGTATCAACTTTGCTCAAGCAAGTTAGCATTGGTTGAAACACCATTGTCGTGCAGTACTCCTTAATACACAGTGCCACCATACCCCCACAAAAGCAGTCAGGATTAAATGCCTTGCCAAAGAACATAATGCAGTTGCCTCTGGTGGGGATCATTCCATGGACCTTTTGGTTTGAAGTCCAGTGCTGTAACCACTGAGTCACCACTCTACTGGACAAGTGACAAACTACATCATGATGGTAAAAGGGCTCCATTTTTTCCAAACAAAAGCCCATTGATAAGGCCAAAAAAGGCATTTCTTCATTGAAATTGATGAATGTTTTGCATTATAACTCTGGCATTGGTTGTCATACTTTGGTATGGTGTTAGACTAGCATGGGGGACATAATATTCAAATATCGCAGGTTTTGTCAACACCATTCCATTCATACGTGCACCCGAGTTATTTCCTATGTAGGACTTCAAAAAGTAGTAAAATGACCCTTTTGCATTATAATTCTGGCATCGGTTGTCAGATTTTGATGTCCTTTGGTATGATGATAAACCAGTATGGATGACATGATATCCACATATTGCAGATTTTCTGTACTTTCCTACCAGACTATGGCCCTTGTAAGACTTACATTGTATCAATGTTGCGGTCATGATACAAGTGTGGGGGAAAGGATATCCACATATTGCGGGTTCTGTCCGTGCATTCTTACCTCAGTTATACCTGTTGTTTAACTTACAAAAACTGTTCCTATGAACTTTTTACATTATCATGTTTTTTCAATGGGAATATTTGTTATTGAATGACCACAGAAACTTGAATAATCTTTATAATACGCATGTTCATTGGATATGCAGGGGAGTTTAATGAAGTTAGTTGATATAATTGATTTTGCACCAGCTAACTCTGGGCCATTGGTAAGTATAAAAAATATACAAATTACTTTAAATTTATCATTTTGAGCAGTTTTGGATGACAAAATATTTTATCTTACAATAAGTATGTATTGGATCCTTAATTACCTGAATACAGCATTTATCAGGGACACCTGATACAAAATCTGTATCTTGCATGATAATGTGCATGTCTTGTGATTTGTATCAGATTCGAGGTGGTGTCCAGAATGGGATCTCAACGAGCCGACTTTGCCAGTGAGTTGTGATCCCATTATGGATACCGCCGAGAATGATATGGTTTTGCTGATATTTTTGGAAAAATAATGTTTTTTCAACAGCTCAGTTTGTAAATTATGTGGGAGGATTTGTAAGGTAAAGTGTTAATCAAGTTATTACATTTGAGAATGGTAAGATAAATCTATCATTGACATTTATGTTTATATACAAAATGTTGTATCAGAGTCTTGTTCTTGTTTCTAAGGCTATATCTTGACTCATCTTACTCTTGTCAAGATAATGGCCTTTGAAACAAGAGCTTGGGCCTAAAAAGTTAATCTGTTTCTCAGGCCCATCAACATGATCCATTTTGCTACCACATGCTCTCCTTTTATAACCAGTGCAAACTTAAAAAAATAAAAATGAAATGGTTTATGTCTGTTATTTTAACGAAGCTAATAAAATCGATTAATTTGTCCCTCGAGTGCAACAATGCTTTGCAATGCTAAAGCATTGCAAAGCTTTCTTGCACTCAAAGGACAAAATACACCACTACCCATGCTATTCTGTGGATTATGAGGCCCAAAGCATAAAACAAACCAAAAACATAAACTTTTGATGGAAAAGAAATAATTACAAAAATAAAATAAAAAAAAATACCTGACCACATGCAATTTTACAAAAGATGGCCCGAGAAACAGAAGGCCTACTTTGTGGGGCCTTAACTCTGGTGATAACTACATTTTATACATGAATATAATGGTGATGATATTATGTATATATCTGATATTGTTTTTTACAGGTGTACACCACAACCCCTTTGAATGAGAATGCAGTAGTGAGTGGAACTTTACATCCAGCCTTAGGATTTCATTCACTGGGAGAGGCTATTCAGATTCTTGACAAAGATGCATGGATGCCAGAGGAAGGAATGGTAAGCATGTTTCATATTAATCTTCCACTTCTCAGACTGTGGTTATGAGATGTTTTTTTGTATGCATGTGTTGAGAGTTGGAGTGGGTCTTACAGCCACATTATTTGCCAACATCTTCCAAACCCAGAAGCTTGGGGTCATAAGTCTTAAAAAAAACATGTAAACCCCAGATTTCAAATTTCTAAAATATGATAAAATGTTTGGGTTTTCTTTTTATTAAATTTTGTTTAATTTAAACAATATTTATTTCAAAATTATAAAAGAAAAAAGATACAACAATGAAATATTTATGGATTGGACAGTAGGCTGATAGCCTGTAAGGGTTGTTTCCACCAAAGGTACACTTGCAACTATAACAAATGAGATGTTAGTTATATGACTGTTATAACCCAAATGCTTATCATATATAGCCTCAGGGACCAACCTAAGCATTTAAAAATAAGAGCCAGACTTTGAGCCTGTTTTTGAAATCTAGAAGCCAGATTTACTTCTTAACCTGTGGAGTGCTTAATTATTCATGATTATAAAAAATTTTTCATGCGTTTTGCCTTCTTACAATTCATGGGAGAGTGCCTAAAAAGGCATTCTCCCATAAATAGTAACAAGGCATGTCCACACAAATAATGGAATTTCACTTCAAAGAAATACACAGAACGACGCATGCGTGTGAATGGGTTAATCGATATGGCATGAGTGCCAGTGCGGAGGGATAAATAAGAGGCCAAGTTTTATCCTTCCGCGATGACACAGGTGTCATTCTTTGTTTATTACATTCCTTCACATCTATAAAAGCAATTATTAGAAGGACACTCAGCAATTCATTTGACAACTCTCAACAAAAACAACACATTTTATTGCCAACCACATTTGCAAGAGGAAGCCGTGTTACCAGTTCATCGCCTGAGTTTCAATGTGTTCTATGTGCCTACTGGCACATAGAACACATTAGAATTCAGGGGACGATTTTCAGCTATCTCTAGTGATTCAAATTGTAATTGCTTTGAACGATTTGTGGAAAATTCCAATGAAATTCCGCTTCTATATTAAAAATAGTCTGTCTATGATTTCCATTCCGCACATATCTGTGGAACAGATTTTCATTTTTCGCATGGTTTAGTGCTGCTTTTGATGGGGATTTCATAGAACAGGCGTGTAATAAAATATGAAGTCACCAGTGCAGAATATGAAGCCTTTACATTGCAGTACCTTCATGCTAGCATAGAGCCCAAATATGGACTTCAATCATTCTACCAGTTTACTGCAGTTATATTACTTTTGCATTTAATTACATTCTTTTTGGCATAATTAAGTTGTTTCTCAAATGACTGAAAACTGTTAGTATATCACCAGAATAACACTTCATATTTTTATACTAAAACCAATGGCCCAGACTTAGCTGGTGCTACCTCAATATTTTTAAAGGCCAAACACAAATTTTGAACTCCCCAATCCTCAAAATTTGCATACAATACTGAAATTTAAAAGTCATATCTAGCCTTCCATACTATTAGCACTTGCGCATGCACAGTACCAGGAAGAGACTGGAATTGGCGCAAACATCATTCTTCTGTTTGGCCAAAAGTCAGTAACAACTGAACTGACATATGTGCTTTAAAATCTCATTTTTAAAGATGCCAGACACAAATCAATGGTTTTCATGGAATCAACAGTGTAGCAGGATGCTGGAAGTGAATAACGGTTGTTTCGGATGTTCAGGGCTGTAACTTTATAATGTTTATGTAAAATTATTCATCTTCCCCAATTTCGGGATATGCTTCTGAATGTCATCATTATAATATGACTCCACTGTTGTTATCCCCGCATTTTAAAAAATGCGGGGATATTGTCATGATCTCCGTCCGTACGTCTGTACTTCCGTACGTCCGGTTTTGTAATTCGAAACGCTCTAACTTTCTACAGTTGTTCGATAGGGTCTGTGCAACCCAAAAATACAACTTTTAAATTTTTGTGCCACCAGGTGGCTTCTGTGGAGCCACTTAAAAAATGCGTTATTTTTTCACTTTTTTGCTGAATAGTCCCAACCTATGTAATTCGGAGTTCTAAAATTAAACTAGGGTGTTGCTGAATGATCTGTAGATATGTAGGAAGGTTTCGGATTTTTCGGGTGCCACGTGGCTGTGCCACCATAGCCACTTTTGTGTTTTCTTAGACTGTTTCCGGCAAAAGGCTCGTAGGATATGTAATTCGAAATGCTAAATTCATGCTCAGATGTTGCAGTAGGGTCTATAGATGCGCACGAAGGTTTCGGATTTTTCGGGTGCCACGTGGCTGTGCCACCGTAGCCACTTTCGTGTTTTCTTAGACCGTTTCCGGCAAAAGGCTCCTAGGGTATGTAATTCGAAACGCTAAAACCATGCTCAAATGTTGCAGTAGGGTCTGTAGATGTGCACGAAGGTTTCAGATTTTTCAGGTGCCACGTGGCTGTGCCACCATTGCCACTTTTGTGTTTTCTTAGATCGTTTCCGGCGAAAGGCTCCTAGGGTATGTAATTCGAAACGCTAAAACCATGCTCAAATGTTGCAGTGGGGTCTGTAGATGCGCACGAAGGTTTCGGATTTTTCAGGTGCCACGTGGCTGTGCCACCGTTGCCACTTTTGTGTTTTCTTAGACCGTTTCCGGCGATAGGCTCCTAGGGTATGTAATTCGAAACGCTAAAACCATGCTCAAATGTTGCAGTGGGGTCTGTAGATGTGCACGAAGGTTTCAGATTTTTCAGCTGCCACCTGGCTGCGCCACCATTGCCACTTTCGTGTTTTCTTAGACCGTTTCCGATGAAGGCTCCTAGGGTATGTAATTCGAAACGCTAAAACCATGCTCAAATGTTGCAGTAGGGTCTGTAGATGTGCACAAAGGTTTCCGATTTTTCAGGTGCCACGTGGCTGTGCCACCATTGCCACTTTTGTGTTTTCTTAGCCCGTTTGCGGCAAAAGGCTCCTAGGGTATGTAATTCGAAATGCTAAAACCATGCTCAAATGTTGCAGTAGGGTCTGTAGATGCGCACAAAGGTTTCGGATTTTTCAGATGCCACGTGGCTGTGCCACCGTTGCCACTTTTGTGTTTTCTTAGACCGTTTCCGGCGAAAGGCTCCTAGGGTATGTAATTCGAAATGCTAAAACCATGCTCAAATGTTGCAGTGGGGTCTGTAGATGCGCACAAAGGTTTCAGATTTTTCAGGTGCCACGTGGCTGTGCCACCATTGCCGCTTTTGTGTTTTCTTAGACCGTTTCCGACGAAAGGCTCCTAGGGTATGTAATTCGAAATGCTAAAACCATGCTCAAATGTTGCAGTGGGGTCTGTAGATGCGCACGAAGGTTTTGGATTTTTCAGCTGCCATGTGGCTGCGCCACCATTGCCATTTTCGTGTTTTCTTAGACTGTTTCCGTCGAAAGGCTCCTAGGGTATGTAATTCGAAACACTAAAACCATGCTCAAATGTTGTAGTGGGGTCTGTAGATGCGCACGAAGGTTTCCGATTTTTCAGGTACCACGTGGCTGTGCCACCGTTGCCACTTTTGTGTTTTCTTAGACCGTTTCCGGCGAAAGGCTCCTAGGGTATGTAATTCGAAATGCTAAAACCATTCTCAAATGTTGCATTGGAGTCTGTAGATGCGCACGAAGGTTTCAGATTTTTCAGCTGCCATGTGGCTGCGCCACCATTGCCATTTTCGTGTTTTCTTAGACTGTTTCCGTCGAAAGGCTCCTAGGGTATGTAATTCGAAACACTAAAACCATGCTCAAATGTTGTAGTGGGGTCTGTAGATGCGCGCGGAGATTTCGGATTTTTCAGCTGCCACCTAGCTGCGACACTATTGCCACTTTCGTGTTTTCTTAGACCGTTTCTTGCGAAAGGCTGCAAGGGTATGTAATTCGAAATGCTAAAACCATGCTCAAATGTTGCAGTAGGGTCTGTAGATGTGCACGAAGGTTTCTGATTTTTCAGGTGCCACGTGGCTGTGCCACCATTGCCACTTTTGTGTTTTCTTAGACCGTTTCCAGCGAAAGGCTCCTAGGGTATGTAATTCGAAATGCTAAAACCATGCTCAAATGTTGCAGTGGGGTCTGTAGATGCGCACGAAAGTTTCGGATTTTTCAGGTGCCACGTGGCTGTGCCACCGTTGCCACTTTTGTGTTTTCTTAGACCGTTTCCGGCGAAAGGCTCCTAGGGTATGTAATTCGAAACGCTAAAACCATGCTCAAATGTTTCAGTGGGGTCTGTAGATGTGCACGAAGGTTTCAGATTTTTCAGCTGCCTAGTGGCTGTGCTGTTGCCACTTTCACATTTTCTTAGACCGTTTCCGGTGAAAGGCTCCTAGGGTATGTAATTCGAAATGCTAAAACCATTCTCAAATGTTGCATTGGAGTCTGTAGATGCGCACGAAGGTTTCAGATTTTTCAGCTGCCATGTGGCTGCGCCACCATTGCCACTTTCGTGTTTTCTTAGACCGTTTCCGGCGAAAGGCTCCTAGGGTATGTAATTCGAAATGCTAAAAGCACGCTCAGATGTTGCAGTAGGGTCTGTAGATGCGCACGAAGGTTTCGGATTTTTCAGGTGCCACGTGGCTGTGCCACCATTGCCACTTTTGTGTTTTCTTAGACCGTTTCCAGTGAAAGGCTCCTAGGGTATGTAATTCGAAACGCTAAAACCATGCTCAAATGTTGCAGTGGGGTCTGTAGATGCGCACGAAGGTTTTGGATTTTTCAGGTGCCACGTGGCTGTGCCACCGTTGCCACTTTTGTGTTTTCTTAGACCGTTTCTGGCGAAAGGCTCCTGGGGTATGTAATTCGAAATGCTAAAACCATGCTCAAATGTTGCAGTGGGGTCTGTAGATGCGCACGGAGATTTCGGATTTTTCAGCTGCCACCTGGCTGCGACACTATTGCCACTTTCGTGTTTTCTTAGACCGTTTCTTGCGAAAGGCTGCAAGGGTATGTAATTCGAAATGCTAAAACCATGCTCAAATGTTGCAGTAGGGTCTGTAGATGTGCACGAAGGTTTCTGATTTTTCAGGTGCCACGTGGCTGTGCCACCATTGCCACTTTTGTGTTTTCTTAGACCGTTTCCGGCGAAAGGCTCCTAGGGTATGTAATTCGAAATGCTAAAACCATGCTCAAATGTTGCAGTGGGGTCTGTAGATGCGCACGGAGATTTTGGATTTTTCAGCTGCCACCTGGCTGCGACACTATTGCCACTTTTGTGTTTTCTTAGACCGTTTCCGGCGAAAGGCTCCTAGGGTATGTAATTCGAAATGCTAAAAGCACGCTCAGATGTTGCAGTAGGGTCTGTAGATGCGCACGAAGGTTTCGGATTTTTCAGGTGCCACGTGGCTGTGCCACCATTGCCACTTTTGTGTTTTCTTAGACCGTTTCCGGCGAAAGGCTCCTAGGGTATGTAATTCGAAACGCTAAAACCATGCTCAAATGTTGCAGTGGGGTCTGTAGATGCGCACGAAGGTTTCGGATTTTTCAGGTGCCACGTGGCTGTGCCACCGTTGCCACTTTTGTGTTTTCTTAGACCGTTTCCGGCGATAGGCTCCTAGGGTATGTAATTCGAAACGCTAAAACCATGCTCAAATGTTGCAGTGGGGTCTGTAGATGTGCACGAAGGTTTCAGATTTTTCAGCTGCCACCTGGCTGCTCCACCATTGCCACTTTCGTGTTTTCTTAGACCGTTTCCGGCGAAAGGCTCCTAGGGTATGTAATTCAAAACGCAAAAACCATGCTCAAATGTTGCAGTAGGGTCTGTAGATGTGCACAAAGGTTTCCGATTTTTCAGGTGCCACGTGGCTGTGCCACCATTGCCACTTTTGTGTTTTCTTAGCCCGTTTGCGGCAAAAGGCTCCTAGGGTATGTAATTCGAAATGCTAAAACCATGCTCAAATGTTGCAGTAGGGTCTGTAGATGCGCACAAAGGTTTCGGATTTTTCAGATGCCACGTGGCTGTGCCACCGTTGCCACTTTTGTGTTTTCTTAGACCGTTTCCGGCGAAAGGCTCCTAGGGTATGTAATTCGAAATGCTAAAACCATGCTCAGATGTTGCAGTGGGGTCTGTAGATGCGCACGAAGGTTTCGGATTTTTCAGGTGCCACGTGGCTGTGCCACCGTTGCCACTTTTGTGTTTTCTTAGACCGTCTCCGGCGATAGGCTCCTAGGGTATGTAATTCGAAACGCTAAAACCATGCTCAAATGTTGCAGTGGGGTCTGTAGATGTGCACGAAGGTTTCAGATTTTTCAGCTGCCACCTGGCTGGGCCACCATTGCCAGTATCGTGTTTTCTTAGACCGTTTCCGGCGAAAGGCTCCTAGGGTATGTAATTCGAAACGCTAAAACCATGCTCAAATGTTGCAGTAGGGTCTGTAGATGTGCACAAAGGTTTCCGATTGTTCAGGTGCCACGTGGCTGTGCCACCATTGCCACTTTTGTGTTTTCTTAGCCCGTTTGCGGCAAAAGGCTCCTAGGGTATGTAATTCGAAATGCTAAAACCATGCTCAAATGTTGCAGTAGGGTCTGTAGATGCGCACAAAGGTTTCAGATTTTTCAGGTGCCACGTGGCTGTGCCACCGTTGCCGCTTTTGTGTTTTCTTAGACCGTTTCCGACGAAAGGCTCCTAGGGTATGTAATTCGAAATGCTAAAACCATGCTCAAATGTTGCAGTGGGGTCTGTAGATGCGCACGAAGGTTTTGGATTTTTCAGCTGCCATGTGGCTGCGCCACCATTGCCATTTTCGTGTTTTCTTAGACTGTTTCCGTCGAAAGGCTCCTAGGGTATGTAATTCGAAACACTAAAACCATGCTCAAATGTTGTAGTGGGGTCTGTAGATGCGCACGAAGGTTTCCGATTTTTCAGGTACCACGTGGCTGCGCCACCATTGCCACTTTCGTGTTTTCTTAGACCGTTTCTGGCGAAAGGCTCCTAGGGTATGTAATTCGAAATGCTAAAAGCACGCTCAGATGTTGCAGTAGGGTCTGTAGATGCGCACGAAGGTTTCGGATTTTTCAGGTGCCACGTGGCTGTGCCACCATTGCCACTTTTGTGTTTTCTTAGACCGTTTCCGGTGAAAGGCTCCTAGGGTATGTAATTCGAAACGCTAAAACCATGCTCAAATGTTGCAGTGGGGTCTGTAGATGCGCACGAAGGTTTTGGATTTTTCAGGTGCCACGTGGCTGTGCCACCGTTGCCACTTTTGTGTTTTCTTAGACCGTTTCTGGCGAAAGGCTCCTGGGGTATGTAATTCGAAATGCTAAAACCATGCTCAAATGTTGCAGTGGGGTCTGTAGATGCGCACGAAAGTTTCGGATTTTTCAGGTGCCACGTGGCTGTGCCACCGTTGCCACTTTTGTGTTTTCTTAGACCGTTTCCGGCGAAAGGCTCCTAGGGTATGTAATTCGAAACGCTAAAACCATGCTCAAATGTTTCAGTGGGGTCTGTAGATGTGCACGAAGGTTTCAGATTTTTCAGCTGCCTAGTGGCTGTGCTGTTGCCACTTTCACATTTTCTTAGACCGTTTCCGGTGAAAGGCTCCTAGGGTATGTAATTCGAAATCCTAAAACCATGCTCAAATGTTGCAGTAGGGTCTGTAGATGCGCACGAAGGTTTTGGATTTTTGGGGTGCCACGTGGCTGTGCTACCGTTGCCTCTTTCATGTTCTCTTAGACCATTTCCGGCGAAAGGCTCCTACAGTATGTATTTCAAAATGGTAAAACCATGCTTAAATGTTGAAGTAGGGTCTGTAGATGTGCACAAAGATTTCGGATTGTTCAGGTGCCACGTGGCTGTGCCACCATTGCCACTTTCGTGTTTTCTTAGACCGTTTCCGGCGAAAGTCTCCTAGAGTATGTAATTCGAAACGCTAAAACCATGCTGAGATGTTGCAGTAGAGTCTGTAAATGCATAGGAAGGTTTTGGATTTTTTGGGTGCTAAGTGGCTGTGTCACCGTTGCCACTTTTGTGTTTTCTTAGACCGTTTCCAGCGAAAGGCTCCTAGGGTAAGTAATTCGAAATGCTTAACACATGCTCAAATGTTGCAGTAAGGTCTGTAGATGCGTACAAAGGTTTCAGATTTTTCAGATGCCACGTGGCGGTGCCACCGTTTTTCTTTCGTGTTTTCTTAGATCATTTCCGGCGAAAAGCTCCCAGAGTATGTAATTTGAAATGCTAAAACTATGCTCAAAAGTTGCAGTAGGGTCTGTAGATGTGCACGAAGGTTTCGGATTTTTGGGGTGCCACCGTTGCCACTTTCATGTTTTCTTAGACCGTTTCCGGCGAAAGGCTCCCAGGGTACATGTATGTAATTCGAAACGCTAAAACCATGCCCTAATGTTGCAGTGGAGTCTGTATGTGCGCCTGAAGCTGTGTCACCTGTGCCACTCAATATGATTTTAGTGTGTCATATAATACATTTCTTCTTTGTATCAAGCATTCATACAAAGTCAAGGATGCAAATGCGGGGATACACTATAGTGTGCTTTGCACACAAGTGACACCATCTAGTTTTTGTTAGTATTACTTCACTTCCCTCTCCTGAACCCTCCTGTTATACTCCCAAGCTCTTTCGGCCTTTTTATTGAAGAATTTTTTATTAAATTCTTGGGAGTTTAACTTGTAAAACGGAATAGGTATTCCGTTTATCCCCTATGTTTACGTCCTGTTCACTACTGTTCAGGACGTTTTATATTCTTGCATCTTCTACCAGATGCATTGTTTTTTCTTCATATGAAGATCTAGCTTTGCATCAGGTGGTTGTTGATCAGTTGCTGACTTTTGGGCCTTTGTTATGCCTGTTGTTGGTTAGTTTCTGGTTTTTCCTCTTGACGTCTGTATAATAATGTTTTGGATTCGTATTAATTCAGTGTTTAGTTAAAAACAGTTATTGTTTTTTCTATTAGGATACATATTATATCTTATTCCGGTAGTTTAGCTTTAATTAGTTAGTGCTTGCCCACACTTAGGCTCTATCGGGATTCCCTTGGGGCTCATGAGGTTCCCTTGGGGCACTGGGTCATTCAAGATTTTTCGAAAAAATTATTTTTTTTTAATTTATTTCAAAAATTTTTGTGATTGTCTATGTTATGTATCCTTGCGATGATTTTTCTGTATTATTATTGGGAGTGCAGCAGACTTATGTTTTTGGCTTCATTATTATTGCATCCATTATAATAATTGGTACTTAGTTTAAGTCTAGGAAGCCTCGGGATTAAATTAAAGGCTTGTTGTTTGCCGATAGTCCCGGCACTCCTTCAATACTAGTACTATGGGATGCGAACATTGGAAACGGATGTTGACCTGTGTGGTGGGCGGTGAAGTTCCGATGTAGGAGTTTTCACTGCTGGCTAATACTTGTCTTTCAGTCTCTTTTTCAGAGGAACAAGAATATGGTGATGGTACTTTAACACCTGTCCGTTACGTGCTGCCATCGTCGCTCTGATGAGCCCCACTCTGATGAGTAAACAGAGCTTGCTGCCAAGGTGCTCATGATATTTGCACAGGATTAAAGCCTTTAGAATCTTAATTCTCTGCATGCAGCTAGTGCGACCAGTGAAGCAGTCGACCCTGTATGGGAGCCGGGATGCCAGGTAGGTTTGTTGCAGTCGAGTAGTATGACGTGGGTAGAGCAAGCACCTCATAATATAAAGCTCACCCAGTGATGATGGCAAAAGGAGAAGAAGCCTGAAAGTTTCTCTGCAGGACGCTTGGTGAGATTTGGGGTCAGATCGTGAGTTGGAGAATCCTCTCTGTCCTGTTAGCAGTCAGGGTCAACTTTGTCCATTGCCAGAAACTATAATTAGTCGGAACATGCGTCGGGATGTTCCTTCCACACTGCAGCCAGGGTCAGCTGCGGTTATGTCTTCTTCTTCTTACATGGAAACGCATGCAAAGGGGATTAGCCTACAAGTTTCTCAACGGGATACTCAGCGAGATCTGGGGTCAGATCGCAAGTTGGAGAGTGGTGTCCATCCCGTTAGCAATCGGGGTCGACTGTATTGTGTCATGAGAAACTTCAATGAGTCGGAACACCCGTCCAAAATGTGTGAGTCGGGATGCTCCTTCCACACTTCAGTCAGGGTCAGCTGTTGTTACAGCTTCCTCTTCTTTCATGGAAAAGCACGCGAAGGGGTAGAAGCCTACACGTTTCTAAACGGAATGCTCGGTGAGGTCTGGAGCCGGACCGCGAGCTGGAGAGCCCTCTCCATTCTGTCAGCACTCGGGGTCGACTATTTTCGATTTGAGAAACTTTAGTGAGTTGGGACGCCCGTTCACCCTTGCGGTTCGGGACACTCCTTCCACCCTGCAGCATGGGCCGGTTACAGCTATGGCTTCTTCCTCTGCTTCAGCGATTAAGCATGTTAGACCGCAGACTAGCTATCCGATTTCGCATGTTCATGCTATTCCACGGAGATGTTCCCAGTCTTCACCCCCGAAGTCGGATTAACCTTTAGCTAGTCGTTCGAGGCATTTTTATACGGGACATGTTTTCAGATAGTGAGAGGGCTACGTAGGTTGATTCTCCACTCCTCATGGAATGGCACATTAAGACTATAAAGTTTTAGCCATAAGCTGTTCGAATCTTGTTCCATCTGAACAAAAGTCTGCATTTGCCTGTCAAAAAACAGCGTAAGCTACCGGGCGAAGGAAAGACGAAGATCTTTCCTTCCCGGATCTTTTGGCTCAGGTGTTGAAGGCTTTTGGTTCGATTAACGATGCCTCCCTTGGCTTAGCAATAATATAAGAAAGGCAATGATCTATTCCTTACGAATAGAAGATCAGTAGCTCATAGTTAGGTTGAGACAGCTGTCTTGTTTGGAATAGAGCCGTTAGAAGGAATAAATACATCTTTTCCTTCTCGGTGTTGTATTTCTAGGTGTCAGAGGCAATTAGTGCTATTGTGGACGCTATAGTAGCCTTATGTACTGTTAGAGCGGTCTTTTATTATACATTAGTGGCTAACATTGTAAGTCTCCATTTAGTGAGCTGTCTAAGGCTGCAGGGTTACACACAGATATCTGTCTTCACTGATATATGACTTTTAGGCTGTGTTCCCTACGTTGAGACCGCTAGATTTTGGAATAAGGCCGTTAGAAGAAAAGATTACATTTTCCTTCTCGGTGTAGTATTCATAGGCATCACAGGCAATTAGTCCTATTGTTGTCACCTAAGTTTGGCTTATGTGAATTAAGAGTTGTCTGTGTTTAAATATCATTAGCGGATAACGTTATAGTTGCCTTATGTATTTTACAGCTTTTTTGTTTTCTTACACATTGCAGCTAATGTAAGTCTCTGTTTAGTGAGCTTTCCAAGGCTGCAGGTGACACAGATATTTTGTCTTCATCGAGATGAAAACTAATAAACTGCATTAGCTAAGCTGAGACAACTGTCTCTTTGGAATTACGGTCGTTAGAAGAGCAGTCCTTTATTCCTTACCTTCAGCGACTAATAATGTTGTAAGTCTCCATTTAGTGAGCTTTCAAAGTTGCAAGTTTCACCGATATATCTGTCTTCACGGAATGAAGACTTGTAAGCTGTGCCAGCTAATCTGAGACTGTTGTCTCTTTGGAATTAGGGCCATTAAAAGGAAAGAGTATGTTGTTTCCTTCTCTGTGTTGTATTCTTTGGCGTCTGGGGCTTTTAGTCCTTTTGTTGATGCTTTATAAGAATCAAGTGTGTCCCTTTTTCCCTTAACTTGAGCGACAAACGTTGTAAGTCTCCGTCGAGTGAGCTTTCTAAAGTCGCAAAAATTACACCAAGATATCTGTCTTCATGGAGATGAAGTCTTCTAAGCTTCCTTATCTAGGCTAAGACTGCTGTTTTGGGGGAATAGAACTGCTAAAGGAAAGAGTTTATGTTTTCCTGCTTTGTGTTTTCCTTAGAGTCACACACTTTAGTCTTATTGTTGACCGTATAGTAGCCTGGCTAGAATTATAAGCGGTGTTTTTTCCCTATCATTAGCGAATAGGAAGACCTTTAGCTGCTTCAGCCAGGCTGAGACCACTGTCCTATCGGACAAGGTACCGTTACAAGAGAAGAGTTTGTTCTCTCCTTAGCGGTATTGTTTTTGTGTTAGTTGTCTGAGGCTTTTAGCCCTATTGATGATGCCATATTAACCTGGTGTGATTAATGAGCGTTCTTTTGAAATGCCTATAGTTAACTCCTTTTCAGGAATATATTTCCTGCTATAATTGGAACGAGGTGCAAGGAATTCATCTAGGTTTTTATGATTGGGTGCTGAAACATAGTTTTTCGTCTCCGCTTCATATTTTTACACTGTAACCCAATGAACCCCCCCAATCCCAAAAATTTGCTTGCAAAACTGAAAATTTAAAGTCCTATCCGTCCCTCCATACATTTACTCTCTGTGCATGTGCAGCCATAAGGAAGTGATCAGAATTGGCACCAACATCTTTCTTTGTTTGGCCCTGAAGTCAGCAACAATGAACTGACATCTGTGCTTTAAAATCACCTTTTTGAGGATGCCAGACACAAATCAATGTAAGAATTGGTGGATACAAGGCTGTTATTGGATGAAGGAAGTATTCAACGGTGGTTTTAGACATTCAGGGCTCTAACTTTATAATAATTATAAAATTATTTTTTGTTTCCCAATTTTGGGACATATGCCTGACGTTATCATTTTTGTTAATGATTGTTAAGTTATCACTGTTTGTTAAGTATTCCTTCCCTATCCTTCCATGAACCCTTCCTGTTAAACTCTTAAGCTTTTTGGCTATTTTTCATTGAAATTTTTTATTTAATTTCTTGAGAGTTTAACATGTATTACAGAATATTTATTCTGTTTTTCTCCATAGTTACGTCCTCACCCTAGGGGTGTTAGATCATTTAGTCTTGCATCTTCTATCCGATGTATCATTTTTTCATCGTATGAAGATCTAGATTTGCATCTGGTAGCATTTAAATTAGTTGTGACTTTGGACCTTTTTGTGTGCCTGATGTCTTGTTTACATTGACGTTGTTCACATTGACAACATCCTCATATATAGGTATTTTTTTTATATTCTATTACTGTAGAATTACTGTAGGATACATGGATTATTATTCCGGTAGTGTAGCTCAAAAAATTTGGATTTTGTCCACACTTAGGCTCTATCGGGATGCCCTTGGGCTCTTAATGTTCCCTTTGGGAACGTAGAGGTTTTTTCAAAAATTTTTGTTTCCAGAAAATATTTTGAATTTAATTTTGATTGCTATTATTCATGTATCTTAATTATATATATATTTTGTTATGGAATTTGGAGGACTGATATTGACTTTAGTTGATGCACTCCTGCGGACTCTTGTCATTCTTGTGTTCACTGGGATGACTGATCTTGGAGTCGGGTGTCGCAGTATGTTGTTGGCAGTGAGTTTCGGAGGCCAGGCCTCTCACCGCATTATAATTCATTTTGTCAGTTTCTGTTTCAGCAGAACATGAACATTGTGATGAAATTTTGACACCCATCCTAGTGTGCTATGTGGAGCATATAGAGCTAGCTGCAGTGCTCAATATTGCAAGAGTTAGGGCCTTTTGTTAAGGGTTTTAATCTCTTGCAAGCAGCAAGCTCGACCGGTGAAGCGGTACTCCATCCATGGGTGCCGTGATGCCAAGTAAGTCCATTGCGGTCGAAGGAAATGTAGATGTGGGTAGAGCGAGCTCTTTAATATAAATAGCTCACCCAGGGACGACGGAAATAGGGAGGAAGTCAGTAAGTTCTTGTTCTCGGCGAAGTCTGATAGACCGCGAGCGGGAGAGGTCCCTCTCTAATCTAGCAACATCTGGGGTCAGATGTTGTTTTGAGAAACTTGCACAAGCTGGAGCATATCTCCACCCTCAACTCGGTACACTCTGTTTAGTCTGCAGCCGGGGTCGGCTTCAGTCAAGGCTTCCTCTGCTACGTTTCACAAGCCGAAATGAAGTTTTCTGGTTGGAAACTTGCATGAGACGGAGCATATGTCCGCCTGCCACTTGGGACGCTCCGTCTAGTATGCAGCTGGGGTCGGCTTCAGTCACGGCTTCCTCCGCTATGTTATTTAAGCACACATGACCGCATCTTAGCTACCCGACTTCAGATATCCAGCTTTGCACGAAGAAGGAACCACTCTTCACCCGTGAAGTCAGACCATCCGGTAGCTAGGGAGACGACGCTTCGATCATCGGGACATTCGGACAAGGGATCCATCTGTGACACACCGTCCCAGGAGCAGCAAGTGGCTAAGAAATGGAAGACCGCTGCTCCTCAGGCCTCGATGATGGACTTGCTGTCGCAAATTTCGCAGCTGATCCCAGCAAGTGCAGGTGCAGCCTCCCTCAGACTCAGAATCTGAGCTGTCGGACGGTGCTGGGTCGGTCCAGTCGTCTGTTCACACAGATGCAATGGACCGAGATTCGCAACTGATTCTCTCGGATGGTGAAAGGGGTAAGGAAGAGGATTACCCTTCCCTTTCAGAACAGCACATAGTTGCGATGGTTTTCATCCATCAATACTTCCCTGATTTTGTTCTGCCAAATCAGAATGCTGCGATGACAAGACAGAAACCGCTGGCGTCGTTGGACGCAGACTTTATCCGGACAAAGGAGGAAGGCCTTTCTTTTCCGGTTCAGTCTAGGCAGGTGTCGCAGGCCTTCGGCCATATAGATGATGCCATATTTATCCTCTCGAGTGCGAGGAAGAAGGTGGTTTCTTACCTTCATCTTCCATAAACTTACCGTTTTTTGGACCACATTCATTTAAAAACGGTCGGGAAAGATGTTCAGAGAGTTCCTCTGCATTTGGATGAGCAGGCCGCGTATCTAGAGGTATCCTTACCTGTATCATTCACTATTCGCTCAGACACAATTGAGACGGCAATTTTTTCAAATAGAGTAACTTTGGGCGCTATGTCCTACGCAGATCACCTTACAAGAGCTATGGCGCAATGTCTCAATGGAAAGGAATTTGAGGACGTCTGTACCTCTCTTAGAGTTCTTTCCAGGGCAATTATTTATACCAAGTATAACTCCGCCCTAACAGTGGCTAATCTGGAGTTAATCAGACGTGATGCTGCCCTTTCGCCGTCATCACTGATAGATGACAAGGTGAAAAGATCTCTCCGGGTCGATCCGGTCTCCGGACATATTATTTTCGATGACTAGCTTTTGTTAGTCTATGAACAGGCTACTAAGAAAGCGTCCAGTGCTCTGCTTTTGAAGTCGGTGTATCAACGACCCGCTTCAGCAGACAAGAGTAAAGGAGGGCATTCCAGACAAAAATTGTCAAAAGGAAACTCCTCCTGAGGGTACAAGTAACCCTCTTATAATTACTCTGGAGGCCGTCCGTATAACGACTCTAGAAATGGCCGCAGGTCTGATCGGGACTATCGGTCAGACGCTTCTAGTCCGACGAGACGAGGTTCTTCGCAGAGAGGACGCGGTTTCTCCTCCTGTAAGCCTCACAGGTCATACTGGTGATGGTTAAGACCTCTATTACTGGCCAGTTGGCGGAAGGTTATCAAGCTCCGCAAAAAAACTGGATAACTATCACGGAAGATCAGTGGGTGAAAAGTGTTGTCTCGGATGGCTTACGGCTATCATTCCGAGCGAAACCCTCACTAACAAGTTGTCCACATTGGACAAATCTTCCGTCAGAGTTTCTCCTAGCGGAGGTACAGGCTCTCTTATCAAAGGAAGCAATAGAGGTCGTCGAGAATCAGGATTCTCAAGGTTTTTACAGTCACCTGTTCCTCGTACTGAAGCCAGACGGCTCGTTCCGACCGGTAATAGACTTGAGCTGGATAAACAAGCTTATCGTGGCTCCAAAATTCTATATGGAGACCATTCGGTTGGTAAGGGTGAGCATTCGAGTGAATGACTATGCAGCATGCATAGATCTAAAGGATGCATACTTTCATGTCCTGGTACACCCGGTATTCAAAAAGTACCTGCGGTTCGCTGTACTAGGGAAGGTGTATATCGGTTCAGAGCAATGTGCTTTGGTCTGAACCTGGCTCCCTGGGCATTCACTCGAATAATGAACTCGGTAATGTTATACTTCCAAGCCCATTCGTCTGCGGTAACTTCGGCTTACTTGGATGACATTCTAGAGATACGGCAACAGAATTATTCTTCAGAACGATATTCAGAATCTGCTTCTATTACTCCAACGTCTTGGTTTCATCGTACATGAGAAAAAGTCGGATCTAGCTCCATCCAAGTCGTCTATTCACTTGGGAATAAGCTTTGAGACTCGCAACAATCTGGTTCGTCTGCCGTTACCCAGAGCGATATTAGTCAGTTGTTATGCTTGCTTTTGTCTACTCTTAGATGCATTAACAGTGAGGGAATTCATGCGACTGTTGGAGCTGTGCGGAGTGGCTGTGGATCTTATTCTGATGGGCTGCCTGTGCGCACGTCCCCTCCAGATATTCTTTACTCAGAACTAGAGTGTGAAGACGCTTTTGCTCGAACCAGTATTGTTTTAACGGACCTAGTAAAACAAAGGGTTCAGATTTGGGCAGATAATCAGTGGTTAACTCAGGGAGTTCCACTGCAATTGCCGGATCCGGCTTTCACGATTATGACGGATGCGAGTCAGACGGGTTGAGGTGCGACCCTAAGTCGCACAGACTTGAAGTGTCAGGGTCTTTGGGGCCCTTGGTTCCATGAGAAACACATAAACATCAAAGAGATGATGTCAGTATGGCTAGCGCGACAACATTGGATTCACATAATAGCGGACATCCATGTTCAGATTTTGTCTGACAACTCGACAGTAGTAGCATACATCAGGAACCAGGGCAGCACCCATTCATTTCCTTTGTGCGAGAAGATTGTCTAACGGCGACATCAGGAGCACATCCACTCTTTAGTTGGTTTGCTTCCTGTGGTTGGTCATCCATAAGTTGTATACGAGCATATGATTCCTGAACAGTAACTGTTTTTGGATTCCAAATTCTTTCATGAATACATTCGGCTGATATTGCTAGCCTTCGTGTACCTGTGTGGCAGGCATGTCTGTTACCTGGGCGACATTCTCCAAATGTGGCAATTAGTCCACTGTGAGAAGTTTAGCTCAGAGTTGTCTGCTTTTGTTACGATGTATGTGTCTATTCCTCAGGTTAATCGCATTAACGTTGTTTTATTACTTCAGTTTCCTGGTTAGTTTTTGTATTGCTCAGTCATGCCATTGATACAGGCTATATTCAGACGAGGGCACAGGTGGGATTCTGTTGATGGCATGCACAATATGTATATATTATTAGGCAGACGTATTATTGAATAGATGCTCTTAAATTCTTGCTCCGTCTTAGTATAGAGCTTATGAGAATTTTGAGGCTAGTTGGATCAGTTATTGAGTTTCCAAAAAGGCCATCTATGCACATGTTCTCTATTTTTGGCTTCATTATTTGGAGTGGTATATTCCTTCTCTGAACAGTCATTGGTTTTAACCGACCTTGGGAACAATGAATTATTTGGAGATGGTCCGTGACAGGTTTTTTTTAATCGTATCCTGTTCCATGTTCTGAATCCAGACTTCAGCTGGAAGCTGTACACAAGGGAAATTCCTATTCTCATATAATTGAACGGTTACAATTTGGAGGTTCATTATTGAAGTTTTATGGGAGGTCCTCTACAAACGATTCTCATTTTGTTCCCATCAGCTGAAAAGCATGGCCACCAGAGGCATTTTTGGATTTTGATTGGTGAATTTTCAAAAATCTTCTCCTCTGAAACTTCAAGGCCAAATGTTTTGAAACTTCACATGATTGATGACTGGGACACCCTCTGCCAACAATCCTCATTTAATATTGATTGGGATGTAAACATGGCCCTAATTGTAGTTTATAGTTACCATAGAAATGCTATGGGAAATCCCATTTTCATCTTCCTCCCTGGAGCTACTGAGCTGATATGAACCAAACTTGGTAGGAATGGTTTGTGGAAGGTACTCTACAAACGATCTTCATTTTGTTCCCGTCGTACGAAAAACATAGCCGCCAAAGGCATTCTTTGATTCTGATTGTTCAATTTTGAAAAGTCTTCTCCTCTGAAACTTCAAGGCCAAATGTTTTGGAACTTCACATGCTTGATGACTGGGACACCCTCTACCAATGATCCTCCTTTAACTGGTAGAGTGCTGGAAGCCGATATTTGGGCTTTACTCCAAAGTGCAGGTACCGTAACATAAAGGCTTCATATTCAGAGGCTGTGCTTCATATTATCTTTGAAGTGATATTATTTAGTCTGTTAGAATTTGCCTTGTGACAATTAATGGGAGAGTGCCCACAGGCACTCTCCCATTAATTGTAACAAGGCAAAGACAATTGGAACAAATTTTGATGGCAAAAATAATTTAGCACTCTACCAGTTGAATTGTTGAATTACAATTGAGCGGATCGCAATTGCGGCTCATAGTTACCATGGAAACCCTATGGAAAATTACATTTTCATCTTCTTATGTTTCGCTCAGATGAAGGAGCATGGCAGCCAGCTGCATTCTTTGATTTTGAATAACTGAGAGATATGTAGTTCTGCCAGGTGAGCGATTCCATACAAACATTTTGCATTGTTATTTCAAAACCATTGGTCGGATTTGGATCTCCTTCGGTATGCTGATAGACCTGCATGGCGGAACAGATATGCACAAGCAACAGGTTTCGTCCTATAATTTTTTCCAGAGTTATGGCCCTTTTTTCTCTTTTTCAATGTCCCACAATACCTTTCAGACTACTTCAAACATGCCTGCAAGTCAGGGGCAGTGGCCCACGTTTTGTGTTGCCCTTGTTACTTTTAAGAAATGCGATCAATTACAGTTATATTTTTATACTATACCAATGACCCAGACTTAGCTGGTGCTAACTCCACAAAAACCAGGGCCAAACACAAATTTTGCCCCCCAATCCCCAAAATTTGCATCCAAAACAAAAAGAAATCATGTCCTAAAGGACCTCCATAGTACGACTCTACTGCGCATGCGCAGCGACGCAGTCGTGCCGAAATTGGCGCCAAATATCATTCTCTGTTTGGCCCTTCATCAGTCAACATCTCACTGATCTTTGTGCTTGTAAATCTCAGTTTAAAGGATGCCAGACACGTAATTCTTGGAGAAAATGTGATTCTAAGGAGGATAGAAGGAGGAGAGGAAAAAGAAGTGGCAAAAAATAATCAGGGCTGTACTTAAAATTTTTTGTTGAAATTATGTTAAGTTGCCTATTTTCGAGGCAAACGCCTCTTGTTGTCATTCTTGCTAATTGTTGCACTGCTTATTCAGTGTTTCCTCTCCCCTAACCTTCTAAAGTCCCCCCTTGCAATTCTCCCATGCTTTTGGCTTATTTTTGAGAAGTTTCATTTCTAAAAATTCCCTGGGAGAGTTGCTTGGTTACAGAATGTTTTCTGTTATTTTCCCCATAGTTACGTTTTCACCCATGGGTGTATAACGTTTGTGTTCTGCATCTTCCATCTGATGTTCTGCAGATTCTCCCCTGGGAGTCTCTGTTTTGCATCAGATAGAGTGTAATTGATGACTGATTCCGGGCCAGTTTTTTCAGTGCCTGGAGTCATGTTTTCTTCTGTGTTTACACTGTTTGTTTTCATTGGCAACAGCCTTTTTTGAGGGGGGCTGTTTGCCTTTGAGGTAGTTTATCTCATTATAAGATACAATTATATTATCCGAAAGTGTCTCATTAATTATTTTATATAATTTTAAAATTTTTGACCACACTTTGCCATCGGATCCATCGGGGCTCAACGTTACTTTTCAGCAACTTGGGCTTCTCTGAAAAAATATTTTTTCAAAATTATTTTGTTTTGCAATTGTTTTTTCATTTATTAATGGATCATGTTATTATGTATCTTTGTGTCAGGGGTTTTTGCGAGTAACTAGGACTTATTGTTGTTCTTTCACAATGAAGGGAACTTGTTCAAATTGTAATAGGAAGAAATCTTCCTCTGACTTTCATGATTATTACATTAATTGTAGTCAGTGTTCTCGCATTAATCCCTGTCCTGTATGTGAACATTGGGATGAGAAACATTGGAAACGTGTGTCACGATATGTTGTTTCTGGAGAAAGAGCGATGCCGGCTCTTTCTCCACAAGGTCACTCTACTCTCTCAGTTTCTATTTCAGAGGAACCAGAACAGGGTGATGTTTCCATGTTATCTTCTTCAAGTGTGCGTCCGTCGTCACAAATAAATACAGAGCTAGCGGCAAAAGTGCTCATGGAGATTAGACAAATGTCGTCCGCTAGCTCGCCCGGTGTAGCGTCCATTCACCGAATGGTTCGGCAGCCGGGTTCGTCCGATGCGGTCCAAGAGGAAATTTTGGGTGATGCGAGCACTATAAAAATAATAGATGCACACCCAGTGACGGCGGATAGTGAATGAGAACGGAGGAAGCCTTTTAGTCCGGTTCCTAGCTCGTCCAGGTCCAGCCGGGCCGCGAGCGAGAGAGGCCCCTCTCTCGTACAACAACATCTGGGACCAGATGTTGTGGTACAAAATGTGTCTTTAGCGGAGCATACGTCCGTCGCTCGGGACGCTCCGTTGTATAAGCAGTCCGCAGAGACTGTTAAGGCTTCCTCTTCTCGCCGGCGCACACGACCGCACCTTGGCTGCGTGACCTCCGATATTTTGCCAGCTTCGCCGATGAAGGATTCTTCGGCGACCAGGTCACACCATCCGGCAGCCAGGGATTCGAGACCGATGGACTCCGGACGTTCGCATAGGAAAAGTATGCGGGAGCCATCTGATGCGGAGCTGCCCTCGGCAAAGCAGCGAAAGACCGCTCCTCCGCAGGTCTCGACGTCGGACATTCTAGTGCAGATAGCACAGCTTATCGCAGCATCCCAGCAGCCGACAGAGACGGTGTCGGATCGAGAATTATCCGACGGCGCTGGGTCGGTACGCTCCGCCGAAGCATCGGGGGCGGACGACCGGGAACATCGGGAGGTCCGACCGGATGGTGAAAGGGATACGGATGAATTGGAGCTATCCCTTTCGGAACAACACAAAGCTGCCGTGGACTTCATCCGGCACTTTCTTCCTCAAGTTGTTCCGTCGGGCCAGACTGCTGCGCTTCCGGACAGGAGAATCATAGCGTCATTGGACTCTGAATTTTTTGAGCGGTTCAGGGACATCGCTCCCGAGTTTCCGTCGCAGTCCAATAATGTTGCAAGAACATTTGAATTATTGAACGACGCTATTTTTAAACTTGCTTCCAGGACGGGGAAAGCAGGCTTCTTGTCCGCAAATACTCTCAACCTGCCTTTCATTAATGCAAGGAATAAATTCGACACGGCAGGTCAGGGTATACCGAGAGTTCCTCTGCGTATGGACGACGAGGCGGAAGACTTAGAGCTATCATTACCGTCGTCAGCTTCTATTCCAACCGCAGTGTTGGAAACAGCTATTGCGTCTAACAGAGCCAATTTAGATGCCTTATCTTACGCAGATCACCTTTCGAAGGCGTTATCACTGCGTCTTCAAGGGGAAGAGTTTCAGGATATACAATCCTCCTTAAGACTTCTTTCAAGGGCAGTAGCTTATTCCACGTGTAACTCCGCCCTTTCAGTGGCAAATCTGGAGTTGGTTAGACGTGACGCAGCCCTGTCTACATCCACACTAGTGGATTCTAAGGTGAAGAACTCTCTTAGAGTCGCTTCGGTCTCAGGAGATCTTCTCTTTGACGGCAAGCTTTCCACTATTTATGATAATATTAAAAAGAAAGCTAGTGATTCTCTGTTGTTTAGATCCGCTCCTAAAAGGTCGGATACAGCAGACACGAATAAGGCGGGCACTTCTGGGTCTTATCCGCCCAAGAGAGGTTCCTATAGAGGTTCCGGTGCGTCCTCTAGCTCTTATTCGAGAGACCGTCAGGATAGCGACTCTCGTTCGGGACGTCCTTCAGGCCGGGACAATCGGTCGGACGCCCCGAGGTCGACGAGGCGAGGTGCGGGTCGTGGAAGACGTGGTTTCTCCTACCGCAGGCCTCGCAGATCCAGGAGGTGATGGCTCAAACCTCTATCGCGTTCCGGTTGGCGGAAGGTTGTCGAGTTTTTCTCAAGAGTGGGCGTCGATTACGGACGACCCGTGGGTGAGAGGAGTGACTTCGGAAGGTCTAAAGATATCCTTCAAACGAAAGCCTCCATTAACTCGAAGTCCAAAGTGGACTCATCTTCCGTCAAACCCTCAGAAAAGAGACGCTCTGCTATCAGAGGTGCAGTCTCTTTTAATGAAGAACGCGGTAGAGGTCGTAGAAAACCAGGAATCGCTGGGATTCTACAGCCATCTGTTTCTGGTTCCGAAACCAGACGGCTCGTTCCGTCCAGTCATAGATTTGAGCTGGATAAACAAGCTGATCGTCGCTCCGAAGTTTTATATGGAGACGATTCGATCGGTCAGAGCGAGTATTCGGGTGAACGATTATGCAACGAGCATAGATCTCAAAGATGCGTACTTTCACGTCATGGTACATCCGACATTCCGAAAGTATCTACGCTTCGCAGTCCTAGGAGTGGTGTATCAATTCCGGGCGATGTGCTTCGGATTGAATCTAGCACCCTGGGCTTTCACTCGGGTAATGAACTCGGTAATGATCTACTTCCGAGCTCATTCGTCTGCGGTAACGTCGGCCTACCTGGACGACATTCTTCAGAGGTACGGCAACGAGTTAACGCTTCAGAACGATGTTCAGAATCTTCTTCTATTGCTCCGACGTCTCGGTTTCATAGTAAACGAGGAGAAGTCGGATCTGGTGCCGTCCAAGTCATTCACTCATCTCGGAATGAGCTTCGAGACGCACAACAATCTCGTTCGTCTGCCGTTAACCAGAGCGAAATTAGTCAGTTGTTACGCTCGCTATTGTCTGAATACAGACAAAGTCACGGCGAGAGAATTTATGAGACTGATAGGTCTGTGCGGAGCCGCCGCGGATCTCATTCCGATGGGACGGCTACGCACACGGCCTCTTCAAATTTTCCTGACTCAGAATTGGAGTGTGAAAATTCATTCGCTCGATGTAGACGTTCTCTTGTCAGATCAAGTGAAACAAGAGATTCAGACTTGGGCAAACATTCAGTGGTTAACTCAAGGAGTTCCGCTGCAGTTGCCGGATCCGAGTTTTACCATTATGACGGATGCCAGTCAAACAGGTTGGGGTGCATCATTAATCCCAACGGATTCGAGATGCCAGGGTCTTTGGGATCCGCAATTCCTGTGCAAGCACATAAACATCAAGGAAATGATGTCAATTTGGCTTGCGTTACGTCACTGGATGGACATTATTCACGATGCTCATGTCCAAATCCTATCCGACAATACGACAGTAGTGGCGTATATACGGAATCAGGGAGGCACTCATTCAGTTCCGTTGTTCAATCTAACGGAAAGAATCCTTCTGTTTGCGTTGGAACATCACGTTCTTCTTTCGGTCCGTCACATACCGGGTCGTCTGAATGTGCTAGCAGACTCCCTTTCACGAAAGGGTCGCTTGTTGCCGTCGGAGTGGACTCTCAACAAACAAGTATTCAATCAGATTTGCTACCAATGGGAACGGCCAATGATAGACTTATTTGCGACACATCTCAACAATCAGTTGCAGACGTATGTGTCCCCGTGTCCGGATCCAAGAGCATTTGCAGTAGACGCTCTATCGATCCCTTGGGACGGAATGATAGGATATGCGTATCCTCCAGCGCCGTTAATTCAACAAGTATTGCTAAAGATAAAACAATCTCAATGCAAGATTCTGTTGGTAGCATCTCTGTCGCCACAGAGACCGTGGATAAATCTACTCAGGTGTCTGTTGTGGGACCTACCGCGGAAGCTCCCTCCACGAGAGGATCTTCTTTGGCAGGGGAAATCGCGCCAACTACATCACAACCCGCAAGGTCTCAACCTTCACGTTTTTCCGTTGTGCGGTCCTTCTTGCATGGCAAGCACTTTACAGGACGAGCAGTGGACGCGATTTCTAACTGTAGGAGGACCTCCTCTTCGCTAAACTATGCGGCTAAGTGGAAGGTTTTCCGTCGTTGGTGTAGGGATCATTCTGTTGATATATTTGATCCCTCTATACCAGACATTGCTAACTTTCTAGTATACTTGTTTGACGAAATCAAACTGCAACCTGTTACTATAAAGGGTTATAGATCTATGTTATCTGATACCTATGCACATCATGATAGTTTACAAATTGGATCTAATGTCTCTTTATCGAAATTGGTTAGAAACTTTTCGATAAATAGACCCAGAACTCTTAGATTAATTCCTAAGTGGAATTTAGCTTGGGTTCTCCTTAAATTGAAGGAAAAGCCATTTGAACCTCTTGGGACAGTAGATTTCAAATTCTTATCTTATAAGACAGCTTTTCTCTTAGCTTTCTCTTCTGCCAGAAGAGTCAGTGAGCTTCATGCACTATCGGTGGATGATTCTCATTATCGTAGTGTTGGGAACACTATCACCTTCACTACTAATGTCGGTTTTTTAGCTAAGAATCAGGCTCCTAATAAATATCCGGAACCTATTGTTATTAAGGCTCTTCCGTCTTCAGACGGGCGTAGGCCTTTACTCTGTCCTGTTAGAGCACTACGTATCTATAAACAGAGATCTCAGTTCATCAGAAAGGGACGGAAACGTTTCTTTCTGTCTTTGATGCCTAATAGAAAGGACATTTCAGTCCATTCTATTGCTAGATGGATTCAGTTAACTATCCGTACTGCGTATGAAGATTTATCTTCTTCTCAGCAGTCTGTGCTTAAGATTTCTGCTCATGAAGTAAGAGCTCTTTCTACTTCCTGGGCTTATGCTAATAGTGTTGCTATTACAGATTTAATGAAGGCTGCTTATTGGTCTCAGCCATCCACATTTACTAATTTTTATCTCAGAAATATTGAGTCCATTTCTGGAGACCTGCATTGTTTAGGTCCGTTATCTGTTGGTCAGAATGTCGTCCACTAAACAGTTGCAACTATAGTTATGCAGGCTTTCTGTTCCGGCAGTGACTCCGTCCGGCTGCCCTCTTCGCTCTGGGCTATTTGACCCAGGGCAAGGGGAAGGGGGGGGGCGGGTGTTCCCTTAGGTCACCTGCTTTATAGTGAAAAGCAAGGGAATGCCTCCTCCAAGACAGTATTTCTGAGTCGCTTCCGGGATGGTTTTAAAGTGTAATATTAATGTTTAATTTCATTCATGTCTTATTTTTAAAGTGTAGCTCGGTGTGAAGCATTTGTATATGTCAAGTGTCAAACGGGCTTTAATATACAATACTCGGACACTTTTAAATGATTATAAAGAGTCTCAATTCTCTGGACTACTTTATTTATTGGCTTGCTTTAAAAATAATTAGTATAAAGGTTATACTGGATGTTAATAGAGAACATGAATGTTATTGTGCTCAATTATTAAGGGTAGTGTATCTTTCTAATTTAAATATTAAATAAGAAAGATACATGTAAAGCCTAATACTCCTTTTCTCCTTAAGGGGTTACCTCTTTATTTTATAATTGAGCTTATTGGATTTTCCTCTATGTCCTAGGCCCTCCAGCCTGTTTACTATTCAGCTAAGTCTGGGTCATTGGTACAGTATAAAAATGTTAAAAAATTTATAGTAATTTATATATTTTTTATACTTACCAATGACCCAGACGGGGATGGCCCTCCCTGAGTTGGGAACTCTTGCCTCCCCGCTGAGTACATAGCGCTGACCAGGCACTGCCAGTAAGAATGATATTTGGCGTCAATTTCGGGACGACTGCGTCGCTGCGCATGCGCAGTAGAGTCGTACTATGGAGGTCCTTTAGGACATGATTTCTTTTTGTTTTGGATGCAAATTTTGGGGATTGGGGGGCAAAATTTGTGTTTGGCCCTGGTTTTTGTGGAGTTAGCACCAGCTAAGTCTGGGTCATTGGTAAGTATAAAAAATATATAAATTACTATAAATTTTTTAACTTTTAATTACATTTACTTTTCAATTACATTTCAGTTAAATGAAAATGAGAGGTCACCCTAGTCAAGACTATTGAGACCGAGTGGTAGTAGTTTTTGTAGAGTGTAAATCCAGTGTTTTTCTCTTTGTTTTCTGAAGCGTGTGTTACGTTCGATATCTGGATTCCCCTGTAGGGTTTGAATAATGCAGACAGTAAAGTCCTGTTGTGTGTGGTTGGGTAAGTTGTAATGGTTGGATACTGGTTTGTCGAGTTTCTTCTTGATGTTGTATATATGTTCCTTTATACGTATTCTGAATTCTTGTTTTGTTTCGCCAATATATTGTTTGTGGCAGCGTGTGCAAGTGATCATGTAAATCACATTTTTTGTTGGCAATTCGATTTCCCTTTGAAGGGGTATCTCATTTTAGTGTGTGTGCTTTTGAAGTATTTCCTCATGTCCATGATCAAGCAAACGGGGCAGTTCTTGTCTGTACATGCATCAGTTTCTTTTGTGATTTTTCCTAAGACTCCAGGTTGATTCACCGGAAATGTAGTTTTTGCTCTTACTAATAAATCTTTCATTACATTTCAGTTACATTGATATCTTTCCCAAAAATTCTTTACAGCAGAGTAAGCTCATTTTAACCAACTCTGCTGTATATAACATGTTAACACATCCATATATACAATGCACAGACTTTATCTCCATATGAGTTGAGTACACATAGATGTAATGTATATAGATATGTCAGGACATTTATACCCCCACTCTCAAAGAGAAATGGTGGTATACTGGATTACATGCTTTTGAGTGTGCATCTGTGCAGCCATTTGTCCATTCGTCCATCTGCAGTGATATCTTATCTGTGGATGGATGACTTTCAATGAAATTTATTTCCTGTTCAGATCATATCTCTAACAGATTAACTATTGTCAGTCGTTTTATCAGCAGAATATGACATTTTATACACCATCAGTGTTGATAAATGATGTAGGAAGGACTGGATAGTCCAGTATAGCCAGATATTATCTTCAACAAGTTTTAGGGAGTGTTGGTGCTCATTGGTTTGAGCACTGGATTGCAGATTGATTGATAGGTAGACAGTTCAGTTCTGACCCGCATCATCTTCATTATGTCCTTGGGCAAGACACTTCATCCTGATTTCCAATGTGGGATCTCTGTGGCACTGAGTACTAAGGCATAGGGCACAATGAAGATAAACTTGCCTCCAGCTGATGCTAACCTTGCTTGTGAAATCCCAGTTAGTAAGTTGCAGAATCTGACAGTAACGCACCATTGCTCAGTGGTTCTCTCAAGGTACTTTGGCTTCATCCAGCCTTAAAACTGCCCAACATGATATGCCCATACTGTTGAAAGTGTTGCTAAAACCCAAGAAACAAACAATACTCAACAAGTTTTCTGTTAACCCGTTAGGGCCTAATTCCGACTTTGATATCTTTTTAATGCAAAGAAATGGGTGCGCAGTGGCTCTGTGGTTATGGAATTGGACTTCAAACCAAAAGGTTCACAGCTTGATCCCCACCAGGGGTAACTGCGTTGTGTCCTTGATCAAAGCACTTAATCCTGATTACCCATGTGGGGGCACAGTGGCGCTGTGTACTAAGGTGTGCTGCACATCGATGGTGCACTTGTCATCAACCAATGCTAACCCTGCTTGTGTGGAGTTAGTACATTGGGGAGTTAGTACATTGGGGAGTCTGACGCTTGCTCACTGTTGCTCGGAGGTTCTCTCAGAGTACTCTGGCTTCCCCCACCCTTAAAACTGTCCAACACGAGGTGACCCTGGCTGTTAAAAGAGTCGTTAAATCCAAATAAATAATAAATAAATAATGTAAAGAAACAGGTGCCCCAACATGAACTGTTGGGGTAAACTCAGATCTTGTTTTCTAAATACCTTGTCAGTTGTTTCTGGGCAAGTCTTCGCTGCCTCTGTAGGCAGCCAAGACTTGACAGGAAACAACGACTCAGCCACAGGATGTAGACTTTCAAAGTATATTGAAAATGTATAAAAATCTCCAGACCTTTAACTGGTAGAGTGCTGGAAGCCCATATTTGGGCTTTATTCTGAAGAGTAGGTGCCGCAACTTAATGGCTTCATACTCTGTGGATGTGCCTTATATTATTTTTGAAATGAAATTACTTAGTCTCTGAGGATTTGCCTTGTTATAATTTATGGGAGAGTGTCACTAGGCACTCTCCCATAAATTGTAACAAGGCAGAGAGACGTGGACAAATTTGGATGACCAAAAATAATTTAGCACTCTACCAGTTAAGGGTTAAACTAATAACGCTATGAAGAGTAAATAATATAATAATGTAAGATTAAGAAGATGCTGGTAAAACTAAAGAATGGGGGTGTAGTGGCGTTGCAGTTAACGGTTCTCGTCAGATCACCGAAGTTAAGCCACGTCGAGCCCGGTTAGTCCTTGGATGAGTGACTGCCGGAGCGATCGATTCAGACTCCCACGTTGTGTCCTTGGGCAAAGTACGTAACCCCAATTGTCCACATGGGAACATGATGGTGCCATGTACTAAGGCGTACTGCATGTCGATGGTGCACATGTCTTCAACCAATCTAAGCTGCAGTGGAGTTACGATGTTGGGGATCTGGCAGCTGCTCGTCGTTGCTTGGTTCTCTCCGGGTACTCCGGCTTCCTCCACCCGTAAAACTGTCACCGACACGATATGACCTTGGCTGTTAAAGTGTCGTTGAACCTTAATAAATAAATAAATACCATGCTCACATTCCACCAGTCTAATTCTGTAAGAGGGGACACGGCTCAGTAGGTAGAGGTGCATGCTGCAAGCCAAGAGGTCCTCAGTTAGAATCCCACCTGCAGCAACCACATTGTGTCCGTGGCAAAGCACTTCACTCCCATTGCCCACATCGGGGCACGATGGCACATTGTACTAAGGTGTACTGCACGTCGATGGTGCACCTGTGTTCAGTCAATGCTAACCCTGCTTGTGTGGAGTTAATATGTTGGGAAATTGACAGTTGCTCACCCTTGCTCGGTGGTTCTCTCTGGGTACTCCTGCCTCGTCCACCCGTAAAACTGTTGTGGTCATGATTAGACATTGTGCAGAAATATGTGACCTTAACTGGTAGAGTGCTAAGTTATTTTGGTCATCCAAATTCGTCCACGTCTCTTTGCCTTGTTACAATTTATGGGAGAGTGCCTAGTGGCTAATCCCCACAGACTAAATACGTACATCTACAGAATATGAAGCCATTACGTTATGGCACCTGCACTTCAGAATAAAGCCCAAATATGGGCTTCCAGCATTCTACCAGTTAAACTCCAATAGATAAATAGATAGATAAATTCTATATGTCCAGATTCACTTGTCTGGAATCGATCAGCTGGTTGGAGAAGCGAACCTATGGTTTGCTTTTCTGACCAACTGATATATTTCAGATGATTGAATCTGAAAAATTTAATAGAGATTCTTTTCTGTGAATCAAGCTAAAATGCTGCAGTCGAGAAGACTTGATTTGATCGACATTGTAGTGACATTAGAATCAGAAATGGGGTGCACGGTGGCTCGGTAGGTAGAGGTGCAGGCTGCAAGCTGAGAGGTCCTCGGTTCGAATCCCACCTGCGGCAACTGCATTGTGTCCTTGGGCAAGACACTTCACCCCCATTGCCCACGTAGGGGCACGGTGGCATTGTGTACTAAGGCGTACTGCACATCGATGGTGCACCTGTCTTCAACCAATGCTAACCCTGCTTGTGTGGAGTTGGTATGTTGGGGAGCTGACAGTTGCTCGCCGTTGCTCGGTGGTTCTCTCCTGGTACTCCGGCTTCCTCCACCCGTAAAACTGTCATGGTCATGATTAGCCATTGCGCAGAAATATGTGACCTTAAACACCAATAAATAAATATAAATAGAATCAGAAATGAAGTCTCACCACAATTATAGTTTTATGATTACATCAGGTCTGACAAATTATGTTATCTGCCAGTACTACAGCGGAGCCCACTTAATTGGATATCTCTTAACTGAATAACTCTGTTAATTGAATATAATTTCCCAACACAAAACCATTTGCCATACCTCCAGTACGTATTTGACCTGTTATAGAGTAAACTCCTGTTAATTGTATAAGAAATCTTGTAACCTTTCGAGACATTACCCTGACTCTCCACAGTTTTTCTTTATTTATAGACCTATTTAGCCTCAGAACATTCAATACAGGCATTTAATCTATTATATCTTGTTTGACAGAGCTCATGGAGCTCTGTCAAACAAGATATAATAGAATAAATGCTAAGTTTACCTCTAGAATGCAGGAAAGTGACACAATCCCTGTCAATTGAATAGTCCTATTAATTGAAGAAATTTCATTGCCAAAGTGGCTATTCAATTAACAGGGTTTCACTATACTGAGGAATTAATGTGAAAATAGTAACAGTAAACACAAAATTAACTCGTGAAAATGTAATGAAAGTGAGAGACGGTTACTATTTCATGGTGAAAAGTTGTTATTTGTAGTATTAAAATCTCCTATGTTGCTTTCATTGAAAAGCTGAGGGAACTATTTATTTTGCAGGCGACTTCATTCATCACTAAAAGTAGTTCACTGGCACTCCGCTGATGGCTTTAAACTGAAATGTTTGTCATTTTCCATGCAATTACTTTGCATTAATTTGGGTCGATGAGGTTTTAGACCCACAAAAAATTGTTAGTAAACTGGATTTTGTATCATTCGAAAGAGGGACATTCCCTGAACAACATACACAAAATCTGCTTTTGGGAAATATTTTTAGACAAGATGGCATTCAAGATGGCCACCAAATTGAGGGAGAATTGGGAACTGCCTTATAAGTTCAATGTTTTGTCAACTTCTGCAGGACTTTCAAATGAGATGTATGCAAAGTACTACTGTGACTCACTAAGACACCTTTAAGGCCATGAACACCAAACAACTCGGCAGATAGCCACCCAAATGGCACCCAGGAAAAATACGAAAAAGTGGTATAGACCAGACATGCTGTCAAATGCCGTGACTACTTATAGTAGTTTTGAGAAGAATTATGACACTTAGCTATGGTATCAAGTATTTTGTTCGAAAAAAATCTGGAGATGGCTGCCAAAATGGCCTGAGTTTGAAGGATAGCCAGAGAATCAATATCATTCAGTATCCTCAGAATCCCTACATTCCTCACACGCTGTCACACACTTCAGGCCATGCTTGTGACAGGAACAAATATTGGTTTTTCATCTTGCATTTGCAATGCACAAAACTCAGACATGAACTTGGTACAGCTTCTCCAGCTGTCATCATAGGGTCAATTTCAGTAATTTGGAGCTTCCAATCTTAGTCTGGTGGGTCTAAATCATTGGACAATGAATCCCAATGGCAATCTGCAGACAACTCGGCAGATAGCCACCCAAATGGCACCCAGGATAAATACGAAAAAGTGGTATAGACCAGACATGCTGTCAAACGCCGTGACTACTTGAAGTAGTTTTGAGAAGAATTATGACACTTAGCTATGATATCCCAATGGCAATCTGCAGATGCACATAAAAAGAGTGGAAATAGGCCGCTCTCTCTGTTGGAGCTTCTGTGGTTCTATGAGACCTTTGGAAGAGGACACCATCACCATGCACTTGTCGTAATGGAGCTTGCCAAGTGATTCCCCAACTTTTGCTCCAAGCAGAAGTTGGGAGAAACAGAGATCCTCTGTATCAGCTTGATCAGGGATGGAGGAAACATTACTTACTTTGGACACTAACTCTCTGATTTGTGCAGACCCCTCTATCTTCTTGAGAAGATTTGTTTTTTTCTGCCCGAAAGTTAGCGAGGTGGTTTCACAATTGCTCCATGCATGCATAACAAGGGTGTGTAATTATACAACTTGACCAATTGAAGAACATTCCCAATTATCTGAGGGTGTCGCCCACTAGATCTACATACCCCTGACTGGAAATACAGCAACAATGACAATGCTTGTTCCACTCTTAAGCTATTTCGACAGACTTGGATGCAGTCATAATATCAGCATCGTCAGTACTAATTTTGGTACTATGACCATCCTTTTCGAAAAACAGAACTCAGCATATTAAATTTTGTTCTTTGCATTCACAAAAAAGGCTTACTGATCAGTGTGTACTTCTTTGGATGCAGTGAGTTGTACATCAGCCCATTGTTGTGAGGAAGAGAGTTTCACGAGGTTGGATCAGCTCTTTTGTTTGTAGCTCTTGTTACTTGGCAGACAGAATTTAATCGGAAAACATAATTTGTAGTTTTCCTTCAAGTATAATGTGACATTTCATCATGCTCAGTCACATCCAGTTTTACTGTATGCAGTACTAAATTCACCTCTTAAATTGTTTATTTGTCGAGTTGTGACGAAGTCAAACTCGACTTATAGTTTGGTGAATGGCGGGCGGGCGGTGTCGTGAACAATTGGTTTCCGGACGATAACTTGATAATGGTGCTACCCACATTCATGACACTTCATAGATAGGTTGGCTTCGGGGAGAGGAAAAACCCTATTTATTTTGGACTCGCTAGGTCAACGGTGAAGGTCACAGTGATCTTGAACATTCTTCATTGAACAATTGGTTTCCGGATGCCAACTTGACTATGGTTGAACCCACATTCAACTTCATATGTAGGTTGGCCTTTGTGGGAGGAAGAACCCTATTTATTTTGGACTTGCTAGGTCAAAGGTCAAGGTCGCAGTGACACTGAACACAATAAATCAAAACAATTGGTTTCCGGATGATAACTTGATAATGGTTCAGCTCATGTTCATGAAACTTCATAGGTAGGTTGGCATCAGTGGGAGGAAGAGCTATATTTATCTTGGACTCGCTAGATTAAAGGTCAAGGTCAGAGTGGCCTTCAACATAGTAAATCCATAAACAATTGGTTTCTGGACTTAAACTTGATAATGGTTTGACCCACGTTCATGAGACTCCATAGGTAGGTTGGCATTGGTGAGAGGAAGAACCCTATTTATTTTAGACTCTCTAGGTCAAAGGCCAAGGTCACAGTGACCTTGAACATAGTAAATCGTAAACAATTGTTTCTGGATGATAACTTGACTATGGTTCAACCCACATTCATGAAAATTCATATGTAGGTTGGCCTTCTTGAGAGGAACAACCCTGCTTATTTTGGACTCACTAGGTCAAAGTTCAAGGTCACACTCAAGTGTGTGACCTTGAGCATAGTAAATCAAAACAATTGGTTTCCGGATGATAACTTTATAATGGTTGTACCCACTTTCATGAAACTTTATAGGTAGGTTGACATCAGTGAGAGGAAGAACCCTATTTATTTTGGACTTGCTAGGTGAAAGGTCAAGGTCAGAGTGGCCTTCAACATAGTAAATCCGTAAACAGTTGGTTTCCGGACAATAACTTAATAATGGTTTGACCCACATTCATTATACTTCATAGGTAGGTTGGCCTAGGTGAGTGGAAGACCCCTATATATTTTGGACTTGCTAGGTCAAAGGCCAAGGTCACAGTGACCTTGAACATAATAAATCGTAAACAATTGGTTCCAGATGATAATTTGACAGTGGTTCTACCCATTTTCATGAAACTTCATATGTAGGTTGGCATTGGTGCAAGAAAGAGCCCTATTTATTTTGGGATCACTAGGTCAAAGGTCAAGGTCACAGTGACCCTTCACATAGTAAATTGTAAACAACTGGTTTCTGGACGATATGTTGATAATGATTAAACCCACTTTTGTGCTGTCACAACTCGACATTGGATCGGTGATCCTATCAGCATTTTTAACCTTTATTCAACGTAACGCCCAGAACCAGCCAGTGCTATTCAGAAAATTGCCATTCAATTTTCATTATTTTTTCATTTTTAACTCAAAAACATGGCTTATGACCCCTCATTGGAATGAGCTCATTGAGGTCATTCTAGTGATGGGTTATAAGCTATGTTTTTGACAGAAAAAATGAAAAAAATAGTTATTCAATAATTTTGTTTGCAAATGTCGTCTGCTTTTCATGTTAGGTAAAGGGTTAAAACTAGCTTAAATTGTCAATCAACTGTCAGTCACTCCAGATTGGTATGTTAGGAGGACCATTAATTCTCTTTAACAGTGTATGTGCTGGAGTTTTTACTTGGACATTTTACTGTATAAATTATCTTTGGTCTCCAGATTCAATTATTTAATTCGATGTTTTGAAGCAGGTGTCTGAAGCAGCTCTATTTTAGGCAACAAAACCATCAATGAAAGACTCTCTCTCATTGGTGCTTTGTTGCCTCTGATTTGTATTTAAGCAGCCTGCGTTCACTGTAAAAGTTAGAACTCACACTGTCACTATAGTTCGGTGAAACTAACTCCTAATAGCTTGGCAGAGCTAATGACTGATTGAAAAATTAACTCTTAGAGCTCATGTTTTATAAGTTTATTAGGTAGGTTTCAGTTATGGTCTAAAGTAGTTCAGCGGAACTAACTGATTTTTTGACTGTTGTGTTTATTTATTCTATTTCTTTTTCATGGACCTCTAAGAGCTTTAGTTCTGTTTGGAAGAGCTTGAGCCAGGCCTGGCAATCTAGAAAATCAAGGAGTGCAAAACAATTGCCCTCCTCAGATTGCTTGGGAGTGCAATTGCACTTGAAATGTTCAATGCAAGATCTTGTATGCTATTTTGGTTATATTCACTTCAAGGTATTAATATTGTGACTGAAAAATTGTACTACATTCAGCTACATAGTGGAAAAATTGACACACAAATCTTCTCATTATTCAAAATGTTGCATTCAATTCTTATGTGACTGTGTCCTACACTCAAAATTTATTGAAATGCCACACAGAATGGGTCATGAATTTTTGCGAATCAATGTAACTTTGACAAATCGTCCCCTGAGTTTCGTGTTCTATGTGCCAGTAGGCACATAGAACACATTGAAACTCAGTGGATGAAATGATAAAAGATTTTAAAGGCCATCCCAAACAGGTCTGGCATTCCAGAAAATCAAGGGGTGCAAAAAATTGCCCTCCTCAATTTTTTCTAGGTGTGAGGAAGATGTGCAGCACTCCTGCATTCCTAAAGAATGCCAGGCCTGTTGAGCTCTTGGTAAGTGGAGTTAAAAAACTTAGGATTAGGAATTTAATTGACCTAAAATGTTTAAGTTACTTTAGGATAGGAGCTTAAACTCAAGATAAGAGCTTCTGCTCCTATTAAGGGCTAGTAGGCAGAACCTCAATAAAACTTGGCTGAATTGAATTTTCATCATTTATTTTTACATCTTGAATTAATAAATTATATCTGTCAGTAAATGTTATATTTGTGTCAGAGTTGTATTTCACATGAAATATCCTTTAACCCCCACCTGGCCAAGTCTAAGCCACAGAACCTGGTGAATCAAAATTAACCACTAATGACCACATTGGGAGCTGGTCCTTAAATCAAAAAATTTACACAACATTAGGACCTGACCCGCAGACTCCTCCATAGCACTCAGGGTCAGCCCCATGAGGCTGGAATGTATACTACTGCAGCTTGGGGCTATGAGACAGCATGTTTTCCCAGATCTCCTCCGATTTTTGGGGTCTTTTTTTGATGGCCTCTTACTCATCAAAGACTATACAACATTTCCTATATCTCGATCGAACATAATTGGTGTATTGGTGAATCACATCTGCATATGACCTTTCTTCACCCACATCACCCTGTGGATAAGGGCACTGCTATTGAGAATAGGATTGGGTTTACCTCGAGGGTCTGTGGTCTCCACTGGATTGGTCATCACATTTGCTAGTGGAGCTTTTGCATGTTTTTGCTTTGCTTCGGTCATAAACAAAGTTGTTGGGATTTGTTACAGGCTCATATTCAGAAATATAGGATCATCTGACTTATCAAAACTTTTCAGTTGTTGATCTAAACACCATGATTGAGATGATCCTATGCTTTGACCTAAATGATGAGTTTGGCATTTTCTGAAGTTTTGACGGTCAAGAGTTTTATGAATATGATGGCCCACAGACACTGTTCATAACAATTTATTTGATGCTTGTCTTCAGCACAGTAGATATTGATCATAAGTGATTCTCATTTAAATCAAATGGTTCGTGAATGTGAAACCATTCACAGATACTCGACTATGTCTGAACAATCCCTGTTAATTCAGGCGGTACTCTTATCAACATGCTGTTCATTTGTAACATGTTTCACGTTTGTGATTGTTGGCATTGCATTATGAATTTCAGCACACATATGAATGCTAAGAACCCACTGAATATGGACAGATAAATCCTTACCCCCTAGTCAGACCACTTTGACTGTTAATAGACTGAAAAGACCAGCTCATGGTTGACTACTCCGTTTAACAGAGTGATTTCCATTCTCGGCGAAGCATGAAATTGTGAGTGTTATACAGACTTTCACAGATGTGATCCAGGGACACCGGAAGCAGAGGGGCAGCTGCCCTCCCTGCCTTCAAACCACAGGGTGAGAAGGGGCATACAATGCCCTTCCCAGATTCGTCATTCAATTTTTTCAGAAAAATGCAAATTGACCTGAGAAAACCCAAATCTTTGCAAACACTGGCCAGAAAAATGTTGAAAATTGCTAAAAAGGGTGGTCCTCAGGAGAGCACTGTAACAAATATTCTTCAAAGCAGTTTTTAGCAGATTATGACAATGTTATAGAAGGAACCAACCTGCTTCGAATGAAGTAAAATCAAGCTTCCAATTTTTGTTTTTGTGTTTGCCAAAAAAGTGGCTTCATCAGCTGCACTATATATATCCTCCTCTATTCTCTAGAACAACAATTGAAAATCAGAAATTCAGTGTGGAATTTGTTTATCAAATATTAATTTTCAAGAATTGTAATCTATGCAACTGTTAAGAATCCTACTCAATTCTGAAATCAGTTCAGACTTTTTCATTCTGATATTATTTTTAGGAACTGGAATCTCTTCCTATGGCTTTTGACTGCAAGAAATATGGAAATCTTTGGATCAGGTTTGTATTATATTTTTTCAAAAATACTAGATTCTCCCCTACGTGGTGCCCGTAACGCTACTTTTGTTGTTAGAGAATTGGTTTCCAGCAAAAGGCCCTAGGGGTTTTAATTAGGAAACACTGAAAGTGTGTTCATATGTTCTGGTAGGGTCTCTAGATGTGCTTAAAGGGTTTGAATTTTTGATTCGGCCATATGTGGTGCCTGAAGCGCTACTTTTGTCAGAGAATTGGTTTCCGGTGAAAGGCTCTTAGGAGTTTTAATTCGAAATGCTGAAAATGTGTTATATGTTCCAGTAGAGTCTCTAGATGTGCATAAAGGTTTCAGCTTTTTTATTCGGACGCATGTGGTGCCCATAGTGCCACTTATGTCATTAAAGAATCGGTTTCCCATGAAAGGCACCTCGGGGTTTTAATTCGAAATGCAGAAAGTGTGTTCATATGTTCCGGTAGGGTCTCTAGATGTGTATAAAGGTTTCAGATTTTTTATTCAGCCTAATATGTTGCCTGTAACTGGAATCTCTTCCTGTGTCTGCAAGAAATATGGAAATCTTTGGATCAGGTTTGTATTATATTTTTTCAAAGATACTAGAAAAAAGAATAGCGTTCCATTTTTATTAACTTTGTGTTTGGTGATGGAATTAATCTTTAACTCCTCACACTCTTGTAGTATTTTACAACTTCCATCATTCACTCTATATGGTCCGCAGAGAATAAAAAATTTAACAAAATATATCTTGTTTGACAGAGCTCAATGAGCTCTGTCAAACAAGATAAAATTTATTAAATTTTCAGTGCATTGTGAGAAATAATTGCTGCTGAAAACTTTGGCATTTTGACATCAGAGTGCAGAGGGTTAAATACAATTGTGTTTGGTGAAGGATTAGTTAGTAATTTAGAGAGTCTGACAGTTGATCGCCAATACCAGGGCTTATATTTCGACGAGAATCCGAGAATCGATCACACTAAGATTCGCGCAATAAAACCGGTGAAAATCCATGTAGATTCTCGCTGCACCTCTGCTAAGATTCGTGTGAAAAAAAAAATGAGTCAATTTAACCCTTTAACTAACACAGCGGCAACAAATTAACCAATAGAAGGCTAATATGACCTGGAATATCCTGACACTTTGTCAATAAAACCTTACAAATATGGCTGTCATTGGAACCGGCTCATTGAGCCGATTCCAATGACAGCCATATTTGTAAGATTTTATTGGTAAATATTGTTCATTTAATTATTTTATCATTTATTTATTATTTATTGTTTAAAGTTATCAAACTTAGTTTTAAAAATTAAAAAAGTGTGTTGGGTAAGAGGTTAACATGTGTTATCAGTATACAACAGTGGTTCAACCTTGGTTCCATCATGGGATCCTGGGACACTCATAGTAGGTATGGATTCTTGCAACCATTTTCACGAGAATCCAAATGGATTCTCACAAATTTAGATGAAATATAAGCCCTGAATACCCAGTGATTCTCTCTAGGTACTCTGACTTCCTCCACCCATACTTCTTCTTCTTCTGCTGCTGCCCCTCCTCCTCCCCCAACCTCCTCCTTCTTTTTAAAGAAGATCAAATCTCAGGCATGGTATGACCTATGGACCTGGGACCAACACCATGTGTGTTGAAATGCAATGGAGGTTCAAAATATTGGTCAAGGTCACTGATGGGGGGCATTGAGTGCATTTTTCAGAATTGCTGGAAATCACATTTTATGAACCCATAATGCAATCTGGAAGTTCAGACATATATTTTTACACTCAAAAAAAGTGGGTGGGGGGCCAACAATTTTGAAAGTTGATCACACTCATGTCTCAAGCATGATGTGACATATGGATCTGGGACCAGCATCAAATAAGTCGAAACACCATGGAAGTTAATAATTTAAATCCAGTTCACTGGGGTCACACAGGCCTCATTAAGTGCAGTTTTCAGAATTGCTTGAAATTGTATTTTATAACCCCAATGCAATTCTGAAGTTCATACATGTATTATTTTTTTTTTCAAAAAAAATTAGCAGTGTGGAAAATATCCATTGCTGATTCCACAGAACTTATTACCGGTTTCTTGAAAAATGTTATCTGAATCCTGTATGAAAACCTCTTTCTGATTTCTTTAAAGATATTTTTCCCTCGACAATAAGTCGCCATAAATTATCTTTCTGTGTAATTTAGTTCTGATGCTTTTAACATTTTCTTACGGACCCAAATTTACTGGTTGCAGGAAATTCTGTTTATCTAGTTTTAACCCTTAAGGGCCCCATTCTGACTTTGATAACTATTTAATGCAAAGGAACAGGTGCCCCAGCATGCATTGCTTGAGTAAACTCAAAACTTGGTTTCTAGGTACCTTGTCAGTTGTTTCTAGGCATGTCTTGGTTGCCTCTGTAGACAGCCAAGACTTGACTAGAAACAAAAGCAAAGCAACAGGAGGTAGACTTTCAAAGTATACAGAAAATGTACAAACATCTCCAGGCCCTTGAGGGTTAAATACAAATTCTACTGCACTGAATACATCATGTGACTGCTATACACATCTAGTATATCTTTTCAGCATCTTTCTTAATGCATTTGTAATAATGGGTGGATTTATATTCGTTTCAGTCCAGGCCAAAAAGTAAACATGGTTTATCATCGATCAGGTTCTGGTGGCTGGTTAAATTTATACAATCCAAGTGATGGACCTATTGTTTTAAAGGTAATTTATTCCATTATACAGTTAGCCGTAATTGTCAAGAAAAATTTAAATTCTAAAATTCAATATCTCCAAAGTGGATAATATAGAAAATTGGTACATAATGCTTCGACAAAATATCCAGATTGTCACCTATTATAATTCAATAAAACCAATAGCCTTTAATAAAAAATATTGGGAACACAGTGGCTTCAAACCGAAAGGTCCATAGTTCAATTCCCCACAGGGATAACTGCATTATGTCCTTCGGCTGGGCATTTAAACCCAGTTACTTACATGGGGGTATTGTGGCACTGTGTAGCAAGACATACTGGATGTCAATGGTGCGCTTGTCTTCTACCATTGCTAACCCTGCTTGTGCGGAGTTAGTACGTTGGGGAGTTTGACAGTCGCTTGCCATTGTTTGTTGGTTCTCTCTGGGTACTCCAGCTTCCTCCAACTGTAAGACTGTTTGAGACGAGGTGACTCTGGCTGTTGAAAGTGTCGTTAAACTCCAATAACAATAAATAAATAAAAAACTTTGTTTTATTATATGCTAGCTTGTGAATTATTGCAAATTATCTAAAAGATATTTCTCGATATCTATCGGCTCGATAGATATCGAGAAATATTTCTCGGTAGCTTCCTAAATGATGTCACGCTACATCGCATCATGCCGCCTTGTTATTGTTTTGAAAGGTACACATTTGGGATCGAATTGGGCTGAATATTGTGCAATAAAATGTCTCATAGCATATAATAAAAAGAAAATGTACTCTATTTTAGTCAGTATCTGCAATTATCTCATGAGTGTGGACCTGAAAGTTTTATTTTTCACATGCGCTTGCGCGAGTGAAAAATAATACTTTTAGGTCCACTCAGTGAATTTTATCCAGTACCTTCCTAAATGACGTTACGCTTCGGCGCATGACGTCGCCTTGAACGTCACCCTGAATGAACGATCAGCTGATCTTTGTTATTTTTTTCAAACATAACTGTTTGCAGTGAAATTGGGCTGAATCATATAATAAAAAGAAAATCTACACTACTTTAGTGAATATCGGGAATTATCTCATTCGTGTGGACCTGAAAGTATTTTTTTTCACTCGCGCAAGCAAGTATTATGTTTCACTCGCGCTAAAAATAAAACTTTCAGGTCCACACTCATGAGATAATTCCCGATATTCACTAAAATAGTGTAGATATCCTTTATATATTGTGTTTCTCGTATTAAATTCTTGTTTAAAAAAGTTTGTTACCTTTGTGAATGTTGTGTCGGCAGTACAGTAGAGTTCTGTTAATTAAATAGTCCTTTGCCTTTGAACATATTCAGTTTGGCCTAAAAAAGTTCAAACCTGTTTTTCATGCCCTGTATGGTCCTTTTGGCTGTTCTCGTTTTATAACCAATGCAAACTTAAAAAAATAAAATTTAAATGATTTATGTCTGATATTTTACTCAAGTTTATAAGATTGATAAATTTGTCCCTTGAGTGCAACAAGACTATGCAATGCAAAGTCTGTTTACACTCAAGGGATGAAATACACCACTGCCCATGCTATTCTGTAGGTTATGATGCCTAAAACATAAAACAAAAACATGAACTTTTGATGGCAAAGAAATAATTACAAAAATAAAATAAAAAAAATGCCTGCCCACCTGCAATTTTACAAAAAATGGCCTGAGAAACAGAAGATCTACTTTGTGTGACCAAATTTTCCTATATCCTAGCATTAAAATGAGCATTTATTCTATTAAATCTTGCTTGACTGAGCTCATGGATCTCTGTCAAACAGGATATTAAAGAATAAATGTCAAAACTGGATGTACCAAGGCCAGATAGGTTTATAAACATATGGAAGTGGTTATTGGAGGAATTCTTTGATATATTACAAGGTCTTTATTCAGTTAACATGAGTTTACTCCAGGCCCATCGGAACGAAATTTATATTGGGGGGGCTGAGATTGCTAATTTGGGTGAACTGGCTGATACTAAAGGGGTATGGGGTAACCAGATACCGAAGGCATCTGGTGCGAGTGCTGAAGGCACAAGCTTTTTGAGGGGAGGTCTTTGGGGGGGGGGGGGGGGGGGAAGAGCAGTCAAATGAAGCATTCTGGTAGCTTTTGAAGCAAAAACCTCTTGATTTTTTTAAACGACAAAAATTGTTTTTTTAAGGCATCTTTGATGTTCGACAATTCTGCGTGTCAGTTTCCTGTCACTGCCATGAGAAGACAAAATATATGTATAGCGATCTTTAGAAGTTTAGCGCTTTTAAATTTCTGTGGGAAGGGAGCGTCAATTTCATTTTCCCATCATTTGTAATTATCATATGCAGGTGCATGTTATACATTCAGTGATACATTCATGATTCTAACCTGAGTTAAATAACGTAATGTCCAGTTTTATTCAAATTAGACTTAGTTGTAGATATTTAACATCGGTTGCTCCCAGCATGGATAAACTAATGACGAGATATGAGCAAATTATTGGTGGGGCTGCAGCCCCCCTGGTTCCGACGGGCCTGTACTCTATAATCTTTATTCAGCTAATGGATCAAATTTGCAGTGAAGGTATGATAAATGGTTTGGTGTTTGGAAATTATATTCAACCAACAGTTTTATTCAATTAAGAGGTATACATAAATTTAGATTGGATCTGCTGTACTAGAAGACATACACAGAACAATGCGCACGTGTGAATGGGTTAATCGATATGACACGAGTGCCAGTGTGGAAGGATAGAACAAGAGGCCGCAGGCCTTCACGTCTATAAAAAACAATTATTAGAAGGCCACTCAGCAACTCATTTGACAACAATTAACAAAAAGAACACATTATATCACCAACCAAATTTGCAAGGGGAATCCGTGTTACTATTTCGTCCCCTGAGTTCCAAAGAACACATTGGAACTCATGGGACGATTTTTAGCTGTCACTACCGATTCAAATTTTAATTGCGGTGCATTATTTGTAGAAAATTCCAGTGGAATTTCACTTCTATTTAAAAATAAAACTATTTCCATTCTGCACATATGTGCAGAACAGATTTTCATTTTCCGCATGGCTTATTGTTGCTTTCGATGCAGATTTCATAGAACAGGTGTGTAATATTAATATTTCCTGTGGCATTAAATACTCACCATAGAATTTTTAGACACATAAATGATTTGTGTTCTGAATGATTCGCCCATGGCTCTATTGAATAGGCCTATATCTATTTTTGGCTCACCAACGATAGTTGTGTGAGCCTATGGCATAGCCCTCATATCGCCGTCATCATCGGCGTCGGTATTAATTTTAACCCTTTGAAACAAATGTGATACTTTTTGGACTTTTATGTGCAGGTTTTGAGGTTTCTTTTCTTCCAAGTGGATATTTTTCAGGTAGAGTTTCACCTTACTGGCATATTGCCATGGTGGTTACTGTGACATTATCCGGGTATTTTTCTCAATTTTAATGGTAAACCCATTGAAACAAATCTGATACTTTTTTTTTTTTTACTTTTATGTGCAGGTTTTGAGGTTTGTCTTTCTTTTCTTCAGAGTGGAGACTTACCTTGCAGCATGTTGTCATGGTTCCTATTTTATGTTAGCATGCTTCTTGGGGCTATTATTATATTATTTAACCCTTTAGCTCATTATTTTATTCATTCATTTTGAACTTTTGTGTGCAGGTTTTGATTTTTTTTTATTTTGATTTTTTTTTATGTCAGCATGCTTTTTAGGGATAGTAATATTTTATTCAACCCTTTTCATGCTTAGTTACTTGAATTTTGGACTTTTGTGTACAGGTTTTTGATTTTTCTGTGCAGGTTTTTAACTTTTGTGTACAGGTTTTGAAATTTTGTCTTCCAGTGGAGTTTTACCTTACTGGCATATTGCCATGGTGGTTACCTTAACATTTCAGGGTATTTTTCTCAATTTTAACCCTTTGAAGCAAATGTGATACTTTTTTGACTTTTATGTGCAGGTTTTGAGGTTTGTCTTTCTTTTCTTCCAAGTGGATATTTTTCAAGTAGAGTTTCACCTTACTGGCATATTGCCATTGTGGTTACTGTGACATTTACAGGGTATTTTTCTCAATTTTAACCCTTTGAAACAAATGTGATACTTTTTTTTACTTTCATGTGCAGGTTTTGAGGTTTGTCTTTCTTTTCTTCCAGGTGGCAACTTACCTTGTAGCATATTGCCATGGTTCCTATTTTATGTTAGGATGCTTCTTGGGGCTATTATTATATTATTTAACCCTTTAGCTGCTTATTTACCTCAATTTTGAACTTTTGTGTGCAGGTTTTTGACTTTTGTGTACAGGTTTTGATATTTTTTTCAAGTGGAGTTTTACCTCACTGACATATTGCCATGGTGGTTACTGTAACATTTTCAGGGTATTTTTCTTAATTTTAACCCTTTGAAACAAATGTGATACTTTTTGAACTTTTATGTGCAGGTTTTGAGGTTTTTCTTTCTTTTCTTCCAAGTGGATATTTTTCAGGTAGAGTTTCACCTTACTGGCATATTGTGATGGTGATTACTGTGACATTATCCAGGTATTTTTCTCAATTTTAACCCATTGAAACAAATGTGGTGCTTTTTTTTTTACTTTTATGTGCAGGTTTTGAGGTTTGTCTTTCTTTTCTTCAAAGTGGAGACTTACCTTGTAGCATATTGCCATGGTTCCTATTTTATGTTAGCATGCTTCTTGGGGCTATTATTATATTATTTAGCCCTTTAGCTGCTTATTTACTTTAATTTTAAACTTTTGTGTGCAGGTTTGGGACTTTTTTTTTTTACTCCAGCCACCCCTTTTACATTGGCCACCTGCTGGTGAGCCACGGGGTACTGATACCCCCTCTAGTTTTTTAACCCTTTACCCAGTGCACAGGATATAAACATTTATTATTGATTGAATTTTTTCAAAAACTTGACCAAAAGTTTGATTAAGTCAGTGCATGAAGCTGCATGCTGGCCGGCAGGTGTACAGACCAATGGAATGGTGAGTGGGCAGATGTGTCATCTTGTTAGTGCAATAACATGAAGAAATGTCAGTGAATTTAGTCAATTTTTGGTATGATTAACAATGACTTTGACTTGAATGAGTTCGAAAACTGGTACAGTTTGGTCATACTGAACAGAATTATGGCCCTTAATGCGTTAATTTTTACCTGTTTTCAGCTCGTTAGCACGATAACTTCAATAAATATCGGTGAATTCGGTCAATATTTCTTAACATCTTGAATCAGTTCAAAAACTGGTGTGGTATATTATATTTGATTTTCTTATAATGACTTATACAGAGAAGAGAAAAAACTTCGCTCCCGCATCAGCGATGTGTAATCCTTGTTTTAATTATTGTTTTTTTTTTTAACTTTTTTAAAAAAATTTCAACGAACCCATATTATTTGATATGTTTTTTTATTAAAAGTTTGTTTTTTTCAGTTGCTTAATTTGCAAATTAGGATACAGCCAAGTTTTTAGGTATTACAAGGGTTAAATGTGCATAGTTAAAAAGAGAGTCTAGTGTTTTTTGCATGGATACCAACGATGTTCTGTTCACATGCACCAGAAATTATGTATTTTCACATGTGGAAAAACCACTTATGAAAATACATGTACATATTTCTAAAGCTCATTCATGAAATAATCATCAGAATGCACATATAGGTGCAAGATGGCCTTACTTTAATATATTGATATTAGTGAAATATGAGTATTATTACTTTGTTTGTATCACCATGGGAAACCTGGGAAGTGAAACACGGCTTGTTTACTGTGGTAAATAAGCTTTGTTTTCTGTTAAAATAGGACCCAGTCTCCAATGTTTTGGGTGGAAGTCCTGTAAAATGGGCAAAATGGCTTTGAACAGTAGTCTAAACTTTACTTCATCTCCATGTTGTGGTCATGATTAGCCAGTGTGCAGAAATATGTGACCTTTAAACACCAATAAATAAATAAAGTATCGTCTTTCATTACAATACTCCATTCTTTTTTTTTCCTCCTGTAAACTACTTGATTACCTGCTTCCTAATACTTCTGAAAAATATTGCCTAAAATGCTAGTTTTCATGGATTCGGGTGCATAGAATAAAGGACTGAAGATGCACAGAACATTTCGAGGGTAGATTCTGGAAACTGGGTGGATCAGGTTAGTACTGTATAAAACTTTAAACGTTTTTAGGCTGTGTCACCCAATTTTATATGTCCACACATTTTACTCCCTCACTTTATATTAAGCCTGTTCAGTCTTATTTCCATTCTTTTTCCATTATTATCCCTTCCCTAATCCTTTGCAGTTTGTTTTTAGGTTTCTTTGAAAATGTTCATTAGAAATGACTAACAAACAATCTTTGGATATCCAAGAATTTAGGTCTTGAGATTTTGTATCCTTAGGCAAGCTATAAATTATAATGTATAATAAATAATGTATTTTCAGGCAGTCATCTCTGCATCAATCTTAGATGAGGCTTCTGAAAAGTCTTAGTGTTATGGTAACTGTGGCTTTCATTAAGGTTCTGCCCACGGTTCTTCCAGATACAGATCTCAGTATTGTCAGTGTGATTCTCAACATGTTTATTCCCATTGGAACTCCTATGGGAGGGGGAGGGGGAATTTCTCTACCTATAAACATTGTAGAGGGCAAGATGAGAATACAAACCTGTAATGCCTTTCTGTGGGGTAATGGATGTATTAGTTCACAGGAAATTAGGAACATATTACCTGAGACCCATGGATCCTACAGGTTATCAGAGAAGGGCTGAAATTATTAGCTCAACTTTGGTGATGCCAAATTTGAGGTATTGTCATGGCCCGTCGTCCATCTGTCTGTCTGTCTGTCTGTCTGTCTGTCTGTCTGTCTGTCTGTCTGTCTGTCTGTCTGTCTGTCTGTCTGTCTGTCTGTCTGTCTGTCTGTCCGTCCATCGTGCTGTACACACAGCTCGGGCTAGAGGCCATGTTTATGAACCGATCTTTACGAAACTTCTTGGGTACCTTTGTTATCATCGTGAGACGAGAACGAGGGGTTTTGGGTCCAGTCGGAAATTCAAGATGGCTGCTGGCAGCCATTTTGTACAAAATTAGGTGCAATCAGATTTTTTGCGCAGAACTTGCATATGAAAGCTCTCATTTGAATAATATTTTGTTTGAATGGTTTGTACCACGGGATACATCACATATAATACAGGTTTTTTTCTAGTGTGTAAATTATGCAAATTAGACTAACTTTGATTTATTTAGTGTTACTTTCAGCACTGTAAGTGCAAATGCCAATAAGCTCGGGCTAGAGGCCGTATTTGTGAACCGATCTCTACGAAACTTCTTGGGTACCTTTGTTATCACTGTGGGTCGAGAACGAGTGTTTCTGGGTCCGGTCTGAAATTCAAGATGGCCACTGGTAGCCATTGTGTACAAAATTAGGTGCAATCAGATTTTTGTGTACAACTTCCATGTGAAAACGCTGATTTGAATAATCTTTTGTGGGAATGTTTAGTACCATGGAATACATCAGATATAATACAGGTTTTTTTCTCATGCGTAAATTATGCCAATTAGACTACACTTTGATCTATTTAGTGTTTCTTTCAGCACTGTAACTGCAAATGCCAATACAGCTCGGGCTAGAGGCCGTATTTGTGAACCGATCTCTACGAAACTTCTTGGGTACCTTTGTTACCACCGTGGGACAAGAACGAGTGGTTTTGGGTGCAGTCCGAAATTCAAGATGGCCACCAGCAGCCGTTTTGTACTTTATTTAGTGCAATCAGTTCTTTTGGAGAGAACTTCTGTATGAAAGTTCTGATTTGAATAAATTTTTGTATGAATGTTTAGTAACATGGAATACGTCACATATAATAAGGGTTTTTTTTCTCGTGCAAAAATTATGCAAATTAGATGAACTTTGATTTATTCTGTGCTACTTATACACTGTTAGAGCACATGTGAATATGGCTCGGGCTAGAGTCTGTATTTATGAACCGATCTTCACGAAACTTCTTGGGTACCTTTGTTATCATCTTGGGACGAGAATGTGTGTTTCTGGGTGCTGTCCAAAATTCGAGATGGCTGACAGTGGCCATTTTGTACCGAATTTAGGTCCAATCAGTTTTTTGTACACAACTTCTATACGGCTCAAGCTAGAGGCTGTATTTATGAACCGATCTTTACAAAACTTCTTGGGTACCTTTGTTATCATCTTGGGAGGAGAACGAGTGTTTTTGGGTGCGGTCCAAAATGGCTGCCGGCAGCCATTTTGTACCAAAATTAGGTCCAATCAGTTTTTTGTACACAACTTCTATTCGGCTCAGGCTAGAGGCCGCATTTATGAACCGATCTTTGCGGTCCAAAATTCAAGATGGCCACCAGCAGCCTTTTTGTACCAAAATTAGTGCAATCAGTTTTTTGTACAGAACTTCTGTATGAAAGTTCTGATTTGAATAAATTTTTGTAGGAATGTTTAGTAACATGGAATACATCACATATAATAACGGGTTTTTTTCTCGTGCAGAAATTATGCAAATTGGATGAACTTTGATTTGTTCAGTGCTACTAAAACACTAAGTGCACATGTCAATACTGCTCGGGCTAGAGTCTGCATTTATGAACTGATCTTCATGAAACTTCTTGGGGTACCTTTGTTATCACCTTGTGACAGGAACAAGTGTTTTTGGGTGCCTTTGTTATCACTGTGCTATGAGAACAAATATTTTGGGGTTCAGTCAGACCCACTCTGGGACTCAAAGATTTCTTTTCTAATTTAGCATCTAACTGACACCCCACTTTTACAGTACTTTACCTATATATTTATACCCCCCGCAAACAAAGTTTGGGGGGGTATATAGGAATCACCCTGTCCGTCCGTCCATCCGTCCGTCTGTCCATTCTTATAAGCGCATCTCCTCCTAAACCATTTGAAGAATTTTCATGAAACTTTACACAATGGAAGAACTCCATATGAAGATGTGCATGAAGAAATATAATTTCGTTCTGACATTTCCAAGGGGAGATAATCTAACTTATACATTTCAATTGCTACATCATATGGTTGCGTCCTCGTAAGCGCAACAACTGAGGCGTGGGGGGTATCACTTTGTGAGCTTGCTCACAGTACCTCTAGTTGTTACAGGCTACAGTCAGCATTTATGTACAGACCGTTCCAATACTTTACATGTACCTTTGTTATCAGGTCATTACCTAGATGTTTGTCATTGCTGTGTCACATACTATACATGTACATGTCTTAAACAAGTTGAGCTACAGTGTCATTGACACTTTCATTTTTCAGAAGAAAGTCTCTGATTTCAAGTCTTTCCATGGAAACAAAACTTAAGACCAAGACGCAAGTATGGAAAGCTGGTTGTGGCATGCTTTTTCCGAAATGCCAAAATAGCAAAACGCAAATGCATATTTTTATACTAAAACCAATGGCCCAGACTTTTCTGATGCAAACTCGATATTATCCAGGGCCAAACATAAATTTTGAACCTCCCCCAATCCCCCAAATGTGCATACAAATCCGAAAAATAAAAGTCCTATATGGTCCTCCATACTTTTGTGTGCTGCACATTCGTGGTAACCAGGAAGGTACCGAAATTGACGGCAAGCATCATTCCTTTGTTTTGCCCAACTCAGAAAACAACCTAACTGACATCTGCAAGCCAGAAAATAAGCAGACTGACATCTGCAAAATGAGGCCCCCAGAAAGTGAATTTCGTGATGCTACCCTGCACAGCAGGGTAGCATCACTAAATTTACCCTCTGTGAACCTCAATCTCAATCAGGTTCTCAAACCTAAACAGAATGAGGTATCCAGAGGATAAATTGGCCCACTGTATAGATTAGCATCAGCAAATTCACCCTCTGGAGACCTCATTCTGCAAATGTCAAACTGCTTATTTTCAGGCCTGGACATCTGTGCTTTAAAATCTCTTTTTTGAGGATGCCAGATACAAATCATTAATGGATATGGTAGATTCAATGTTGTAACAGGATGCTGGAAGGAAGCTGTGGTGGTTTTGGACGTTCAGGGCTGTAACTTTAAAATAATTATGGAAAATTATTCATGTTTCCCAATTTTGGGATATTTGCCTGAACGTCATCATTCTTGCTAATGATAAAACCTACTGTTTGTTAAATGTTCCTTCCCTTCCTTTCCATGACACCTCCTGTTAAACTCCCATGCTGTGTTGGCTTTTTTATCGAAATTTTTTATTAAATTTCTTTGGAGTTTAATGTGTTGTACAGAATGTTTATTCTGTTTATCCCCATGGTTATGTCCCCACCCTAGGGGTGTTAGGATGTTGGTATCTTCTACCAGATTTATTGTTTTATCTTCTTATGAAGATCTTGCTTTGCATCAGGTAGCAATTAAATCGGTTACTGAGTTTTTGCTGTTGAAGTTGTTTTCAGTTTACAACACCTTAATATGTATTAGTAAGTATTTGGGGGGGGGGGGGGAGGGGCGGTGGCTCAGTTGGTAGAGATGCAGGCTGCAAGCCGAGAGGTCCTCGGTTCGAATCCCACCTGCGGCAACCGCGTTGTGTCCTTGGGCAAGACACTTCAACCCCATTGCCCACGTGGGGGCACGGTGACGCTGTGTACTAAGTCATACTACACGTCGATGGTGCGCATGTCTTCAACCAATGCTAACCCTGCTTGTGGAGTTAGTATGTTGGGGAGCTGTCAGTTGCTCGCCATTGCTCGGTGGTTCTCTCCGGGTACTCCGGCTTCCTCCACCCATAAAACTGTCGTGGTCATGATTAGCCATTGTGCAGAAACATGTGACCTTAAACACCAATAAATAAATAAATAAATTAAGTATTTGGTATGGCACAGTTATTGAAATTATAGTAGGATACATTTCATTTAATATTCCGGTAGTGTAGCTTTGATTATGTAGTGTTTGTCCGCACCTAAGGCTCTATCGGGACGCCCTAGGGTTCTTGAGGTTCCCTTTGGGAACTTAGGCATTTTAAAAAAAATGTTTTTTCGAAAAAAAATTTCTTTTTATTTTGTTTCGAAATAATTTTGATTGTCAAATTATTGTATCCTTATTATGTATAATTATATGTTATGTTTGTAGGAGTGCAGTGGACTTTGTCTTTGGCTTGAAATATTATAAAACTTTTCTGCTCAAAGCAGAAGTCGAGGAAGTCTGCCTCGGATTTACATGTTTGTTGTCATGCTTGTAGTCGCTGATACATGTGCTACTTGTGTACTCTAGGATTCCAAACGTTGGAAGCGGCTGTCATGCTATGTCATGCGCGGTGAAGTTCCGCTGCCGGAACTGTCACCGCAGGCTAATTCTAGCTTTTCAGTTTCTTTTTCAGAGGAACAAGAACATGGTGATGATATATCGACACCCATCCATAATGTGCTGCTGTTGTCACGCTCAGATGAGCAAACAGAGCTGGCTGCAAAGGTGCTCATGAATAATAAACAAGAGATAAGGTCTCTTATTCCTGTACAAGCAGCTAGCTCAACTGGTGAAGCAGTTACCCCATTAGTGGGAGCCGTGACACTGGGTAAGTCTAGCGCTCAAGGAGGATGTTGATTTGGATAGAGCGAGCACCTCAAAAATATAAGCTCAACCAGCGACGACGGCAAAAGAGAAGAAGCCTGCAAGTTTCTTATCAGGACGCTCCACGAGATCTGGGGCCAGATCGCAAGTGGGAGAGTCTTCTCCCTCCTGTCAACAGTCGGGATCGACTGTGGTCATTGAGAGAAACTTCACAAAGTCGGAGCTAATGTCTTCGCTGGCCGTGCGGGACGCGCCTTCTACACACAGATCTCCGTCTCAAGAGTAGCATGCTGTGAAAAAAACAGAAGACTGATGCTCTGCAAGCCTCAGTTATGTACCTACTGTCGCAGCTTATTGCAGCTTCCCAGCAAACTCAGGTTCGGCCGTCAACAGACTCCGGTAGTGAGCTGTCGGATGGTGCTGGGTCAGTCTGATAATCTGTTCATTCAGATGGAGTTGAACGTAATTCTCATGTAGACCAGTCGGATTGTGAAAGGGAGCCAGAGGGAGCTTCTCCGTCCTTTTCAGAACAACACATGGAAGCTGTGAATTTTATTCATCAGGTTTTGCCAGATCTTGTTCTATCTGGTCAACAAGCTGCGTCAGCCAGGCAGAAACTGCTATCGTCCCTAGATGGGGACACCCTGCGGTGGAAAGATGACATTCTTTCCTTCCCAGGTCAATCTGTACATGTCTCGGAGGTCTTCGGCCAGATTGACGACGCATCTTCAGCCTAGTGAATTCAAAAAGGAAAAGCGGTTTCTTATCTTCATCTTCTATCCGTGTACCTTTTCCTGGACCAAGTTACTTAAAAACAGTTGGAGATGTTCAGAGAGCTCCTCTGCATCTGAATGAGTGGGCGTTGGATCTAGATAATCTCGCTACCCACATCATTCAATATACGCTCCGACGTGTTGGAATCTTCCATTGATTCTAGTCGGGTGATTCTGGACGCTATGTCCTACGAAGACCATATCACCAGGGCTCTGGCTCAGTGTCTTAGTGGGAAAGAATTCAGTGATATCAATCTGTTACTCAGAGTTCTTTCTAAGGCAGTTATGTATGCCTCTTGTCACTCTGCCCTTTCAGTGGCTAATATGGAGTTAATAAGACGTGATGGAACCTTCATTAATAGTCGATAGATTGAAAAGCTCTCTCAAAGTTGCTCTAGTTTCTGGACCTACCTTGTTTTGACGACAAGTTATCATTTGTGTATGACGAAGCTTTGAAAAAAGCTACCAGCACTTTGTTGCTCAGGTCAGTTTCCCAGCAGCAGTCAGCTGTCAGCTGCGGGAGATGGTACGTGGGAATGCTCCAATTCGCAGTCGTCAAAAAGGTGATCCTCGCAGAGTTCTAAGAAACCCTTGTATGAATACTCGGGTAAACCATCAGTATAGCAACTCGGGAAAGGGGCATAAGTCTTACAAAGACTTTTAAGTCAGATGCCCTAAGCCGATGGCATGAGGTGCTTCACAGGGAGGACATAGTTTCTCTTCCTGAAAGCCTGGATAATCATACAGGTGATGGTCTAAACTTCTTGCTCTCCAGTTGGCGGAAGGTTATCAAACTTCGCGAGAAACTGGATGGAGATAACGGAAGATCAGTGGGTAAGGAATGTAGTCTGAATGGGTCTTCGGCTTTCATTCCGATCGAAACCTCCACTTTCAAGAAGTCTGCGTTGGACAGATCTTCCGGTCAATCCTTCAAAAAGGGAATATCTTCTTGCAGAAGTTCAATCTCTCTTAGTAAAGGAAGTAATAGAGGTCATGGAAAATCCAAATTCTCTGGGATTTTACAGTCACCTGTTTCTTGTGCTGAAGCCAGACAGCTCGTTCTGACCGGTGATAGACTTGAGCTGGATAAACATATTAATATTAGCTCCAAAGTTGTACATGGAAACTAGCCGGTTGGTAAAAGTGAGCTTTGGAGTGAATAATTTTGCGGCAAGCATAGTCCTCTGGGATGCGTACTTTCACTTCTTGGTCCATCCAGCTTTCAGAAGGTATCTGTGCTTTGCCGTCCAAGGGAAGGTTTACCAGTTCAGAGTGATGTGCTTTGGTCTGAACCTGACACCTTGGGCTTTCACTCGAATAATGAACTCGGTCATGTCATACTTCCGAGCTCATTCGGCAATAGTAATGCTGGCTTACCTGGACAACATTCTTCAGAGATTCGGCTACATTGTAAATGAAAAGAAGTCGGATTTAGCTCCGTCCAAGTCCTTCGTTCACTTGGGAATGAACTTCGAGACGCACAACAATCTGGTTCATCTGCCGGTAACCAGACCGAAGTTAGTCAGTTGTTATGCTCGCTTTTGTCTAAACTCTCTCACAGTGTCTCAAGATCCAGCAGGCAGAATCTTTTGTTATTGGATATGCAGCATGCTTAGGGGGGTGAGATTCAAGTTTGTTCAAGCCAAGTCCCTGGGTTCATATTTGGGCTCACTGTGGTAGCCCGAATTATAACTTAGTTCAAAATGAGGAATTTTCTTTAAAAATCTTCTTCTTCAGTTCCAGCAGTCGGAATGCTTTGATATTTGGTATACAGCATCCTGGGGGAGGGGTGGGGGAGGGGGGATTCATGTTTGTTCAAGCCATGTCCATAGATCCATATTTGGGCTCACTGTGGGAGCCCAAAGGATAACTTAGTTCAAAATGAGGAATTTTCTTTAAAAATCTTCTTCAGATTCAGCAGTCGGAATGTTTTGATATTTGGCATGCAGCATCCTTGGGGGTGAGATTCAAGTTTGTTCAAGCCAAGTCCCTGGGTCCATATTTTGGCTCACTGTGGGAGCTTGAATTGTAACTTAGTTTGAAATGAGGAATTTTCTTTAAAAAATCTTCTTCTTCAGATCCAGCAGTCGGAATGTTTTGATATGTGGTGTGTAGCATCCTTAAGGGGGTGAGATTCAAGTTTGTTAAAGCAAAGTCCCTGGGTTCATATTTGGGCTCCCAATGATAACTTAGTCAATATGAGGAATTTTTCTTTAAAAATCGTTTTCTTCTGATTCAGCAGTTGGAATGTTTTGATATTTGGCATGCAGCATCCTTAGGAGGTGAGATTCAAGTTTGTTCAAGGCAAGTTCCTGGGTCCATATTTGGGCTCACTGTGAGAGCTTGAATTGTAACTTAGTTCGAAATGAGGAATTTTCTTTAAAAATCTTCTTCTTCAGATCCAGCAGTTGGAATGTTTTGATATGTGGTGTGTAGCATCCTTAATGGGGTGAGATTCAAGTTTGTTAAAGCCAAGTCCCTGGGTCCATAAAATTTGTCTCTCATGACTTCATTCCTTTGTAGTGTTGATGAACCATGACTAACTGAATGTGACCCCAAATACTTCTTTGAACCACTTTGGCCGGTGAGTGATTGAGGCTCCTTGGGGCCTCTTGTTTCTTTCCCTTACACCCTAACAGAAAGGATATTTCTGTTCATTCAGTGGCTAGTTGGATTTAATTAGCAATTCAAATTGTTTATGAGAATCTATCTTCAGATCAGTGTTCTGTCAATAAGATTTCAGTGCATGAAGTTAGAGCATTGTCTTCTTCTTGGGCTTATTCAAATAGTATTACCATTACTGATTTAATGAAGGCAGCCTACTGGAAACAACCATCTTCATTTTCTAAGTTTTACTTCAGAAATTTAGAAATCTGTGGTGACCTTAGATCCTTGGGTCCTCTTCCTGTCGCACAGAATGTCGTCCCTTAATATTGCATCTCATAGATGTCTTAGGCAGTGTGCTCGAGCACTGACTCCATTCCGCTGCCCTCTTCATGCTGAGGCTTCTTCCCTTAGAACAGAACAAGGAGAAGGTTGGGGGACGGTTCTTCCCTTAACTTAAATCTGGCTTTATAGGGAAAAGCATGGGAATACCTCCTCTAGTGACAGTTTTCCAGTGTCGGTGCTGGGTAGTTTTAATGTGTAGCTCGGTGTGAAGCAACAATTATGTCTTTTTTATGTATTGTTTTTAAAGTGTAGCTCATTGTGAAGCATATGTATATGTCACGTGTCATACGAGCGTTTATATACAATCCTCAGACACTTTTAAATGACTATAAAGCATCTCATTCTCTGCACTAGCTTTATAATTGGTTTTCCTTCACCGAATTAGCATAATCGGTTATGCTGGTATTAAATGGAGAATTTATTGTGTATTGTTCCTGTATATTGATGGTGTTAAGTCGTTCTCTTTTTTTTAACAAGAGAAAGACATATGTAATTCCTCTGTCATCTCCAATTCTCCTGTAGGAACTATTCTTTAAATTGGAGTAATAGAGATATTGTATTTCCTCTGAGTCCAAGGTCCTCCAGCCTTTTTACGATTCGGCTAAGTGTGGGCTGTTGGTTTTAGTATAAAAATATGATAATTTTAAAGAAATTTGTATGTTTTTAATACTTACCAATGGCCCAGACAGGGATGGCCCTCCCATGAGTGGGCATTCGTACCTCCCCACTGATTTATAACATTTAGCTAGCACAAATAGAAAGAATGATGCTTGGCGCCAATTTCGGTACCTTCTTGGTTACTGCACATGCACAGTACACAAAAGTATGGAGGACCAGATAGGACTTTTATTTTTCAGATTTGTATGCAAATTTGCAGGATTGATGGGGGTGGGGGGGGGGGGGGTCAAAATTTGTGTTTGGCCCTGGATAATATTGAGTTTGCACCAGCTGAGTCTGGGCCATTGGTAAGTATTAAAAATATACAAATTAATTTAAATTTATCATTTTTCTGTTTGCGAAATGCTTTTTGCAAAATACTTTTAGCTAATTGTGAAATGCTTTTTTGCCAATAACGAAACAGTGAATGTGTGGATATCACTAAAAAGTGTTGACTGATGCCAACTGTGACTCAGGAAAATATGTAGATGAAAAATGTTTTAGTTTAACAACAGTGTTTTATTTTATACAATGCAAGATCCAATTCTGAAACTATTTTTAGGTTTTTTATTTAACAAATCCTAAAAACATGTATTTTACTGTTTAAATAGAAGCGGAATCTAATTTTCGGTTCAAATTTTGAATTAAGTTAATATTAAAAGAATGAATTCTGTAACATTAAACATGTTTAGGTCTAGACCAATTTATTTCTAACGTGGATAAAAAAGTTGTGATTTATTTGTTTTTTTATTATCAAATCACGACCTACACTGCTACTGCTTGAGATGTACACAAATGGACAATATGCAAAATGCATTTCGTAAATTGGAAAAAATGCATTTTGCAAAAAGCATTTCGCATTTTGCACTTTTAATGTGTTTTGCCATTCGTATTTCCTTAAAATGAATTTTGCTATTCGCATTTGGTTGTTAGCAAAAAGCATAAAGCAATTCGTATTTTCCAGACAGGATTCCATAATTAGAATATCTGAAAGAAAGGCATTGATTGGTTGTACCTGAAACTGTATTTGTGATAGGTCAATATAAGTAAATACCAGCTTTCCATAATTTGAGATAGCCTTCTTCAAATGATTTGATTTGATTCGCAATGCTTTTGATGATTCAGTTCGATTTAAATTGTGCCGATTCATAAATTTTTGAGTTGTTCTCAAAATCATACAGAGTGTCTCCTCTTGAACACTTCTGTATATGAGCCCAAATTTGAATTTTTGGCTCAATGAAGATTATTCTTTAAAAATCTTCTTCTCCAGAACCACCGCTCAGAATCATTTGATATTTGGCATACAGTATCCTTATTGGGGTCAGATTCAAGTTTGCTTAAGTCAAGTCCTCGGGTTAATATTTGAAATTTATATTGCAGTCTGAATTTTAACTTATTGCAATATGAGGAAAAATCTTCTCAGATCCACCAGTTAGAATTTTTTGGTATCTGGTATACAGCATTCTTATGGTGGTGGGGGTGTTAGATTCAAATTTGTTTCAATTAAATTCCTCAGTATATATTTGGACTCCGTACAGGAGCCTAAGTCTTCTTTACTTAGTGCAATATGAGGTATATTCCTCCCAATGTGCGAGCCCAAATTTTAATTTACTGCAGTATGAGGAATATTTTTAAAAAATCTTCTGCAGAACCACCAGTCAGAATCTTTGGATAATTGGTATGCAGCATCCATAGTAGGGGCAGATTCAAGTTTCTTCAAATGAAGACTCTAGGTTGATATAAGGGCCTGAATGTTAATTTAGTGCAATTTGAGGAATATTCTTTAAAAATCTTATTCTCCACAATCACCATTCAAAATCTTTTGATATTTGGTATACAGCATCCTTATAGTGCTCAGATTCAAGTTTGTAAAAATCAAGTCCCTCAATTAATATTTGGGCCACAAGTTAACTTAGTGCTATATGAGAAATAATCTTTTAAAAATCTTCTTCAGATCCACCAGTCAAAATCTATCGATATTTGGTACACAGCATCCTTAGGGTGGTCAGATTCAAATTTGATCAAATCAAATCCCTGGGTCCATATTTGGAGGGCCTGAAATTTAACTTAGTGCAATGTGGGGAATATTTTTAAAAAATCTTCTCCAGAACCACCAGTCAGTATCTTGTTCCACATAATACCACAATGAGGTAAATTTCTAATTAATTTTTAGGATTGTTTGTGGATTAACAATAAAAATGGAAAAAAAAAACTCCCTCACTTTTTCCTTCCCACCCTCCCACATCATAAAATTGGAGGAGAAATTGCATGAGAAACAAGAAAAAGATGTTTATAGGCCTAGTTTATAACATGTTTTGTTAAATTACTAAGAATTTCCTTTATAACCCACAAGCAATTAATTAACAGGTCAAATTTGCACTGAAGGTATAAATATTTTGGTGTTTTGTATCTGTATGGAATCAAGTAGGCTTCACTGTAATGGTTTGAAAGTAATTGTGATGATTTTTTTTTATTTTTAAGCTACAACAAGATAATGGATTAAACAAGCTTATAAAACTTGACAAAAGGGAGGTAGACATGAACAGAGTTACATGGGTAGAAGGTCTGTTTATATTCTGTATTTTTTTTACCTCACTGAAGTTCTTAATGATCAGCAATTTTTTCTTCTTTCTATATAACGTAATAATAATAGTGATAAGGCCACACAAAGTAGATCTTCTGTTTCTCAGGCCATTATTTGTGAAATTGCATGCGTGTGAGTGTTTTTTTATTTTATTTTTTATTTCAGTAATTACTTCTTTGCCATCAAAAGTTCATGTTCTTGGTTCAAGTTTTAGGCCTCATAATCTACAGAATAGCATGGATGGTGGTGTATTTCATTCCTTGAATGCAAGAAGGCTTTGCAATGCTAAAGCATTGCAAAGCCTTCTTGCACTCAAGGGACAAATTCATCAATTTTTTTAACTTGGGTAAAATATCAGACAAACCATTTAATTTTTATTTTTTTTAAGTTCAGATTGGTTATAAAAAGAGAGCATGCGGCAGCCAAAAGGACCATGCGGGAGGGCCTAAGAAACAGATTTTTTTATTTTTTTAGGCCTAACTGAACCTGATTATATTCAACTACTATCATTTAGAAAGGCCCCAGTTCCTTGTCTGTGACCCAGGATGCATACATGCACTTTTCCTACACATTCACCATGAAATGCACAGTGTTTGCATACTAAACCCTGACAATCAGCCTATGAGAATTGTGTTTCTCTTACTGGGTGTGGCATAAGGTATATTCCAAAAGGGAAATTACAACAAAGTTTCAAAGGCCTGTAACTAAAAAAAGTGTTTTAAGATATTAAAACAGTTAAAAAACATGTATCCCTACCACTGGAATTTTATGATCTATCCATATGTACAATTTAAAAAACAATCGGAAGGGTGAAAGTGTCTTTTCTGCAGAGTGTTTTGGAGACGATGAAATGTTGGCTGTTTTCCAGAAGATAGATTATGTCCTTTTCTTTGGGTGTTTTGGAGAGGATGAAATGTTGGCTATTTTCCAGAAGAGACATTACACCAAAATTTCTAAGTAAGGCCCATCACTCATAAACAATGAAAATATAACATAGAGAGTAATCGCTTCACTGGACTGGTTACATGAAATAATTCATGAGAGGTGAGGGACGTTGTACAAACACTCGTGTGTGAATAGTCTCTCACCTCTCATGAATTATTTCACGTATCCAGTCCAGTCAAGCGATTACTCTGTTTATTCCTTTTCATTATTAACGATAATTATTAGCTCACTGGAGGGAGCTTAACTTACCACTTGCCGTCCGGCGTCGTCGTCCGTCGTTGTCCGTCATGAACTTTACATTATCGACTTCTCCTCCAAAACTACTGGACCAAATTGAACCAAATTTGGTGTACATGTTTCTTATCATATGTCAATTCAGGCTTGTACAAATAAACTTTTCGTGCTTTCACATGGGGCACCACAAGGGGCATTACTCTGATAGCACCCATAAATTTTTTTTTAAAATTAAAAAAATCTTCTTCTCCAGAACCATCATTTAGAATCTTTTGATATTTGGTATATAACATCTCTACTGGGGTCAGATTCAAGTTTGTTCAAATCGAGTCTCTGGGCTAATAATTGGGCTCCCTGTAGGAGCCCGAATTTTAACTTAGTGAAATATGAGGAAATTTCTTTAAAAATCTTCTTCATCAGATTCACCAGTCAAAATCCTTTCATATTTGGTACACAACAAATATAGGGGGGTCAGATCATCAGATTCACCAGTCAAAATCCTTTCATATTTGGTACACAACAAATATAGGGGGGTCAGATTCAAGTTTGTACAAATCGGGTCCCCGAGTTAGTATTTGGGCTCTCTATTGAAGCCCAAAGTTTAACTTCGTACAATTTGAGGAAATTTCTTTAAAAATCTTCTTCTTCAGCTCCACCAGTCAGAATCCTTTCATGTTTGGGGGGGGGGGGGGGGGGGGGGGGGGGGGGGGGGGGTCAGAATTCAGTTCAAATCGAGTCCCTGGGTTTATATTTGGGCTCCCTATGAGAGCCTGAATTTTAACTTAGTGAAATATGAGGAAATTTCTTTAAAAATCTCCTTCTTCAGATCCACCAGTCAGAATGCATTCATATTTGGTATACATCATCTTGAGGTGGGTCAGTTTCAGGTTTGTTTTCAAATTGCTTACCTGGGTACATTTTTGGGCTCCTTATGGGAGCCCGAATATCAGCTTAGTGCAATATAAGGAATTTTTTTTTTTAAATCCACTTCTTTAGACCCTGTAGTCAGAATGTTTTCATATTTGGTATACAACATCTCTAGGAGGGTCCGATTCAAGTTTGTTCAAATCTGGTCTATGGGTTGATATTTGGCTTCCTATGGGAGCCCAAATTTTAACTTAGTGCAATATGAGGAAATTTCTTTTAAAAGTCTTCTTTTTCAGATCCACCAATCAGAATCCTTTCATATTTGGTATAAAACATCTCTAGGTGGGTCAGATTCAAGTTTGTTCAAATCGGGTCTCTGGGTTAATATTTTGGCTCCTTATTTGAGCCCAAAGTTTAACTTAATGCAATGTGAGGACAACCTCCTTGTTCAGATCCACCAGTCAGAATTCTTTCATATTTGGTATATACATTTGTAACATCTCAAGAGGGATCAGATTCAAGTTTGTTCATTTTGAGTTCCTGTCTTATTATTTGGGCTCTCTATGGGCAGGGTTGGGGGAGTGGGGGGCAGGGGAGCATGTTAGGTTCAGGTTTGTTCAGATCCGTTTCCATAAAATTTGCCTTTGCATTGCTTCATTCCTTTGTAGTGTTGATGAACCATGTCTAATTGAATGTGACCCCAAATACTTCTTTGAACCACTTTGGATGGTGAGCGATTAAGGTCCCCTCGGGGCCTCTTGTATTATTTAACCCTTTACCTTATGTAACGGCAGCGCTATTCTCAAAAATCGCCAATTAATTTTCATTATTTTTTTCATTTTTTGTCTTGAAAACACAGGTTATGACCTTTCATTGGAATGAGCTCGTTCCAATGAGAGGTCGTAACCTATGTTTTTGAGACAAAAAATGAAAATAATAGTTATTCAGGAATTTTTTTGTGTAAGTGTCATCTGCTTTTCATGTTAGGTAAAGGGTTAAAAAAACAATGAAGTCCCCATTACACCTACGTCAAAGCATCTTCGTTTGTATGCACAGATACATGACACAATTGTTGATTGCATAATTCACTTGTGAAGTTATCGTTTATAATCAGACCCGGAAATCCCAGTAAATCCCAGTTTGGAAAGTAAACAACATAAAAAATACATCAACCCCTTGAATTTTATGATCTGAGCATGTGTAGAATTTCAAGACAACCAATCAAAAGGAAATGTCCTTTTGGGGAGGGTGTAATATAGGCATAACAGAAGGTAACTCAGAAATTTCATTTGACTATAATATGGAATTGGTTAAAGATATGGTGCTGAAGATGCAAAAAACATGGAATTTTAAGATCATGATCAAAATCTTGTAGCAGTTTGACCTTGAGAAGCACCCATTTTTAGCTTAACCTTTTACCCAATGTACAGGATATCAAAATTTAATATTTTAAATATTATTTCTTCAGTGTTTTAAAAAAATGTCAACAAAACCTTATATGAACCCCTCATTGGAATGCTCTTGATGAGCTCGTTCGAATGAGGGGTCACATGATATGGTTTTGTTGAAATTTTTTAACTCCCTTCATTCTGTTGACAAAATATCTAAATTTCAAACAGCCTCTTTTCCCATAATGCAACTGGGAATTTAACCAATTCAATCTTGTTTGACAGAGCTCAATGAGCTCTGTCAAACAAGATTGAATTGGTTAAATTTCTAGTTGCATTATGGGAAAAATTTACACCTTAGACTTTAGATTTTTCGACATCAGTGTGCATGGGGTTAAGAATAATCTTTTGGAACAAGCTTGTCAAGTGCATTCCAATGAGGGGTCACATGATATTTTGTTGAAATTTTTGAAGAATAAATTTTTTTCAGCCCCTTCAATTTGAAAATTACCCAAGCAGATGCATCCGATTTGTTTTGTAAAGGGTCGACTTGACAAAATCAAGGTAACCTGTTGCCATTGTACATGTGGAAGTCTGTAGGTCTATCCGCCTGTTCACAGTTTCTTTAGCACGCACCACAACTTTCAGTTCTCACCATATTTCATTTGTATGTGAAGGTTCATGCATAAATGAGATTGTTGTAGTATGGTTACGGTTAACTGCCACACAATGGCCAGCACAGCAGGCATCTCAAATTTCAGCAGCAAAGGGTCAAACATAAATTCCCCCCCCCCCTCCTCCAATCCCCAAAATTTGCATCCAAATAAAAAAATTCAATGTCCTATATGGTCCTCCATACTTTTGTCCACTGCGCATGCGCAGTGTCAAGGAAGTACCGAAATTGGCGCCAAATCCTCATTTCTTTGTTTGGCCCTTCTATCAGTAACATCTCACTGATATCTGTGCTTATAATCTCAGTTAAAATGATGCCAGACACAAAATCATGAAGGAAAGAGGATGAGAGGAAGAAACAGTGGAAGGATGAGTTCAGGGCTGTAACTTATAATTTTTATGTAAAATTATATCATGTTCCCTAATTTCGGGGCATGGGCCTGATGTTTTCATTCTTGCTATGAAATCTCCACTGTTTGTTAAGTGTTTCCTCTCTCCCTTTCGTTGATACCCCCCTTGCTAATCTCCCATGCTTTTGGTATAATTTTTGAAATTTTTTTATTGAAATTTCTTGGGAGTTTTAGCATAATTTTTTTTTCAAATTTCTACAAAATGATCTCGTTCCAGTGAGAGGTCACATGATATTGTTTTGTAGAAATTTTTTTTAAAATAATTTTTTTCTACTTCTGAATTTGTACAAATATGCGGCGAATGCAATTGATTTGTTAGGCAAAGGGTTAAAACTGATGGTAATTGGGAAAACACTAAACAATCATTTCCTCATGAACTTCCATTTACCCTCGCTCTATGCCACAAATCAAAATGCCAGTGATAAAGTCCTTTTATCACTCAACTCACCACTCTTATCATCTTCCACTAATCAGCTGAAGCCAGCAGCTACCAACAATTATACTTTTTGTGAATTGTGAGTGATGTTATAATTAACCTCTGCACGTAAAGTCAAAATAAAATTTCAAGAAGTAAATTTTTCTCATTGAGCTCTGTCAAACAAAATTGAATTGGTTAAATTCATAATTGCCTTACGAGAAAAATTTATGTCTTGAATTTTGGTGGTTATCTGAGTCCTCATATATTAACTCTTAACCTGCTGAGTATTTTCAAGACATTTTTCCTTAAATTTAGTCTAGATTTGATTAAACATTCAATTAAATTTAACTCAAGATGTCATTGGGGGAAAATTCCATGCCATTCACAGGGAGAAACTTTGATTAAATGTGCCCCAGCTATATTTATTTTGGTGGCAAAATAAATGTGCCCCAGCTATATTTATTTTGGTTGCAAGAGAAATCCTGTTCTGAGCAGGAATGTCAACCAGCAGCATTTAAGGTATTAAAGATGACAAAACAGAATATTATTTTCTCAATTGTTGCTCAACAAGTTGACCAAATCCTGCCCCTAGATCAGTCTTAAATAAGACATCGGGAGCACCCAGATTCACTCACTGCATTGAAAATTTAAACTCTTCCTCTTGGAACCCCATCCAAATTTCTTTTCGTTTTTGCAATTTCAAATAATATACATGCAAGCCAGAAATTAAACAGACTGTGATCTGCAAAATGGGGTCCCCAGAGCACAGCAGGGTAGCATCACTAAATTTACCCTCTAGGAACTTCAATCTAAATCAGGGTCTCAATCCTAAACAGAAAGAGGTACCCAGAGGATAAATTGGCCAACTGTATGGGATAGCATCAGCAAATTAATTCTAGGGGGACCTCATACTGCAAATGACAGATTGCTTATTTTCAAGCTTGTATACATGAAACACTTTTTGGTCTCTAATTATTTGTTTATAGGTGTAGGGAAGTCAGTACAGATACAGTGGTTTGCTCTAGAATCTGGAAGAAAATACGATGAAAAGCAACTGCAAGAGGCTTTTAATGAGATGCCAGATGAAAGAAAACTGAGACATGAGTAAGTATATTTTAGAGCTGAAATGGTTAAAGGGTTTTCCTGGTCAATTAATCACCTGGATTAACCTTGGTTAACCGATTAATCACTTGCCTCAATAGGTAGATGAATAATTGTCGCACCATTGATGATTTAGAGCATTAACCCTTTACCCAGCATAAGGTACAAAACCATCCAGCGCTATATATAAGCATCTCCATTAAAATTTGTTTTCACTTTTTGTCTCAAAAACATAGCTTATGGCCCCCTCATTGGAATGAGCTCATTAAGCTCATTCCAATGAGGGGTCATAAGCCATGCTTTTGAGACAAAATTTAAATTTTTTTAGTAATTCAAGAATTTATTTTGTAAGTATAGTCTGCTACCTGATTCGGTAAAGGGTTATGATGACCTTTCCAGCTACTGATACAGTTTACTGATCATGCAAGTGAAGAAGTATGTCAGCATGTAACATGCATGCTTTACTCTCTCATATAATTCATGTGACTCAGTCTGGCAATATTTTTATCCTGTACCAATGACCCAGACTTAGATTAGCTGGTGCTAACTCTAACAAAACCAGGGCCAAACACAAATTTTGCCCCCCAATCCCCAAAATTTTCATCCAAAACAAAAAGAAATCATGTCCTAAAGGACCTCCATACTACGCCTCTACTGCGCATGCGCAGTGACGCAGACGTCCCGAAATTGGCGCCAATTATCATTCTCTGTTTGGCCCTTCATCAGTCAACATCTCACTGATCTTTGTGCTTGTAAATCTCAGTTTAAAGGATGCCAGACACGTAATTTTTGGAGAAAATGTGATTCTAAGGAGGATAGAAGGAGGAGAGGAAAAAGAAGTGACAAAAAATAATCAGGGCTGTACTTAAAATTTTTTGATGAAATTATGTTAAGTTGCCTATTTTCGAGGCATGGGCCTCTTGTTGTCATTCTTGCTAATTGTTGCACTGCTTATTCAGTGTTTCCTCTTCCCTAGCCTTCTAAAGTCCCCCCTTGCAATTCTCCCATGCTTTTGGCATATTTTTGAGAAATTTCATTTCTAAAATTTCCTGGGAGAGTTGCTTGGTTACAGAATGTTTTCTGTTATTTTCCCCATAGTTACGTTTTCACCCATGGGTGTATAACGTTTGTGTTCTGCATCTTCCATCTGATGTTCTGCAGATTCTCCCCTGGGAGTCTCTGTTTTGCATCAGATAGAGTGTAATTGATGACTGATTCCGGGCCAGTTTTTTCAGTGCCTGGAGTCATGTTTTCTGGTGTTTTTACACTGTTTGTTTTCATTGGCAACAGCCTTTTTTGAGGGGGGCTGTTTGCCTTTGCTGTAGTTTATCTCACTATAAGATACATTTATATTATCTGTAAGTGTCTCATTAATTATTTAATATAAATTTAAAATTTTTGACCACACTTTGCCATCGGATCCATCGGGGCTCAACGTTACTTTTCAGCAACTTTGGCTTCGCTGAAAAAATATTTTTTCAAAATTATTTTGTTTTGCAATTGTTTTTTCATTTATTAATGGATCATGTTATTATGTATCTTTGTGTCAGGGGTTTTTGCGAGTAACTAGGACTTATTGTTGTTCTTTCACAATGAAGGGACGTTGTTCAAATTGTAATAGGAAGAAATCTTCCTCTGACTTTCATGATCATTGTATTAATTGTAGTCAGTGTTCTCGCATTAATCCCTGTCCTATATGTGAACATTGGGATGAGAAACATTGGAAACGTGTGTCACGATATGTTGTTTCTGGAGAAAGAGCGATGCCGGCTCTTTCTCCGCAAGGTCACTCTACTCTCTCAGTTTCTATTTCAGAGGAACCAGAAGAAGGTGATGTTTCCATGTTATCTTCTTCAAGTGTGCGTCCGTCGTCACAAATGAATTCAGAGCTAGCGGCAAAAGTGCTCATGGAGATTAGACAAATGTCGTCCGCTAGCTCGCCCGGTGTAGCGTCCATTCACCGAATGGTTCGCCAGCCGGGTTCGTCCGATGCGGTCCAAGAGGAAATTTTGGGTGATGCGAGCACTATAAACATAATAGATGCACACCCAGTGACGGCGGATAGTAAGCGAGAATGGAGGAAGCCTTTGTGTCCGTTCCTAGCTCGTCCAGGTCCAGCCGGGCCGCGAGCGAGAGAGGCCCCTCTCTCGTACAATAACATCTGGGACCAGATGTTGTGGTACAAAATGTGTCTTTAGCGGAGCATACGTCCGTCGCTCGGGACGCTCCGTTGTATAAGCAGTCCGCAGAGACTGTTAAGGCTTCCTCTTCTCGTCAGCGCACACGACCGCACCTTGGCTGTGTGACCGCCGATATATTACCAGCTTCGCCGATCAAGGATTCTTCGGCGACCAGGTCACACCATCCGGCAGCCAGGGATTCGAGACCGATGGACTCCGGACGTTCGCATGGGAAAAGTATGCGGGAGCCATCTGATGCGGAGCTGCCCTCGGCGAAGCAGCGAAGGACTGCGCCTCCGCAGGTCTCGACGCCGGACATTCTTGTGCAGATAGCACAGCTTATCGCAGCATCCCAGCAGCCGACAGAAACGGTGTCGGATCGAGAATTATCCGACGGCGCTGGGTCGGTACGCTCCGCCGAAGCATCGGGGGCGGACGACCGGGAACATCATGAGGTCCGACCGGATGGTGAAAGGGATACGGATGACTTGGAGCTATCCCTTTCGGAACAACATAAAGCTGCCGTGGACTTCATCCGGCACTTTCTCCCTCAGGTTGTTCCGTCGGGCCAGACTGCTGCGCTTCCGGACAAGAGAATTATAGCGTCATTGGACTCTGAATTTTTTGAGCGGTTCAGGGACATCGCTCCCGAGTTTCCGTCGCAGTCCAATAATGTTGCAAGGACATTTGAATTATTGAACGACGCTATATTTAAACTTGCTTCCAGGACGGGGAAAGCAGGTTTCTTGTCCGCTAATACTCTCAACCTGCCTTTCATTAATGCAAGGAATAAATTCGATACGGCAGGACAGGGTATACCGAGAGTTCCTCTGCGTATGGACGACGAGGCGGAAGACTTAGAGCTATCATTACCGTCGTCAGCTTCTATTCCAACCGCAGTGTTGGAAACAGCTATTGCGTCTAACAGAGCCAATTTAGATGCCTTATCTTACGCAGATCACCTTACTAAGGCGTTATCACTGCGCCTTCAGGGGAAAGAGTTTCAGGATATACAATCCTCTTTAAGACTTCTTTCAAGGGCAGTAGCTTATTCCACGTGTAACTCCGCCCTTTCAGTGGCAAATCTGGAGTTGGTTAGACGTGACGCAGCCCTAGCTACATCCACACTAGTGGATTCTAAGGTGAAGAACTCTCTTAGAGTCGCTTCGGTCTCAGGAGAACTTCTCTTTGACGGCAAGCTTTCCGCTATTTATGATAAAATTACAAAGAAAGCTAAGGATTCTCTGTTGTTCAAATCTGCTCCTAAGAAGTCGGATACAGCAGACACGAATAAGACAGGCACTTCTGGGTCTAATGCGCCCAAGAGAGGTTCCTATAGAGGTTCCGGTGCGTCCTCTTGGTCTTATTCGAGAGACCGTCAGGATAGCGACTCTCGTTCGGGACGTCCTTCAGGCCGGGACAATCGGTCGGACGCCCCGAGGTCGACGAGGCGAGGTGCAGGTCGTGGAAGACGTGGTTTCTCCTACCGCAGGCCTCGCAGGTCCAGGAGGTGATGGCTTAAACCTCTATCGCGTTCCGGTTGGCGGAAGGTTGTCGAGCTTTTCACAAGATTGGGCGTCGATTACGGACCACCCTTGGGTGAGAGGAGTGACTTCGGAAGGTCTAAAGATATCCTTCAAACGAAAGCCTCCATTAACTCGAAGTCCAAAGTGGACTCATCTTCCGTCAAATCCGCAGAAAAGAGATGCTCTGTTATCAGAGGTGCAGTCTCTTTTAATGAAGAACGCGGTAGAGGTCGTAGAAAACCAGGAATCTCCGGGATTCTACAGCCATCTGTTTCTGGTTCCGAAACCAGACGGCTCGTTCCGTCCAGTCATAGATTTGAGCTGGATAAACAAGCTGATCATCACTCCGAAGTTTTATATGGAGACGATTCGATCGGTCAGAGCGAGTATTCGGGTGAACGATTATGCAACGAGCATAGATCTCAAAGATGCGTACTTTCACGTCATGGTACATCCGACATTCCGAAAGTATCTACGCTTCGCAGTCCTAGGAGTGGTATATCAATTCCGGGCGATGTGCTTCGGATTGAATCTAGCACCCTGGGCATTCACTCGGGTAATGAACCTGGTAATGATCTACTTCCGAGCTCATTCGTCTGCGGTAACGTTGGCCTACCTGGACGACATTCTTCAGAGGTACGGCAACGAGTTAACGCTTCAGAACGATGTTCAGAATCTTCTTCTATTGCTCCGACGTCTCGGTTTTATAGTAAACGAGGAGAAATCGGATCTGGTGCCGTCCAAGTCATTCACTCATCTGGGAATGAGCTTTGAGACGCACAACAATCTCGTTCGTCTGCCGTTAACCAGAGCGAAATTAGTCAGTTGTTACGCTCGCTATTGTCTGCACGCAGACAAAGTCACGGCGAGAGAATTTATGAGACTGATAGGTCTGTGCGGAGCCGCCGCGGATTTCATTCCGATGGGGCGGTTACGCACACGTCCTCTTCAAATTTTCCTGACTCAGAATTGGAGTGTGAAAATTCATTCGCTCGATGTAGACGTTCTCTTGTCAGATCAAGTGAAACAAGAGATTCAGACTTGGGCAAACATTCAGTGGTTAACTCAAGGAGTTCCGCTGCAGTTGCCGGATCCGAGTTTTACCGTTATGACGGATGCCAGTCAAACAGGTTGGGGTGCATCATTAATCCCAACGGATTCGAGATGCCAGGGTCTTTGGGATCCGCAATTCCTGTGCAAGCACATAAACATCAAGGAAATGATGTCAATTTGGCTTGCGTTACGTCACTGGATGGACATTATTCACGATGCTCATGTCCAAATCCTATCCGACAATACGACAGTAGTGGCGTATATACGGAATCAGGGAGGCACTCATTCAGTTCCGTTGTTCAATCTAACGGAAAGAATCCTTCTGTTTGCGCTAGAACATCACGTTCTTCTTTCGGTCCGTCACATACCGGGTCGTCTGAATGTGCTAGCAGACTCCCTTTCACGAAAGGGTCGCTTGTTGCCGTCGGAATGGACTCTCAACAAACAAGTATTCAATAAGATTTGCTACCAATGGGAACGGCCAATGATAGACTTATTTGCGACAAATCTCAACAATCAGTTGCAGACGTATGTGTCTCCGTGTCCGGATCCAAGAGCATTTGCAGTAGACGCTCTGTCGATCCCTTGGGACGGAATGATAGGATATGCGTATCCTCCAGCGCCGTTAATTCAACAAGTATTGCTAAAGATAAAACAATCTCAATGCAAGATTCTGTTGGTAGCATCTCTGTCGCCACAGAGACCATGGATAAATCTACTCAGGTGTCTGTTGTGGGACCTACCGCGGAAGCTTCCTCCACGGGAGGATCTTCTTTCGCAGGGGAAATCGCGCCAACTCCATCACAACCCGCAAGGTCTCAACCTTCACGTTTTTCCGTTGTGCGGTCCTTCTTGCATGGCAAGCACTTTACAGGACGAGCAGTGGACGCGATTTCTAACTGTAGGAGGACCTCCTCTTCGCTAAACTATGCGGCTAAGTGGAAGGTTTTTCGTCGTTGGTGTAGGGATCATTCTGTAGATATATTCGATCCTTCTATACCAGACATTGCAAACTTTCTAGTATACTTGTTTGACGAAATCAAACTGCAGCCTGTTACTATAAAGGGTTATAGATCTATGTTATCTGATACCTATGCACATCATGATAGTTTACAAATTGGCTCTAATGTCTCTTTATCGAAGTTGGTTAGAAACTTTTCGATAAATAGACCCAGAACTCTTAGATTAATTCCTAAGTGGAATTTAGCTTGGGTTCTTCTTAAATTGAAGGAAAAGCCATTTGAACCTCTTGGGACAGTAGATTTCAAATTCTTATCTTATAAGACAGCTTTTCTCTTAGCTTTCTCTTCTGCTAGAAGAGTCAGTGAGCTTCATGCTCTATCGGTGGATGATTCTCATTATCGTAGTGTTGGGAACACTATCACCTTCACTACTAATGTGGGTTTTTTAGCTAAGAATCAGGCTCCTAATAAATATCCGGAACCTATTGTTATTAAGGCTCTTCTGTCTTCAGACGGGCGTAGGCCTTTACTCTGTCCTGTTAGAGCATTACGTATCTATAAACAGAGATCTCAGTTTATCAGAAAGGGATGGAAACGTTTCTTTCTGTCTTTGATGCCTAATAGAAAGGACATTTCAGTCCATTCTATTGCTAGATGGATTCAGTTAACTATCCATACTGCTTATGAAGATTTATCTTCTTCTCAGCAGTCTGTGCTTAAGATTTCTGCTCATGAAGTAAGAGCTCTTTCTACTTCCTGGGCTTATGCTAATAGTGTTGCTATTACAGATTTAATGAAGGCTGCTTATTGGTCTCAGCCATCCACATTTACGAATTTTTATCTCAGAAATATTGAGTCCATTTCTGGAGACCTGCATTGTTTAGGTCCGTTATCTGTTGCTCAGAATGTCGTCCACTAAACAGTTGCAACTATAGTTATGCAGGCTTTCTGTTCCGGCAGTGACTCCTTCCGGCTGCCCTCTTCGCTCTGGGTTATTTGACCCAGGGCAAGGGCAAGGGGGGGGGGGGGGGGGGGGCGGGTGTTCCCTTAGGTCACCTGCTTTATAGTGAAAAGCAAGGGAATGCCTCCTCCAAGTCAGTATTTCTGAGTCGCTTCCGGGATGGTTTTAAAGTGTAATATTATTGTTAAAATTCATTCATGTCTTATTTTTAAAGTGTAGCTCGGTGTGAAGCATTTGTATATGTCAAGTGTCAAACGGGCTTTAATATACAATACTCGGACACTTTTATTTGACTATAAAGAGTCTCAATTCTCTGGACTACTTTATTTATTGGCTTACTTTAAAAATAATTAGTATAAGGGTTATACTGGATGTTAATAGAGAACATGAATGTTATTGTGCTCAATTATTAAGGGTAGTGTATCTTTCTAATTTAATATTAAATAAGAAAGATACATGTAAAGCCTAATACTCCTTTTCTCCTTAAGGGGTTACCTCTTTACTATATAGTTGAGCTTATTGGATTTTCCTCTATGTCCTAGGCCCTCCAGCCTGTTTACTATTCAGCTAAGTTGGGTCATTGGTACAGTATAAAAATGTTAAAAAATTTATAGTAATTTATATATTTTTTATACTTACCAATGACCCAGACGGGGATGGCCCTCCCTGGAGTTGGGAACTCTTGCCTCCCCGCTGAGTACATAGCGCTGACCAGGCACTGCCAGTAAGAATGATAATTGGCGCCAATTTTGGGACGTCTGCGTCACTGCGCATGCGCAGTAGAGGCGTAGTATGGAGGTCCTTTAGGACATGATTTCTTTTTGTTTTGGATGCAAATTTTGGGAATTGGGGGGCAAAATTTGTGTTTGGCCCTGGTTTTGTTAGAGTTAGCACCAGCTAAGCTAAGTCTGGGTCATTGGTAAGTATAAAAAATATATAAATTACTATAAATTTTTTAACATTTTCCTGTTTCGGAGCCATTTTCTTCTTTTATTAATCCATATAATACAGTAGTTCAAAAGTAACGATTAATCGAACAATTACTTTTTTGATCGATCAAGGCATTGATCATTGGTTAGTAGATTAATCAGTTAACCGTTTCAGCTCTAGTATATTTATCCACCATATCAGTGACTTAAACTTGCTAACTCAACAGCTTGTTTAACCCTTTACCCAGCATAATGGCCAAAACTGGAGAGCGCTATTCATAAAAATTGCTAATTAACTTTAATTATTTTTTCATTTTTCTCGTTCCAAAAAGGGGTCATAACCTATGTTTTTGAGGCAAAAAATGAAAAAAATTAGTTATTGAAGAATTTTTTTGGCAAGTGTCGTCTGCTTTTCATGTTAGGTAAAGGGTTAAAACAATTCTATCTTCCAAATCCCCCAAATTAAGCTACAACCTAATACAAATATAAAGTCGTGTATGGTACAACATATATATCGTCTGCACCACACCTGTTAACCTCTGAATATGAATGTCATAACATTTGTAGTCCTGGAAATGAGACAGGTGCATGTTCAATTGCTCCCGTCAGCACCCGTGATTTCTATGTTACGGGAGCTAAAAACTGCACTTGTTGAAAAATATTGTGGAGCACTGATATACTGTGAGGGTATATAAATGTGTGTTGTTTTGAGAAAGCAGCACACTGTGGCCAGTGGCAAGTTACTGTCATAATTCAGCAATTCCTTATACATTTAACCCTTGAACTTTAGTCGTATCTTCTATGCAAGTTCAATGGCAGCAATTAGAAGAGTCCTTATTCATTATTTGGGGTAGACCAATCAATATTTTCAACTGCACGCTGAAAACACTGATTGTCTACCCCACACATTTACTGAACACCCATCCTATTTAATGACGTTATAACATATCATGTTCCTTGCTGAAAAATCAGCTGATTGGGTTCAAAGGTGTAAGGTTTCTGGTGTTTGGTGACAGTAGTCCCTCGAAAATTCATACACTAACATTTTACGGGTGCAATTTACTCTCGTCTGTGATTTTGCGGGAACTTAAAATTGAACCCGTTAGTTTTGTTCATTTCCAGCACTGATTTTGGTCAGCTGTCAGGGAGATTTCCATGCTTGGCAGTGATATTTGCTCCAGCTGCCAGCACATCAGTTCACATTTGCCCACCTCACACTGTCCATCTCACGCTCTCCCCATCCTAACATATTGTATTTCATTTTATATGAAAAATTTTAATGACTTTGTCAATAATGGCATACAGATAAGGATCTCTAGATCGATCTCTTTAAGCTTGCTCCAATGACATACATATTTGAATTGTTTTATTGACAAAGTTTGGAAATATTTCAGGTCTTCAGAGGCCAGTATCAGTTATGGCCTCCCCATACCAGGTAACGTCTGTCAAAGGGTAATTAAATGGAGGTAGTTGGACATAGATGAAGGGGAATTGGAATGAGAATGATCCATTTTTCAACATGAAAATTATATCACAAGGCAAAATGTCTCAGGCCAATCAGGTTCCAAACATCCAAGCACAAGTTTATTTTATTTAAATATCAACATTCAAAGATTTATTTTACAAAAAACGTAATTCCTTTCACAACCACATAACTTCCAAATTGTACAATTCATTTTAATCAGCACCGTATTTCATTTGTAAATATTACTTTTTTTTCGAGATCTTAAAATATGGCCCCACTAAGTAAATTTCTGTTTCTCAAGCCATTTTTAGCTCAACTTTGTGAAGCCAAATTTGAGCTTATGCCATGGCCAGTCGTCCGTCTGTCCAAATTTGAGCTTATGCCATGGCCAGTCTGTCCGTCTGTCCGACAACAATTCAATACGGCTCGGGCTAGAGGCTGTATTTATGAACCGATCTTTACAAAACTTCTTGGGTACCTTTGTTATGACCGTGGGACGAGAACAAGTGTTTTTGGGTCTGATGCGAAATTCAAGTTGGCCGCGGCCATTTTGTACAGACTTAGGTGCAATCAGATTTTTGCACAGAACTTCCATATGAAAGCGCTGATTTGAAATTTTTTTGTATGAATGTTTAGTACCATGGGATACATCACATATAATACGGGTTTTTTTCTCATGCAGAAATTATGCAAATTAGATGAACTTTGATTTTTTCAGTGCTACTTACACACAGTAAGTACAATGTCAATACGGCTCGGGGCTAGGGGCTGTATTTATCAACCGATCTTCACGAAACTTCTTGGGTACTTCTGTTATCACCTTGGGACGAAAACAAGTGTTTCTGAGTGCGGTCCAAAATTCAAGATGGCTGCCAGTGGCCATTTTGTACCGAAATTAGGTCCAATCAGTTTTTTGTCACAACTTCTATACAGCTCGTATTTATGAACTGATCTTCACGAAACTTCTTGGATACCTTTGTTTTCACCTTGGGACAGGAATGAGTGTGTTTTGGGGTGCCTTTGTTATCACTGTGCTATGAGAACAAATATTTTGGGGTTCAGTCAGACTCACTCTGGGACTCAAAGATTTCTTTTCTAGTTTAGCATCTGACTGTCACCCACCTTTACAATACTTTACCTATACATTTGTTACAGGCTATGGTCAGTATTTATGTACAGACCGTTACAATACTTTATATGTACCTTTGTTATCAGGTCATTACCTAGATGTTTGTCATTGCTGTGTCACGTACTATACATGTACATGTCTTGACAAGTTTAGCTACAGTGTCATTGACATATTTTTATACTGTTCCAATGACCCAGACATAGCTGGTGCTAACTCTTAAAATATAGGGCCAAACACAAATTTTGCCCCCCAATCCCCAAAATTTGCATCTAAAACTAAAGAAAACATGTCCTGAGAGGCCCTCCACACTTCGCCCCTACTGCGCATGCGCAGTGTCAAGGACGTTCCGAAATTGGCGCCATTTATCATTCTAAGTTTGGCCCTTCATCAGTTAACATCTGACTGATCTTTGTGCTTTTAAATCTCAGTTTAAATGATGCCAGACACATAAATATTAGTGAAATGGTGATTCTAAGGAGGATAGAAAAGGAGGAGAGGAAAAGAATGTGTGACAGAATATTATCAGGGCTGTAACTTAAAATTTTTTAATGAAATTATGTTAAGTTACCTATTTTCAAGGCAGCAGCCATTTTGTTGTCATTCTGATTATTTAGTTACACTGTTTTTACAAGTGTTTTTCCTCTCTCCCTGTCCTTTAAGTTCCCCCTTGCTATTCTCCCATGCTTTTGGCATAATTTCTGTAATTATTATTACTAAAATTTCTTGGGAGTTTAGCTGAATAACAGAATGAATTCTGTTCTTTCCCCATGTTTACGTCTTCACCTACGGGTGGTTAGGCGTTGTGTTCTGCATCTACCATCTGATGTTCTGCAGTTTCTTCCCTGGAAGTCTCTGTTTTGCATCAGATGGTGTATTTTTGGTAACTGATTTCGGGCCTGGGTGCCTGGAGTCTTATTTTAGTGTTTTTACACTCATTGTTTACATTTACAACAGCCCTCTGTGTGAGGGGGGGATTTCTAAATAATAATATCTTTATGTTATTTCAATCATAACTAGATACATTATTATTGTTCGTAAGTGTTGAATAAATTGTTTAAAATATTTTTAAAATTTTTGTCCACACTTAGGCTTAGGATCCATTGGGGCTCAACGTTACTTTTCAGAAACTTGGGCTGTTCTGAAAAAATATTTTTTCAAAATATTTTGATTTCAATTATTTTTTCTATATTAATGGATCATATTATTATTATGTATTTTGATTGCCAGGGGTTAGTGTGAGTACCAGGACTTGTTTTCTTTTCACATTGAAAGGATATTGATCTATTGTTTTAAGAGGAAGTCTTCCTCTGACCTTATTATCATTCTATATGTGGTCAGTGTACTCGCATTAACTCCGGTTCTGTATCGTATGATTTCGATGACAATATGGGAAGCGTATGTCACGGTATGTTGTTGGGGATTTGGACACTCCGGTCCTTTCCCCGCAGGGTCACTCTACTTTATCAATTTCTATTTCAGACGATCAAGATTAGGGTGATGTATCTGTGATGTCTTCCAACAGTGTGCCTCCGTCGTCACAATTAATGAAGGGCTAGCGGAAAAGTGCTCATGTAATACGCCAATTGCCTAAGAGGACCCTAGTAGGTTCGACGGCCTTTGACGTCCGCTAGCTCGCCCGGTGTAGCGTCCATTCACCGAATGGTTCGGCAGCCGGGTTCGTCCGTTGCGGTCTAGAAGGAATTTTGGGGTGATGCGAGCACTATAAAATTAACTTAATGCACACCCAGTGACGGCGGATCGGAGGGAGAACGGAGGAAGCCTTTTAGTCCGGTTCATAGCTCGTTCCGGTCCTTCCGGACGGCAAGCGAGAGAGGCCCCTCTCTCGTTCAACAACATCTGGCCCCAGATGTTGTGGTACAAATGTGTCGTTAGCGGAGCATACGTCCGTCGTTCGGGACGCTCCGTTGTATAGGCAGTCCGCTGAGACTGCTAAGGCTTCCTCTTCTCGTCAGCGCACACGACCGCACCTTGGCTGCGTGACCGCCGATATATTACCAGCTTCGCCGATCAAGGATTCTTCGGCGACCAGGTCACACCATCCGGCAGCCAGGGATTCGAGACCGATGGACTCCGGACGTTCGCATAGGAAAAGTATGCGGGAGCCATCTGATGCGGAGCTGCCCTCGGCGAAGCAGCGATAGACTGCGCCTCCGCAGGTCTCGACGCCGGACATTCTTGTGCACATAGCACAGCTTATCGCAGCATCCCAGCAGCCGACAGAAACGGTGTCGGATCGAGAATTATCCGACAGCGCTGGGTCGGTAGCCGGGGACTCGAGGCCTGCAGACTCCGGACGTTCGCATAGGAAGTATGCGGGAGTCAACGTACACGGAGCTTCCAGCGGCAATGCATCGTAAGTCCGCTACTGCACAGGCCTCGGGAACGGACGTGCTTTCCTTAATAGCACAGTTTATCGCAGCATCCCAGCATCAACTGAATCTGTCGCATATATTTTATCCGACGATGCTGGGTCGGGACGCTCCGCGGAAGCGGGTACGGACGTCCGAAAGTTTCATCCGGTCCGACGGGATACCGAAAGGGATTCGGTGGATTTCAAGCTTTCCCTTTCGGAACAACATATGCTGCGATGCCGGATAAGAAACTGATAGCGTCGGTGGACTTAGAAATTTTTGGTTCGGTTCAGGGACATCGTCCCTCAGTTCCGACATAGTCCAATAATGTCACACAAACTTTCGAATTATTGAACGACGCTATATATATTATTTTATGCTTGCTATCCAAGCATTTCTGGTTTCTTGTTCGAAGAGTTATGGAGATGTCTTTCAAAAGTGTGCCTCTGTCGTCATAGTTAATGAAGAGTTAGCGGCAATAAGTGCTCATGGAATATGTCTATCGCTTACGGAGTGACATTCGCTAGCTCACCCGGTGTAGCGTACATTCATCGAATGGTTCGGCTGCCGGGTTCGTCCGTTGCGGTCTAGGAAGGAGATTTGGGTGATGCGAGCACTTTAATTACTTTAGTACTCACCCAGTGACGGCAGATTGAGGACAGATCGGAGGAAGCCAACAACATAGGGGACCGCATGTTGTGGTTCAGATATTTTACATTCGGAGCATATGTCCGTTGCTCGGGACGCTCCGTTATATTGACAGTCCGAGAGACTGTCTTTAATGCTTCCTCATCCTCACAGCAGGGCACACGACCGCACATTGGCTACGTGACCTCGAGTATCCGATCAGTTTCGGCATTCAGTGATTCCACAGCGAATAGGTCGCGCCATCCGGTAGCCAAGGGACACGAGGCCTATACACTCCGTTCGCTCGCATATTGGAAGTATGCACGGGGTAACGATCTCGGAGCTTCCTGCGGCAATGCATCGTAAGACCGCTGCTCCTCAGGCCTCAGTGACGGACGTGCTATCCGAGTTAGCACAGTTGTTTCGCAGCATCCCAGCAATTGACGGTTTCTCGGTCGAATCAGGAATTATCCGACGGCGCTGGGTCGGTGCGGTCCGCGGTTGCATCAAGTTACGGACGACCGAACGCTTTATAGGGTCCGACAGGATGGCGAAAGGGATTCGAAAGATTTCGAGTTTTCCCTTTAGTAGTATCGGAAGATGCCTTTCATATCTTCTGGCATTTCTTCCAGTGATTATTTTTCGGACTTCATTGCTGCGATCTTGGATAAGAGACTTATAGCGTCATTGGACTCGGATTTTTCGATCGGTACAGGGACTTTGTCCCTGACTTACCGACGCAGTCCAATATTGTCATTACAACATGTGTTTTATTTTTCGACGCTATATATTTATATATATATACAAGACGGCTACTAAGCATGATAGTTTAGTTTCTTGTCCGCGTGGCTCATTTCTGCCATTTTATCTTTTTTTACATATAGTTTATTTTGGCAGAGCAGGGCATACCGAGAGTTCATATGCGTCTAGACGGTGTGATTAAAGACTGCATATATTCTTTTTCACCGTTTGTCTTTTCCAATTTCAATGTTGGGAACGACATTATGTATATTAGACTTAACTTAGACGCTTTATTATACGTAATCCGCCTTACTGAGGCGTTATCATTACGTCTTCAAGAAAAGATTTACGGGATATTATTCTCAATGTAATTTCTTTTGAGGGCAGTAGTTTGTTCACGTATAACTCCGCCCTTCAGTGGCTGATTGGAGTTGGTTAGACGTGAGGCAGCCCTAGCTACATCCACGCGTGGATAGTAGGTTAAGAACTCTCTCAGAGTCGCTTCGTTCTCGGAGGAGCTTCTCTTCGACGGCAACTTTCCGGCAATCCATGAATTGCTTGATTTATACATTCTCTTGTCTATCTAGTGTTACAAGAGATTCAGACTGGGGCAAACATTCGGTGGTTGACTCAGAGAGTGCCGCCGCAGTTGCCGGACCCGAGTGTGGCTGTTATGACGGTTGCCAGTCAAACAGATTGGGATATATACTGATCCCTACGGATTCGAAGTGCCAGGGTCTTTGGGTTCCGCAGTCTTTTAGCTATCAGTTAACTTCCGCGGAATAATGTTTTTTAGGCTTGCTTTATGTCATTGCATGAACATTATTCAGAAACGCATGCCCAAATTCCTGTCCTTTAATTCGACAGTAGTGGCGTATCTCCGGAACCAGGGAGGCACTCTTTCGTTTCCGTTATTCAATTTAATGGAAAGAATCCGTTTGTTGGTTATAGTACACCAAGTTCAGTTTTGGTCCGTCATATTCTGGGTCGTCTGATTGTTTTATCGCACTCCCGTTCTCTTACGGGTCGCTTGTTGCTGTCAGAATGGACTCTCAACAAACAAGTATTCAATCAGATTTGCTATCTATGGGAGCGCCCAATGATGTTTTATTTATGACACAGCTGGCTAATCAATTGCAGACGTATGTGTTGGCTTGTCCAGATCTCTGAGCTAATACTGTTAACGCTCTATTGATCTATAGGACAGAATGATAGGATACGCGTATCCTCCGGCGCTGTTGTTTTTAGCAGGTATTGCTAAGATAAACAACCACAATACATTTCAGTTGATAGCATCTCTATCTTCACAGAGATCATGAGTAATTTACTCTCTTGTCTACTGTGGATCTTAACGTGAAATCTTCCTCTATGTGAGGATCTTTTTTCACTGGGTAAATCGTGTCATCTTTATCACAACCAGCAAGGTCGCAACGTTCATGTATTCCGTTGTGTGGTCCGTATTGCATTGTAAGCACTGTACTGGACGAGCTTTGGACGCGATTTCTTACTATAGGAGATCCTCTTCTTCGCTATTCTATGCGACTAAAGTGGAGGCTCTTCCGTCGTGGTGTAGGGATCATTATGTTCATATGGTTGATCCCTCCATACTACTCATTGCTATTTTTTAGTATACTTGTTTCACAAGATCTACTGCAGCCTGTTGTTATTTAGGTTATAGGTTTATGTTACCTCATACCTATGCACTCTACGATAGTTTACAATTGAGTCTTTTGTCTCTTTATCTAAGTCAGTTAGTAACTTTTTGATAAATAGACTTAGAATCTTTAGATTAAATTCCTATACGGATTTTAACTTCAGGTTCTTATTTAGCTAAGTAATCATTTGAGCCTCTGGAAACAGTAGTTTTCAAATTCTGACCTTTTAGACAGTAATTATGTTGGTTTCTCTTTTACTGTAGAGTCAGTGAGTTTCATGCACTATCGATGGATGATTTTCACTTTCATAGTTTCGGAATCAATACTTCCGTTACTATTTAGGTTGGATTGTTGCATAAGAGTTAGGCTCCTATTATCCGGAACCTATTATTTTAAGGTCCTTCCATCTTCGTATGGGCATAGGCCTTTACTCTTTCCGGGTACAGTTTATGTATTTATAAACAGATATCTGTTTATTACAAGGGCGTAAGCTTCTTCTGTCTTTGATGTCTAATAGAAGGACGTTACGCTCCATTTTATTGTTAATGGATTCTATTAACTAGCGTACTGCTTATGGTATATCATTGGCTTAGCAGTTGTGCTTAAGATTTCGGCTCATGAAGTAAGAGTTCTTCTACTTCTTGGGCTTACATTAATAGTGTTCTATTATAGATTTTTGAAGGCTGCTCATTGCGCTCAGCCATCCATTCATGAATTTTATCTCAGAAATATCGAGTCCATTTCTGGAGGCCTCTATTGTTAGGTCTATTATCTACTGCTCAGAATGTCATTCACTTAACAGTTGCTACTATAGCTAGGTAGGCTGTCTGTTTCGGCAGTGTCTCCGTTCGGCTGCCCTCTTCGCTCTGGGCTATTTGACCCAGGGCAAGAAAAAGGGGGGGGGGAGGGTGTTCCCTTGGGTCACCTGTTTTTACTATGAAAACAAGGGGATACCTCCTCCGGAGTTAGTAATTCTGAGCTGTTATAGGGATGGTTGTTTAGTGAGAAGTTTAAGTTTATAAAATTCATTCAAGTCTTAGTTTTTAAAGTATAGCTTTTGAATATTGCATATGTCAACGGACATGATTATGCAATTCTCACACACTTTTAGGAGTATAAGAGTCTCTATTCTGTAGACTTACTTTATTATTGGCTTACTTTAAAAATTATTAGTATAAGGATTATTGGATATTAATAGAGTACATGGATGTATGAAGCTCAATTTTTGGAAGGTGTTGTATCTTTCTAATTTATCATAAATAAGAAAGATACATGTAAGGCCTATTACTACTTTTCCCTACAGGGGATGACTCTATTTTATTTTATTGAGCGTATTCCATTTTGCTCTATGTCCTTGGCCCTCCAGCCTTTTTACTATTCAGCTATGTCTGGGTCATTGGTACAGTATAAAAATGTTAAAAAATTTATAGTAATTTATATATTTTTTATACTTACCAATGACCCAGACGGGGATGGCCCTCCCAGGAGTTGGGAACTCTTGCCTCCCCGCTGAGTACATAGCGCTTACCAGGCACTGGTTATTAGAATGATAAATGGCGCCAATTTCGGAACGTCCTTGACACTGCGCATGCGCAGTAGGGGCGAAGTGTGGAGGGCCTCTCAGGACATGTTTTCTTTAGTTTTAGATGCAAATTTTGGGGATTGGGGGGCAAAATTTGTGTTTGGCCCTATATTTTAAGAGTTAGCACCAGCTATGTCTGGGTCATTGGTAAGTATAAAAAATATATAAATTACTATAAATTTTTTAACTTTCATTTGTAAAACTGCGTGTGGGTGATCGTTTTTTGATTTGATTTTTGATTTTTGTAATTATTTCTTTGCCGTTAAAAGTTCATGTTCTTGGTTTGTTTTATGTTTTAGGCCTCATAATCTACAGAATAGCATGGGTGGTGCTAAAGCATTGCAAAGCCTTGTTGCTCTCAAGGGACAAATTTATCAGTTTTATTTACTTGGGTAAAATATCAGACATAAACCTTTTAATTTTTATGTGTACCCATACTATGTATGGTACACATAATGCCGGCATCCGGGGTGGCCATCCATCGTTCGTCTATCCTTTGTCCGTCCGTCTGTCCATCCGTCGCTACCACCCCAAAAATTTTTCACTCAAAAAGTTGTTTTAATACAATTGACATGCATTTTAGTTAAAATAGACTAGGAATATATTGAATTTTCATTAGTCTAGGGTGGGGTTTAGAATTGGGAGTGGGGGGAGTAGGTTTAGGGTCAGTAAAGGGTAGGGTCAGGGTTTGCTACCACCCCAAAAATATTCCCCAAAATCACTTGTTTTAATATAATGGACATGCATTTTATTGTAGTCCCATAAAAATAGCCACATAACTACCAATTTGTTAGGACGTCCATCCATCTGTCCATCCAGCGTCCATATCCATTTCTTTGGCATTCGATAACTTGAAAAATATTGCGTGGATTGTCAAGTTACTTTTTATTTGTGTTCAGGTTACTGATGTGCCGAGCTGTATAGTTTTTGGTGTAAATCTGTTATTTTGATCCTGAGATATTAACCCTTTATCCTTCAAATTGAAAATTCCTCCAATCCCTTTGGCATTCAATAACTTGAAAAATTTTGCTTGGATTGTCAAGTTACTTTTTATTTGTGTTTAGGTTACTCATGTTCCGAGCTGTATAGTTTTTGGTGTAAATCTGATAATTTAATCCCGAGATATTAACCCTTTATCCTTCAAATTGAAAATTCCTCCAATCCCTTTGGCATTCGATAACTTGAAAAATATTACTTGGATTGTCAAGTTACTTTATATTTGTGTTCAGGTTACTGATGTGCTGAGCTGTATAGTTTTTGGTGTAAATCTGATGATTTGATCCCGAAATATTAACCCTTTATCCTTCAAATTGAAAATTCCTCCAATCCCTTTGGCATTCGATAACTTGAAAAATATTACTTGGATTGTCAAGTTACTTTATATTTGTGTTCAGGTTACTGATGTGCCAAGCTGTATAGTTTTTGGTGTAAATCTGTTATTTTGATCCTGAGATATTAACCCTTTATCCTTCAAATTGAAAATTCCTCCAATCCCTTTGGCATTCGATAACTTGAAAAATTTTGCTTGGATTGTCAAGTTACTTTTTATTTGTGTTCAGGTTACTGATGTTCCGAGCTGTATAGTTTTTGGTGTAAATCTGATAATTTAATCCCGAGATATTAACCCTTTATCCTTCAAATTGAAAATTCCTCCAATCCCTTTGGCATTTGATAACTTGAAAAATATTGCTTGGATTGTCAAGTTACTTTATATTTGTGTTCAGGTTACTGATGTACCGAGCTGTATAGTTTTTGGTGTAAATCTGATGATTTGATCCTGAGATATTAACCCTTTATCCTTCAAATTGAAAATTCCTCCAATCCCTTTGGCATTTGGTAACTTGAAAAATATTGCTTGGATTGTCAAGTTACTTTATAATTGTGTTCAGGTTACTGATGTGCTGAGCTGTATAGTTTTTGGTGTAAATTTGATAATTTGATCCGGAGATATTAACCCCCTTTATCCTTCAAATTGAAAATTCCTCCAATCTCTTTGGCATGAGATAACTCAAAAAATATCAATCCGATTGTCATATTATTTTATATATTTATTCAGGTTACTGATGTGCTGTGCTGTATAGTTTTTTATGTAAATCTGATGATTTGATCTGGAGATATTAACCCTTTATCCATCAAATTAGACACTTCTCCAATCCATTTCTATATGTACCCATACCTTGTATGGTGTACATAATGTCGGCATCCGTGGTGGCCCTCCGTCATACAGCTTTCTACTAGTTGCGCGTATGGGTACACATCTGACGATTTCATCAGCCTATTTTTATTTTTAGCTCACCTACTTCTATTGAAGTGGTGAGCTATTGTCATGACCTCGGGCGTCGGCGTCCGGCGTGTCCAATATTGTAAAATTTAATGTTAAGGTTAATTTCTCAAAGATCAGTGGGCTCAGGCCTTTAATATTGCATATGTAGGTTGTAGGGGATTATCAGAACAGTATTTAACCCTGACCTACGAGTTTTTTCCAAATTTCACCTAAAATTTTCTGCCAAAACTTGTAAGAATTTGCGTTTAGGTGTTGTAAGAATTTGCGTTAAAGTCAGCTTTTGTACAGATTGTGCTGCTTTAACTTCTTGTTACTGTTGATTTTCATATTTCAGTAACAACTGTAGGTATTAACCCTACTGTATGCAGAAATTTAACGGAAATTTTCTTTTTTTTCAGTCAAAATATTCATGTTTTTTCATGACTTAGTAAATTTTAAGTTGTAAAACTTTGTAAACTTTGTGTTTAGGTGAGTTGTGTTTCTAGGTGTCTTTCCAGGCGATTAATATTCTACACTTGGATTACTGAACTCCATTGCAGTAATATTTAACCATCATTACATGCATATTTTCGGAATTTGAGGCTGATTTTCTGCCAAAACTTGTTGTAAGAATTAGCCTTTAGGTGTTGTAAGAATTTGCGTTAAAGTCAGCTTTTGTGCAGATTGTGGTGCCTTCACCTCTCATTACTGTTTATTTTCTCATTTCAATAACTACTTTAGGTATTAACCCTACTGTATGCCGAAATTTAACTGATGTCTTCTCTTTTTTTCAGTCACAATGTTCATCTTGTTCTCTGACTTACTCAATTTTAAGTTCTAAAAGTTTGTGTTAAGGTGAGTTCTGTTTCTATGTGTCTTTCCAGGCAATTGATATTGTACACATAGGTTACTGAACTACATTGCGGTAACGTTGCGCCCTCATTACATGCATATTTGAGGAATTTGAGGAGGATTTTTGGGACTTATATTCACTTTCTGTAAAAAAAATTTTTTTTAACTTTTTTTTTTTATTTAATACTTTCTCATACTTGTTACTAGTAACATTAAGGCTTATTTTAGTTGTTGATGTGATGTATTTTTGTTGGGACTTATAGTCACTTTCTTGAACGAATGTTTTTCCGCAACTCCTCTTTCACCAATGAATGTACTTCAATTACAATTTCAGTGATTCTTCTTTACATAATGTCATTTTGCACCTCCTATTTTATTTTTTTTTGATCTGATGTATTTTTATTTTGTAAAAAATAAATTTATGAAAGCCTTTCCTAATTCTTATTTATGATTTAATATCTGGCCTCACGATTCATATTCTTAATCATAAACATTTCTAAAAGAAAAAAATGCTTTTATATCCAATGATTCTATGTTGAATTGATATATAATAAATGCAGAAATATAGACTTTCCAAAGCCATCACATAAACCACATTAATCATTTGTTGCTTAGTTTATGATTTATATTAACTAAATATTAGGCATGTTACATTGGAACGACATTATCAAGCACGAATGTAGGTGTGCGTTGTGATGTAACATCCCTCTTGTTTAAGTTTGCATTAGTTATAAACAGAGAGCATGTGGCAGCCAAAGGGACCATGTGGGAGGGCCTGAGAAACAGATTTTAAACTTTTTTAGACCTTATCAGGAGTATTCAGTTATCATGAATTTGTTCTTATAGAACTGAACTGAGCAGTTATTCTGTTTTATCTCACAATCGGGGCATTTTTGCACTGTTACGCATCTAAAGTTTAATGTATCTGGGCCATTGTTCCGATTCCATATCAAGGGCCCTTGATACAGGCGCGTGATTTTACTGTTGCCAAAACAGTGGCATTAATATCATTTTTCGATCGCTTCACATTTTTCCCTTCAGAGAAAACAATATTAGGTGAGGCGAAGCCGAACCTAATATTGTTTTCTCTGAGCCGTATATGACACTGTATCTGCCAACTAAACGTCCTGTAACGTATTTATTATGTTCGACATGCTAAAATGTCGCTGGGGAAGTTAACTCAATGAATAGTTAAATTACACACACTTTTCGGCATCTTGGGCTGGTTTGTAGCCTATTATTGGGATATTTTTATACTGTACCAATGACCCAGACATAGCTGGTGCTAACTCTTAAAATATAGGGCCAAACACAAATTTTGCCCCCCAATCCCCAAAATTTGCATCTAAAACTAAAGAAAACATGTCCTGAAAGGCCCTCCACACTTCACCCCTACTGCGCATGCGCAGTGTCAAGGACGTTCCGAAATTGGCGCCATTTATCATTCTAAGTTTGGCCCTTCATCAGTTAACATCTGACTGATCTTTGTGCTTTTAAATCTCAGTTTAAATGATGCCAGACACATAAATATTAGTGAAATGGTGATTCTAAGGAGGATAGAGAAGGAGGAGAGGAAAAGAATGTGTGACAGAATATTATCAGGGCTGTAACTTAAAATTTTTTAATGAAATTATGTTAAGTTACCTATTTTCAAGGCAGCAGCCATTTTGTTGTCATTCTGATTATTTAGTTACACTGTTTTTTCAAGTGTTTTCCTCTCTCCCTGTCCTTTAAGTTCCCCCTTGCTATTCTCCCATGCTTTTGGCATAGTTTCTGTAATTATTATTACTAAAATTTCTTGGGAGTTTTAGCTGAATAACAGAATGAATTCTGTTCTTTCCCCATGTTTACGTCTTCACCTACGGGTGGTTAGGCGTTGTGTTCTGCATCTACCATCTGATGTTCTGCAGTTTCTTCCCTGGAAGTCTCTGTTTTGCATCAGATAGTGTATTTTTGGTAACTGATTTCGGGCCTGGGTGCCTGGAGTCTTATTTTAGTGTTTTTACACTCATTGTTTACATTTACAACAGCCCTCTGTGTGAGGGGGGAATTTCTAAAAAATAATATCTTTATGTTATTTTAATCATAACTAGATACATTATTATTGTTCGTAAGTGTTGAATAAATTGTTTAAAATATTTTTAAAATTTTTGTCCACACTTAGGCTTAGGATCCATTGGGGCTCAACGTTACTTTTCAGAAACTTGGGCTGTTCTGAAAAAATATTTTTTCAAAATATTTTGATTTCAATTATTTTTTCTATATTAATGGATCATATTATTATTATGTATTTTGATTGCCAGGGGTTAGTGCGAGTACCAGGACTTGTTTTCTTTTCACATTGAAAGGATATTGATCAATTGTTTTAAGAGGAAGTCTTCCTCTGACTTTATTATCATTCTATATGTGGTCAGTGTACTCGCATTAACTCCTGTTCTGTATCGTATGATTTCGATGACAATATGGGAAGCGTATGTCACGGTATGTTGTTGGGGATTTGGACACTCCGGTCCTTTCCCCGCAGGGTCACTCTACTTTATCAATTTCTATTTCAGACGATCAAGATTAGGGTGATGTATCTGTGATGTCTTCCAACAGTGTGCCTCCGTCGTCACAATTAATGAAGGGCTAGCGGAAAAGTGCTCATGTAATACGCCAATTGCCTAAGAGGACCCTAGTAGGTTCGACGGCCTTTGACGTCCGCTAGCTCGCCCGGTGTAGCGTCCATTCGCCGAATGGTTCGGCAGCCGGGTTCGTCCGTTGCGGTCTAGAAGGAATTTTGGGGTGATGCGAGCACTATAAAATTAACTTAATGCACACCCAGTGACGGCGGATCGGAGGGAGAACGGAGGAAGCCTTTTAGTCCGGTTCATAGCTCGTTCCGGTCCATCCGGACGGCAAGCGAGAGAGGCCCCTCTCTCGTTCAACAACATCTGGCCCCAGATGTTGTGGTACAAAATGTGTCGCTAGCGGAGCATACGTCCGTCGCTCGGGACGCTCCGTTGTATAGGCAGTCCGCTGAGACTGCTAAGGCTTCCTCTTCTCGTCAGCGCACACGACCGCACCTTGGCTGCGTGACCGCCGATATATTACCAGCTTCGCCGATCAAGGATTCTTCGGCGACCAGGTCACACCATCCGGCAGCCAGGGATTCGAGACCGATGGACTCCGGACGTTCGCATAGGAAAAGTATGCGGGAGCCATCTGATGCGGAGCTGCCCTCGGCGAAGCAGCGATAGACTGCGCCTCCGCAGGTCTCGACGCCGGACATTCTTGTGCACATAGCACAGCTTATCGCAGCATCCCAGCAGCCGACAGAAACGGTGTCGGATCGAGAATTATCCGACAGCGCTGGGTCGGTAGCCGGGGACTCGAGGCCTGCAGACTCCGGACGTTCGCATAGGAAGTGTGCGGGAGTCAACGTACACGGAGCTTCCGGCGGCAATGCATCGTAAGTCCGCTACTGCACAGGCCTCGGGAACGGACGTGCTTTCCTTAATAGCACAGTTTATCGCAGCATCCCAGCATCAACTGAATCTGTCGCATATATTTTATCCGACGATGCTGGGTCGGGAGGCTCCGCGGAAGCGGGTACGGACGTCCGAAAGTTTCATCCGGTCCGACGGGATACCGAAAGGGATTCGGAGGATTTCAAGCTTTCCCTTTCGGAACAACATATGCTGCGATGCCGGATAAGAAACTGATAGCGTCGGTGGACTTAGAAATTTTTGGTTCGGTTCAGGGACATCGTCCCTCAGTTCCGACATAGTCCAATAATGTCACACAAACTTTCGAATTATTGAACGACGCTATATATATTATTATTTTATGCTTGCTTTCCAAGCATTTCTGGTTTCTTGTTCGAAGAGTTATGGAGATGTCTTTCAAAAGTGTGCCTCTGTCGTCATAGTTAATGAAGAGTTAGCGGCAATAAGTGCTCATGGAATATGTCTATCGCTTACGGAGTGACATTCGCTAGCTCACCCGGTGTAGCGTACATTCATCGAATGGTTCGGCTGCCGGGTTCGTCCGTTGCGGTCTAGGAAGGAGATTTGGGTGATGCGAGCACTTTAATTACTTTAGTACTCACCCAGTGACGGCAGATTGAGGACAGATCGGAGGAAGCCTGTTAGTCCGGTTCCTGGCTTTTCCAGGTCCGTCCGGGCTGTGAGCGAGAGAGGTTCCTCTCTCGCCCAACAACATAGGGGACCGCATGTTGTGGTTCAGATATTTTACATTCGGAGCATATGTCCGTTGCTCGGGACGCTCCGTTATATTGACAGTCCGAGAGACTGTCTTTAATGCTTCCTCATCCTCACAGCAGGGCACACAACCGCACATTGGCTACGTGACCTCGAGTATCCGATCAGTTTCGGCATTCAGTGATTCCACGGCGAATAGGTCGCGCCATCCGGATGCCAAGGGACACGAGGCCTATACACTCCGTTCGCTCGCATATTGGAAGTATGCACGGGGTAACGATCACGGAGCTTCCAGCGGCAATGCATCGTAAGACCGCTTCTCCTCAGGCCTCAGTGACGGACGTGCTATCCGAGTTAGCACAGTTGTTTCGCAGCATCCCAGCAATTGACAGTTTCTCGGTCGAATCAGGAATTATCCGACGGCGCTGGGTCGGTGCGGTCCGCGGTTGCATCAGCTACGGACGACCGAACGCTTTATAGGGTCCGACAGGATGGCGAAAGGGATTCGAAAGATTTCGAGTTTTCCCTTTAGTAGTATCGGAAGATGCCTTTCATATCTTCTGGCATTTCTTCCAGTGATTATTATTTCGGACTTCATTGCTGCGATCTTGGATAAGAGACTTATAGCGTCATTGGACTCGGATTTTTCGATCGGTACAGGGACATTGTCCCTGACTTACCGACGCAGTCCAATATTGTCATTACAACATGTGTTTTATTTTTCGACGCTATATATATATATATATACAAGCCTGCTACTAAGCATGATAGTTTAGTTTCTTGTCCGCGTTGCTCATTTCTGCCATTTTATCATTTTTACAAATAGTTTATTTTGGCAGAGCAGGGCATACCGAGAGTTCATATGCGTCTAGACGGTGTGATTAAAGACTGCATATATTCTTTTTCGCCGTTTATGTCTTTTCCAATTTCAATGTTGGGAACGACATTATGTATAGTAGACTTAACTTAGACGCTTTATTATACGTAATCCGCCTTACTGAGGCGTTATCATTACGTCTTCAAGAAAAGATTTACGGGATATTATTCTCAATGTAATTTCTTTTGAGGGCAGTAGTTTGTTCACGTATAACTCCGCCCTTCAGTGGCTGATTGGAGTTGGTTAGACGTGACGCAGCCCTAGCTACATCCACACGCGTGGATAGTAAGGTTAAGAACTCTCTCAGAGTCGCTTCGTTCTCGGAGGAGCTTCTCTTTGACGGCAACTTTCCGGCAATCCATGAATTGCTCGATTTATACGTTCTCTTGTCTATCTAGTGTTACAAGAGATTCAGACTGGGGCAAACATTCGGTGGTTGACTCAGAGAGTGCCGCCGCAGTTGCCGGACCCGAGTGTGGCTGTTATGACGGTTGCCAGTCAAACAGATTGGGATATATACTGATCCATACGGATTCGAAGTGCCAGGGTCTTTGGGTTCCGCAGTCTTTTAGCTATCAGTTTAACTTCCGCGGAATAATGTTTTTTAGGCTTGCTTTATGTCATTGCATGAACATTATTCAGAAACGCATGCCCAAATTCCTGTCCTTTAATTCGACAGTAGTGGCGTATCTCCGGAACCAGGGAGGCACTCTTTCGTTTCCGTTATTCAATTTAATGGAAAGAATCCGTCTGTTGGTTATAGTACACCAAGTTCAGTTTTGGTCCGTCATATTCCGGGTCGTTTGATTGTTTTATCGGACTCCCGTTCTCTTACGGGTCGCTTGTTGCTGTCAGAATGGACTCTCAACAAACAAGTATTCAATCAGATTTGCTATCTATGGGGCGCCCAATGATGATTTATTTATGACACAGCTTGCTAATCAATTGCAGACGTATGTGTTGGCTTGTCCAGATCTCTGAGCTAATAGTGTTAACGCTCTATTGATCTATAGGACGGAATGATAGGATACGCGTATCCTCCGGCGCTGTTGTTTTAGCTTTGGACGCGATTTCTTACTATAGGAGATCCTCTTCTTCGCTATTCTATGCGACTAAAGTGGAGGCTCTTCCGTCGTGGTGTAGGGATCATTATGTTCATATTGTTGATCCCTCCATACTTCTCATTGCTATTTTTTAGTATACTTGTTTCACAAGATCTACTGCAGCCTGTTATTATGTAGGTTATAGGTTTATGTTACCTCATACCTATGCACTCTACGATAGTTTACAATTGAGTCTTTTGTCTCTTTATCTAAGTCAGTTAGTAACTTTTTGATAAATAGACTTAGAATCTTTAGATTAAATTCCTATACGGATTTTAACTTCGGTTCTTAATTAGCTAAGTAATCATTTGAGCCTCTGGAAACAGTAGTTTTCAAATTCTGACCTTTTAGACAGTAATTCTGTTGGTTTCTCTTTTACTGTAGAGTCAGTGAGTTTCATGCACTATCGATGGATGATTTTCACTTTCATAGTTTCGGAATCAATACTTCCGTTACTATTTAGGTTGGATTGTTGCATAAGAGTTAGGCTCCTATTATCCGGAACCTATTATTTTAAGGTCCTTCCGTCTTCGTATGGTCATAGGCCTTTACTCTTTCCGGGTACAGTTTATGTATTTATAAACAGATATCTGTTTATTACAAGGGCGTAAGCTTCTTCTGTCTTTGATGTCTAGTAGAAGGACGTTACGCTCCATTTTATTGTTAATGGATTCTATTAACTATCGGTACTGCTTATGGTATATCATTGACTTAGCAGTTGTGCTTAAGATTTCGGCTCATGAAGTAAGAGTTCTTCTACTTCTTGGGCTTACATTAATAGTGTCGCTATTATAGATTTTTGAAGGCCGCTCATTGTGCTCAGCCATCCACATTCATGAATTTTATCTTAGAAATATCGAGTCAATTTCTTGAGGCCTCTTTTGTTAGGTCTTTTATCTACTGCTCAGAATGTCATTCACTTAACAGTTGCTACTATAGCTAGGTAGGCTGTCTGTTTCGGCAGTGTCTCCGTTCGGCTGCCCTCTTCGCTCTGGGCTATTTGACCCAGGGCAAGAAAAAGGGGGGGGGGGGAGGGTGTTCCCTTGGGTCACCTGTTTTACTATGAAAACAAGGGGATACCTCCTCCGGAGTTAGTAATTCTGAGCTGTTATTGGGATGGTTGTTTAGTGAAAAGTTTAAGTTTATAAAATTCATTCAAGTCTTAGTTTTTAAAGTATAGCTTTTGAATATTGCATATGTCAACGGACATGATTATGCAATTCTCAGACACTTTTAGGAGTATAAGAGTCTCTATTCTCTAGACTTACTTTATTATTGGCTTACTTTAAAAATTATTAGTATAAGGATTATATTGGATATTAATAGAGTACATGGATGTATGAAGCTCAATTTTGGAAGGTGTTGTATCTTTCTAATTTATCATAAATAAGAAAGATACATGTAAGGCCTATTACTTCTTTTCCCTACAGGGGATGACTCTATTTTATTTTATTGAGCGTATTCCATTTTGCTCTATGTCCTTGGCCCTCCAGCCTTTTTACTATTCAGCTATGTCTGGGTCATTGGTACAGTATAAAAATGTTAAAAAATTTATAGTAATTTATATATTTTTTATACTTACCAATGACCCAGACGGGGATGGCCCTCCCAGGAGTTGGGAACTCTTGCCTCCCCGCTGAGTACATAGCGCTTACCAGGCACTGGTTATTAGAATGATAAATGGCGCCAATTTCGGAACGTCCTTGACACTGCGCATGCGCAGTAGGGGCGAAGTGTGGAGGGCCTTTCAGGACATGTTTTCTTTAGTTTTAGATGCAAATTTTGGGGATTGGGGGGCAAAATTTGTGTTTGGCCCTATATTTTAAGAGTTAGCACCAGCTATGTCTGGGTCATTGGTAAGTATAAAAAATATATAAATTACTATAAATTTTTTAACTTTCCTGAACGCTCAAGTCGAGGCTTCTCTCTTGAAGTTAAAGGATTAGCTTTCGCTATGAAATGTGGAAAACTCCACCTCAATAAACGATGAATGGCATATTTTAAAATATAATAAACCTTTACACCAAGAGGCATAGCAGAAAATAAGTGGTCAGACAAGGACAGTGTCAGGTACAAAAAGGCCAATGTCAGACTGAGTTTTAAAATCAGTCAAAATGTCTGATGCCAAAATTATTAATGAAGTTCAGTGATCAGAACATCATGCATGCTGAAATCATGTACATAACTAGCAAGCCTAAAATTAATGATGATTGTGATTTCTGGTCCTGGCAAGTTGGGAAATGTGAAGAAAGTGACTGTACATCTCAATAGTATTAACAGCAAGTGAAGAAATAAGATTTGACATGGCCATACATGTATCTAAATTATGTTTGAAGAGTAATTCATTTCCAATTCAGAATGAAACCAATCATACCTTGTTTGGCAGGGCTCCTTGAGCCCTGCCAAACAAGGTATGGTTGGATGAATTCTGAGCAGTTTTAAGATGAAGGTTCATGTACACCCAAAACACATTGTTTTGAATACTCAAACTCCATTTTGTAATATGTCAGATGTCATTCTCAAATGACAGACTTGATTCATTTGGTGCCTGACATTTTGTCTGGAAGCGCAATGAAAATTATTTTCAGGCTTGCCAAGAGTGATATTTAATTCACCAGTAATTGTTGCAAAAGTTACAACCAAATTCACGTTGACAAAACACACAGTTGCTCCACCTCGCAAGACAGTATTCAGTAAAGTGAATCCCAGTGACGTAATTTTCTCTGAAGTGTAACGTCATCATTGACCTCAATATGGAGATCAATGAACGCTATTCTATTTTTCAATTTGCGTCTTTCCATTGATAAGACAAACGAAAAAGTTCCTCTTAAAATAGTTTTATAACACATTTTGTGGTCAATATTGTGAGATAAATTTATCATCATGACAGTGTGTGTCTCCAGAAATTCTGATCAAGTCTCGTTGTAGGCACAGAATCGCCTACTATTCTGTTCCTACAACTCGACATGATCTGAATTCCCAGGGATACACACTGTGGTGATAATCTGTTTATATCTTGTTTGACAGAGCTCACTGAGCTCTATCAAACAATATAAGACAGATTAAATGCTTATCTTAGATGCACTGAGGCTAGATAGATCCATAAACTTGGAGAATTCAGTAGACAACATAGTGATTCTCAGTATATGACAACTAACAAGAGTTTACTCTTTAACCCTTAACCCTTTACCCAACGTAACGGCCAAAACCGGCCAGCGCTATTCTCAAAAATCGCCAATTAATTTTCAAAATATTTTCATTTTTTGTCTCAAAAACATAGGTTATGACCCCTTGTTGGAACGAGCTCGTCGAGCTCGTTCCAACGAGGGGTCATAACCTATGTTTTTGAGACAAAAAATGAAAAAATTTAGTTATTCAAGAATTTTTTTTGCAAGTGTCGTCTGCTTTTCATGTTAGGTAAAGGGTTAAAGGCCTATTTCCAACTTATACAACCTCAGAATAACATCATGAGTAGGTCCCACTCACAATAAACAAATTACATTGGCTGTGGTTTCATGTGAAGTCTTTGCTCTGCCTGTTAAGGCAGCCAAGACTTGACTAGAAATCCCTGTTCAGCCACTACGTATACAAACTGCGGGCAGGTGTGAATTCAGGACAATTGTTCAGTCCATAAAGGCTAACCTATATGCAATTAACAGGCAGACTCAAAGCTAGGATCTCAGAATTTTTTGGACATGGTGGGATGAGAGTTAAAATTTTCTGACATTGTTCCAGGGTCATTGACCATTGGTATGAATTTGAAAGGTAAGTCAATATACTTAATTAAAACAATAATAATAAAGGCTATTCTTTAAAATAATATTAATAAAAGAACAGTTTTGTGTACATGATTACTTGATTGTTCCACTCTCGCAGATCTTTGCGAATCTTGAAAAGCCTTTAGTCAAGAACCTCTCATTATTGACATATATTCCCATCCAGATCGCACCCTGTGGAGGAATTCTGATGAACTTCCTGTTCAACTGCTTGACTTAACCCTTTACCCAATGAATCGGCCACATCGACCCGCGTAATATGCAAATTCAGCAACTGAAAAAATAATATTTTTAAAAAAATTTCAACAAAACCATATCACGTGACCCCTCTTTGGAGCGAGCTTGTTGAGCTGATTCAAATGAGGGGGTCACATGATATGGTTTTGTTGAAATTTTTGGAAAAATTACAAAAAATGATATTTAAAATAATAAATTTTGATATTGTCTGCATTGGGTAAAGGGTTAAGAAAAATGGCTGGCATTCAGGCAGCCAGCAATTTTCCAAGAGACACCAAAAAGCTTCGGTTGTGGGTAAATTGCTGCTCCCATCCCCTGCCCTGGGTTCCTCTCCTAACTTCAGGCTTTCAGGTCAACTTTCTATCAACGATATGGCAATTGGTTCAGATTCAACAATTGTAAGTAATTAACAAGATTATCCTGTCAAAAAGTTTGGAGTGTAGTTGCATCTGCCATGTATAATTTTTCTTTCTTTTTCTTCTTTTAGGGTGAAGTTAATTAAAACTGAAGTGGACGAGTTTGCTGAACAACTGCCTAAAGTGACAAGTGAAGGTTCGACTAACAAAGTGAGTTTAAATGTCTAAGTGATGGCCAAGTTAATAAGTGCAATGATCTCTCATGTCAGAGGTCCTGTGATGAATCCTTGGTTGGGAAGTTCTTAAGGTATACGAATACACTCTGCACCATGAATTGTGGGATTGATGCTGTCCCAGCATACCATCCTATCAGGTGCTGATGTAAAATGACTTCCCCTGTATGGAAAGATTCATAGTCTGTGCAGGCTAAAGATTGCTTCACAGTTTTCAAGAAGAGTGAAGCCTTGTAGTTGCCACTATGGAGATCATCCCACATACTCTTACCACTGGGTCAAGGAGAGGCTTTTTTCTGAAAATTAAACCAGGGTTCCCACAGGGCTGTGAAATCAAGAAATGGCCTTAAATTTGACTAAGAGTCATTCACAGCTTTTAAATCTGTGAAAATGTGCCAGGAGGCCTTGAATATTCACATAATTAAAAGGCTAACAAAGCACATAATAATAACTGTGCAGTTTTATATGTCCAATTTTGTGTAGTCCTAACTAGGACCTTCCCGTAATTACCCCGTCTTCCCACTTCCCCTCAAGGAAAATGGGAGGAAGGGGTAATGACTGGCAGGTTCTCATTAGGACTAGTGGAGTTAGGCCTTGAAAATCCTTGAATTTGGGTATTGTAAAGCCTTGAAAAATGCTGAAATGTGTCGAGAAACAGCAGTGTCATAAATAATGTTCATATCAATGTTATTAATGGTCTGATCTCTTCTATTCTGCCTATTGAATTTACATTAAATTGCGACTAGTGTCACTTCTGATACAGATGTGATCTTTTGACTATCTGTATTTCTTATTTTCATTTCCTTTCTTTTCCCTCTCTTTGTGTTTTTTCCCTCCTTTAGTAGTGATGAACCAATTATCAAAACTTGCTATCAACCGATTATCGGTTATTTCTCTGCCGATTATGCTGATTCTGATGCCAATTCCGATGGTTGAAGTAGGACACTGAAGAAAATCTGTTGGTGCCTGTTATACTAAAGAATTTCGTTGATAAATCATCAATTACGAAAGCTTAATACCACATCAGTTTTCAGAATATGCATATTTAGTGCTGGGCAATATTAGCCAAAATAATATTTGCATTTTGGTTGGGGTGTGGGGAAAAGATTGTTATTAATGATACCATTACACGATATTATTCTCGTGAAGATTGTGTTTTATTCCTGCATATAGTGTTATTATGGTTTTGTGTAAGGAAATAATACACTTGGCTGTATTAACCAGAATATACTGAGAACACATACTTTGTGTCTTAATTGAATAATAATTTTGATGTTCATATGTGCTGTGAAGTCGTATCACACATGGTTTACACGTACATCAGAATGTATTATTCAGTGTTCCTTTTTCACCTTGTTACCTCCCTTGATGTGTTTCTCCAATGTTTACATGAACTCCACAATCTTCAGGAAATGGTGGCGATCTCGTACCAATTGCAGTTTGTAAATTCCGTAATATCTCTCTCTGCAAATCACAAAATTTTCTGCTATGCACAACACACGTTTTTAATGGGGAAACTTTATTGAAATGGCCAGATATCAAAGGGATTTTTAATAGTCAGTGTTAAATATAGAATAACCAAAAACTGCCGGTTTTTAACTACCAGTTGTCATAATCGGCAGATGCCCCATAACCGGCCGTTTCCGATTGCTGATTCCAATAATCAGTTCATCACTATCCTTCATTGTTTTAGCCTACTTTATTACTTATTTGCTTATGTTTATTCCAGAGGTCAACGGAAAGGCAAGCAGTCTGAGTACATTGTACCCAAACAATATACCCTGAGAATGTTGAAACTTGATTGCTAGGAAATTATTGTATATTCATATGGATGTATATTGTTAAATAAATTCAGCTCAGTTCAGTAAAATGTTACTGAACTTTTGTCTCCCATGATGGTGACACAGCATCTTTGAAAAAAAAAATCCTCATGTTACAAATCACCTTTGAAAAATAATTTAGCTCAATACCAGTTAAAAGATGTACCTTTAGAATTTACATAGAGAGTAATCGCTTGACTGGACTGGTTACGCGAAATAATTTATGAGAGGTGAGGGACGTTGTACAAACACGAGTGCGCGAATGCACACAAGTGTTTTACAATATAGTCCCTCACCTCGAATGAATTATTTCACTAACCAGTCCAGTTAAGCAATTACTCTGTTTACTACTTTTTGTTATTAACGATAATTATATTATTTAACCCTTTACCTAACGTAACTGCCAAAACCGGCCTGCGCTATTTTCAAAAAGCGCCAATTTTCATTATTTTTTATACGCCCGTTTTGAAAAAACGGTCGTATTATGGTATACCGCTGTCCGTCTGTCTGTCCGGTCACATGTCGTATGATAACTCAAGAACGCTTTGAGAGATTTTCATGATTTTTGGGTAGGTGGTGTATATCGATGGAGGGAAGCTCCCTTTCGTTTAGCGTCGCCGTTCAATTAGTCATTCCAGAGTTATGGGACTTTATTACTTAGAAAATTGTTGATTTTTTACACGTCGTATGATAACTCGAGAACGCTTTGAGAGATTTTCGTGATTTTGGGGTAGGTGGTGTATATCGATGGAGGGAAGCTCCCTTTCGTTTAGTGTCGCCGTTCGATTAGTCATTCCAGAGTTATGGGACTTTATTACTCAGAAAATTGTTGATTTTTTACACGTTGTATGATAACTCGAGAACGCTTCGAGAGATTTTCACGATTTTTTGGTAGGTGGTTTATGTTGATGGAGGGAAGCTCCCTTTCGTTTAGTGTTGCTGTTCGATTAGTCATTCCAGAGTTATGGGACTTTATTACTTAGAAAATTGTTGATTTTTTACACGTCGTACGATAACTCGAGAACGCTTCGAGAGATTTTCACGATTTTTTTGGTAGGTGGTTTATGTTGATGGAAGGAAGCTCCCTTTCGGTTGGTGTCGCCGTTCGATTAGTCATTCCAGAGTTATGGGACTTTATTTTTCACATGTCGAACAATAACTTGAAAATGCTTAGAGCAATTTTCATGATTTTTGGGGTTGCAAGAATATGTTGATAGAAGGAATCTCCCTTTCAATTTGTGTCGCTGTCCGATTTGTCATTCCAGAGTTATGGGACTTTATTCATCAAAATATAGGCAATTTTCCACATGTTGGACTTTGAGCAATTTTCATGATTTTTTGGTGGCAAGTATATGTAACCTGACAAGTACACATGTATACTCATATTGTGTCGTTCCCTCTTGTAATTAATAACGGGCGTATCATGCGCTCATGGCGCAGCTGTTTATTCATTTTTTGTCTCTAAAACATAGGTTATGACCCCTCATTGGAACAAGCTCATCGAGCTCGTTCCAATGAGGGGTCATAACCTATGTTTTTTAGACAGAAAATGAAAATAATAGCTATTCAATAATTTTTTTTACAAGTCTTGTCTGCTTTTCATATTAGGTAAAGGATTAAAAAAACAATGAAGTCCCCATTACATCCACAGCAAAGCGTCTTCATTTGCGTGCACGGATACATGACACAATTGTTGATTGCTTAATTCACTTGTGAAGTTATCGTTTATACTCAAACCGGGAAATCCCAATAAATCACACTTTGGAAAGTAATAAAAATAACTAATGACCGATCATACTCTCAAACAGTTTTTTCAGCATTTATTCACTGAAGCATAATTCTGATCTTTTCTATCTCCTTGTCTACTGAATAGATACCCCCAATTAGGGACCAGCCAAGGGGGGAATTTTAGGGAGACTTCATGTCTCCCTCCAGAAAATAGGGAGACTGCAGTCAAGTAGGGAGACTTCTTAGGCAAGTGTAGAAAATTAAGAATATTTATGTTCCACCCTCTGCTGCCCCTTCATATTTTCAGCTCATGGTCCTCCATTAACACCTGATTAATCCAGGTCCAGTTGTCTATGATGTATTCTATTCCAGGTTAAAAAATTGCTGTTTAATTATTGATTGAAAATCCCCCACTGCTACCCTCTTCTTCATGCCCCCTTCCCTCTTCTTTGTGCCAATCCCCCCCCCCCCTCCCCCCAAGCAATCTCCTGTGGTTGCCTTTCACCAAAGTCTACTAAGCTATAATTTCCTTAGTCTGAAAGTGTGAACAAGACAATATGTAAGATGGTTGCTTGGAAGGTATTTTTTCAAGATCCTTCATACGCACATTTGTGCCCTGTACAAAGCTTTTCTTATCATCACTAAAGCTTTTTTTCACGTGTTTCAGTTCCATTCGTATTTTTCTGGGAATAGACGTCCCAACAGTTAACAGTCATCGGTAAAATGAAATAAAAATACAGTGTTGGAAAATACGTCCGTTGTGTACACATTTTCAGCAGAGAATATTTTTCCACTACACCAATGGCCCAGACGAGCTGGTGCAACCCAATTTTTTCCAGGGCCAAACACAAATTCTGAATCCCCAAACCCCCAAAATTTGTCAAAAACTCCAAAAAAGAGAAGACCAGTATGGTCCTCCATACTTTTTGTGCAATGCACAACTTGTTGTCAAGAACAACAATAGGCTACCGCCATCTTGTCATTCTGTTGTTTGGCCCATGTCAGATCAACACATATCCTGACTTTTGTGCTATAAAATCCTAAAAGTATAATAAAGCCAGACACGATTATGGAGTGGAATGGTGGAATATTTGCAGCAGAAACTAGCTGAATAAGGACATTGAGTTTTTGAACGTTCAGGGCTATAACTTTATTTAAATTAAATAATATTTCTTGTTCTTCCCGTTTTCGGGATAGGCTCCTGATTCATTCATTCTTTGTTATTAATCACTATGTGTTTGTTCAATGTTCACCCTTTTCCTCTTGAATCCCTTCAGTAGATTTTTAAGAACAAATTGCTGTTTCTGAATTTGTTATTAAATTAAAATTCTTCTTCTTAAAAATCTTAGATAATTATGGAATGTGGATCATGCGTACCCCCTTTGTCGCGTACCGGTTATTCTCGACATAGTCAAACGTGTCTGTTTTGCCATTACCCTTGTCTATGGGGAATCTTCTGTGGAAGTTTCTCTATTGTTAAGGGTATTCATTGGACACCGGTGTCTGACCTGGGCCTTTGTTGTGCCTGTGTTGGACTTGTGTTACCGGCTCCTATTCAGTTTAAATTTTTGCCTCGGGCGTGTGTATATTATGAAGTCCTCATGTTCGAAATGTAAGAGGAAGAAGTCCTCTCTTGATTCCCATTCATCGTGTTTGGCTTGCACACGTTGCTCTAAAGATGTTACCTGTGCAACTTGCTGTGCTTGGGATTCCAAGTGATGGAATTACCTCTCTACTTATGTGTGTGATGGCGAAGCACCGATTTCGGTGCTTTCGCCTAAGGTTGTTAATCAGAATTCTGTTTCCATTTCAGAGGAACAAGAACATGGTATTGGTCATGGTATAACATCAAGTTCTGTGCTACCGTCGTCTGCAGATACAGAGCATGTTGACTTACGAGGTATCGCAGAATACTCGGTACCTCGGGCAAGCAGATGGTCAACTAGCTCGACTGGTGTAACGGAGCCTTTCATTAGTGCTTCTGTACTGGGAAAATCTGTAGCGGTCCAGGATAAGGAGGATGGAAGACAGTCCTCTGAACAGATGACGGCACATTAGGGGAAGAGGCCAGTCAAGTTGAAGGGTGCATCAGTAGCGAAGCTTTCTTCTGTTTTGCGGTCAAAACAGAACAATTCGACTTTTATTGCCAGTTCCGCTGGTAGTTCGGTAGATAATGCTTCGGAGCCAGTTGTTTCTGGTGTACCTTTCTCTGCCAGTACGGCTGGCAGTAGTCTTGACGTAAGAGCCTCTTCTTTGTCCGCTTCCAGGACTCGGCACAGTAGACCGCATGCTAGCTGGCAAGAACCAGTGGTGGAGAGTCAAAGCCAAGATCTGACTCTCTCTAAGGCTAGCGTTTCAAGGCAAACGTCTGTTTATAAAAGACGGACACAGGGCTCTGTGTCAGATCACCTCCCAGAGCCAAAATGGTATAGAACGGGGTTGGACATAGCCTTGAATACAGAATTGCTGGAGCAAATTGCCCAGCTAATTACAGACTGCCAGCAGCGTAAAGTCCGGCCGTCATCGATCTCCGCTTTGGATGAATCGGATGGTGCTGGATCGGCAGAAAGAAGGGTTTCTTCAAATAATGAGTATGCTGATAATAGACCAGACCAGGAACCTCTAGATGGTAGAGTTAGGGGGCTTGATGAAGACGAGACCGACACTACATCTTTGGCTGAGCAACATATGGAAACTGAGGTTCCTACAGGATTTTTTGCCTGAATTAATACTGTCTGGTTCTGCACCTTCTAAAGCCAGGTCTCTGTCTTCTTTGGACGGGGAGGTCATTAAGTCAAAGGAAAGTATCCTTCTGTATCCGTCACAGTCAGTCCAAGCATTAAATGCTTTCGATTGTGTTGGCGAGGCTATTGCAGGCCTGGCTCAGGCTAGAAGAAGTTCTTTCCTTTCGGAAAGGAAGCTTGACCTACCATTTAGAGGCAATACCTTCTTAAATACAGTAGGCGAGAATAAGATTCCGAGAGCTCCTCTGCAATTGGATGATGGTGCAAGGGACTTAGGAATGTCTCTTCAGTCATCGTGTAGCATCAGTTCATTTGTTCTAGATACCTGCATCGAATCTAGCAGAAGTATTTTGGATGTTATGTCATGCACAGACCACATTTGCAGGGCGTTGGCCAGCAATCTGGAATCTGAGAGTGTACAGGAGTTATCTCCTTTGAGAGTGCTCTCTCGCACCGTTATGTATACCACATACCACTCTGCTCTTTCAGTAGCGAATTTAGAGTTGGTCAGGCACGATGCTGCCCTAAAATCTACGTCATTTATCGATGGCAGTGTTAAGAGCTCTCTAAGGGGCCACTCCAGTTTCGGACTCTTCATTATTTAATGACCAGTTAAAGGCTGTATTTAAAGATGCTTCTAAGAAAGCTGCAAGTTAGCTTTTGTTGTGCTCAGCTTCGCAACCTCAGCCTTCCACAGAGAGGCTCAGCCTGTGGTGCTTCTAGAGCTAATCGTGGTTGTAGTGGCTCAAAGAAAGGGAGCGACTTTAAAAAGGGGATGATGCATTCGGTTAATAACGAAACGTGTAACCCCACACCGACATCACAGAGGGCTTTGCGAGGTTTCTCCTCGTATAAGCCTCAGAAGTCCTACAAATGAAGAGTTCGACCTCTACTGTTCTCCGGTTGGCCGAAAGCTTTCAAAATTCGCAAGCAACTGGAACAATATAACACAGGATCTTTGGGTTCAAGACGTTGTAAAAAGTGGTCTACGTCTTTCGTTCCAGAGAAAACCTCCATTGACGCAGATTCCGCGTTTTGTGAGCCTTCCACAAAATGTAACAGAGAGGCTTTGATTTCAGCAGTAGACTCTCTTCTTCAAAAGGAGGCAGTAGAGGTCGTAGAGAATCCCAATTCAAAGGGATTCTACAGTCATATTTTTCTTGTACCAAAGCCCGTCGGCTCGTTCCAGCCAGTCATAGATCTCAGTTGGATAAACAAGCTAATAATTGCTCCAAAATTTGATGTGGAAACAATTCGGTCGGTGAGAAACAGCATCCAAGTGAACGATTATGCCACAAGCATAGACTTAAAGGACGCGTATTTTCATATCTTGATTCATCCGGCGTTTCGGAAATACCTCCGTTTCGCGGTTCACAGAAGAGTATACCAGTTCAGAGCAATGTGTTTTGGCCTGAACCTTGCTCCGTGGGCGTTCACTCGGGTGATGAATGCGGTGATGAGCCACTTCAGGGCGCACTCGGTTTCGATGACGTCGGCATATCTGAAGAACATTCTTCAAAGATACAGAAATTTTCATGCTCTTCAAAGTGATGTTCAGAGTCTTCCATCACTGCTACGACACCTAGGTTTTATAATCAATATCAACAAGTCGGATTTAATGCCGACGACGTCGTTCACCTGGGAATGAGTTTCGATACTCTCTACAATCGGGTCTGTTTGCCTGTAGCAAGAGCAAAATTAGTTTCTCTTTACGCAAAATACTGCATAAATGCACAAGTTATTACTGCAAGAGAGTTAATGCGGCTGTTAGGACTTTGCGGCACCGCCAGGGAATTAATTCCGCTAGGTCGTTTGCACACTCGTCCACTTCAAATTTATCTTATTCAAAATTGGAGCGTAAAGTGTCAGTCGTTGGACAGTCCAATTGCTTTAACACAGTCGGTAAAGCATCATCTTCAAATTTGGGCAGATATCCAGTGATTATACCAGGAAATACCGCTTCAGATTCAGGACAGACGCCAGTCAGGAGGGTTGGGGAGATTCTCTGATTCCAGGCGATCAAGTGTGTCACAGTTTATGGGGGTGTCAGTTTCTTGTGTCCCATATAAACTACAAAGAAATGAGGGCAATTTGGTTAGCTCTAAATCATTGGCTCAGTCGAGTAATAAACTCACATGCTTAAATTCTATCGGACAATTCAACAGTAGTAGCCTATATTATCAGGGAGGTACTCATTCCGTCCAACTGTTGAATCTCACCAAAAAGATTCTTCTTTTCTCTCAGGAGAATCAAATTCTGATATTGCTTTGTCATATTCCAGGCCGTCTCAATGTAATAGCAGACTCACTATCAAGAAAGGTTCGCCTGCTTCCTTCAGAATGGATGTTGAAAAAATCTGTCTTCAATCAGTCATCGTGTAGCATCAGTTCGTTTGTTCTAGATACCTGCATCGAATCTAGCAGAAGTAGTTTGGATGTTATGTCATGCGCAGACCACATTTGCAGGGCGTTGGCCAGCAATCTGGAATCTGAGAGTGTACAGGAGTTATCGCCTTTGAGAGTGCTCTCTCGCACCGTTATGTATACCACATACCACTTTGCTCTTTCAGTAGCGAATTTAGAGTTGGTCAGGCACGATGCTGCCCTAAAATCTACGTCATTTATCGATGGCAGTGTTAAGAGCTCTCTAAGGGGCCGCTCCAGTTTCAGACTCTTCATTATTTAATGACCAGTTAAAGGCTGTATTTGATGATGCTTCTAAGAAAGCTGCAAGTCAGCTTTTGTTGTGCTCAGCTTCGCAACCTCAGCCTTCCACAGAGAGGCTCAGCCTGTGGTGCTTCTAGAGCTAATCGTGGTTGTAGTGGCTCAAAGAAAGGGAGCGACTTTAAAAAGGGGATGATGCATTCGGTTAATAACGAAACGTGTAACCCCACACCGACGTCACTATCAAGAAAGGATCGCCTGCTTCCTTCAGAATGGATGTTGAAAAAATCTGTCTTCAATCAGATTTGCTTCCAGTGGGAACGTCCAATGATAGATCTTTTTGCCATGAGTCTGAACAATCAGTTACAGACTTTTGTGTCTCCATGCCCAGACCCTCAGGCTTATGCAGTAGACGCTCTGTCAATTTCATGGAACGGGATAATAGGGTATGCTTACCCTCCAGCTCCCCTCATTCAACAGATCTTGCTAAAGATAAAACAGTCTTCTTGCAAGATTCTACTGGTAGCATGTCTGTCGGCACACAGGCCGTGGATAAATCTTCCCAAGGAGCTTCTTTGGGACATTCCGCAGAAGTTACCACCTCAGGGATCCTCTGTCGTAGGGGAAACTCAGTCGGCTTCATCACAATCCGGAAAGCCTCAACCTTCATGTTTTTCCGTTGTGCGGTCCTTCCTGCATGGAAAACAGTTTTCCAGACCAGCAATGGACGAAATTTCTAACTGTAGGAGGACCTCCTCTTCGTTAAATTATGAAGCGAAGTGGAAGGTTTTTGTTTGTTGGTGTGAATCACAATTGATTGATTTTTTTAACCCAACTATTCCTCAATTAGCTAACTTTTTTATTTATCTTTTTGATGAAGTTAAGCTACAGCAAGTCACTATTAAGGGCTATAGGTTTATGCTTTCTGACACCTATGCACATCAAGGGAAATTAAACATTGGGTCAGATGTATCTTTAAATAAATTAATGAAGAATTTCTGTGTGAACGGACCTCGTACCTTGAGACTAGTCTCTAAGTGGAATTTAGCTTGGGTTCTTCTGAAACTTCAGGAAGCACCTTTTGAGCCGCTAAATACTGTTGAGTTTAAATTTCTTACTTATAAAATGGCTTTCCTTTTAGCATTTGCGTCAGCTAGAAGAATTAGTGAGCTTCATGCTTTATCTGTTGAAGACTCTCATTTTCGTAGTGTAGGTAATTCTATTACTCTACCTATGAAAGTGGGATTCTTAGCTAAGAATCAGGTTCCGGACAAACGGCCTTACCCAATTCTTATTAAAGCATTACCGTCTTCAGATGGTCAAAGACCTTTGTTGTGACCAGTTAGAGCACTTAGGATTTATAAGCAGCATTCTAGTTTTATTAGAAGAGGTAGGAAGGGGTTATTTCTTTCTCTTCTTCCTAACAGAAGTGATATTTCTGTTCATTCTATCTCTAGATGGATTCAGTTAGCTATTCGGACAGCTTATAATGCTTTGTCTGTGAAGCAGAGAATAGCTTATACGATTTCAGCTCATGAAGTTAGAGCTTTGGCTTCTTCTTGGGCTTATGCTAGTAGTACTTCTTTGAAGGATTTGATGCAAGCAGCTTACTGGACTCAACAGACGACTTTTACCAAATTTTATCTTCGAGATTTGGAATCAATTTCGGATGATCTCAGATCTTTAGGACCGTTATCGGTAGCTCAGAATGTCGTCCATTCCAATTAGGAATTTCATTCAACCTTTTGTTTGGTCTGCTGTAGCACTGTCACCAGTCTGCTACCCTCTTCGTTTTGATGTGTAGTTACTTTCAAAACAAGGGGAAGGGGGGGGGGGGAGGATGGTATTCCCAAATGGTCATCTGACTTTATAGTGAAAAGCATGGGTATACCTCCTTCTGTGATAGTAACCTGGGGTCGGTGCTATGGTAGTTTTAATGTGTAGCTCGATGTGAACCAATTACAATGTATTATATGCTTTTAATGTGTAGCTTGATGTGAAGTGTTATTGTATATGTCATGTGTCAAGACGAGCTTTCCCATACAAAACTTGGACACTTTTAATAATCTATAAAGAGTCTCATTTCTCTGGACTTCTTTATATTTTGGCTTCCTTTATCAGTTAGCATAATGGGTTATGCTAGGCCTTAAATAGAGTTACACCTATATTTTCATTGTTTTTAGCTCACCGAAGGGAGCTTAACTTATCACTTGCCGTCCGTCGTCGTCATCGTCCATCGTCGTCCGTCGTGAATTTTACATTATCGACTTCTCCTCACAAAGTTCTCGACCAAATTGAACCAAATTTTGTGTGCATGTTCCTTATCATATGTCAATTCAAGTTTTTACAAATAAACTTGCCGTGCCCACAGGGGGCACCAGACGGGGCATAACTCTGATAGCACCCATAATTTTTTTCAAAAATTCAAAAAAATCTTCTTTTTCAGATCCACCAGTCAGAATCTTTTCATATTTGTTATACAACATCTCTAGGGGGGGCAGATTCAAGTTTGTTCAAATCGAGTCCCTGGGTTAAGATTTGGGCTCTCTATTGGAGCTCAAAATTTAACTTGGTGCAATTTGAGGAAATTTCTTTAAAAATCTTCTTCTTCAGATTAGCCACTCAGAATCTTTTCATGTTTGGTGTACAACTTCTATAGGGGGGTCAGATTCAAGTTTGTTCAACTTGAGTCGCTGGATTAATATTTGGCTTTCCTATGGGAGCCCAAATTTTAACTTTGTGCAATGCGTGGAATATTCTTTAAAAATCTTCTTCAGAATCACCAGTCAGAATCCTCTCATATTTAGTATACATCATCTCTAGGGGGTGCCAGATTCAAGTTTGTTCAAATCAAGTTTCTCGGTTAATATTTGGGTTCCCTATGGGAGCCTGAATTTTAACTTAGTGCAATATGATAAAATTTCTTTAAAAATCTTCTTCTTCAGATCCACCTGTCAGAATGCTTTCATATTTGGTATACAACATCTCTAAGGGGGTCAGATTCAAGTTTGTTCAAATTGGGTCCCTGCGTTAGTATTTGGGTTCTCTGTTGGAGCCCAAAGTTTAACTTGGTGCAGTTTTAGGAAATTTCTTTAAAAATCTTCTTCTTCAGATCGGCCACTCAGAATCCTTTCATGTTTGGTATACAACATCTATAGGGGGGTCAGATTCAAGTTTGTTCAAATCGAGTCGCTGAGTTTATATTTGAGCTCCCTATGGGAGCCCAAATAAAACTTTGTGCAATGTGTGGAATATTCTTTAAAAATCTTCTTCAGATTCACCAGTCAGAATCCTCTCATATTTGGTATACACCATCTCTAAGGGCGGGGAGGGGGGGATGGGGGGGGGGGGGCAGATACAAGTTTGTTCAAATCAAGTTTCTAGATTAATATTTGGGTTCCTTATGGGAGCCAGAATTTTAACTTAATGCAATATGAGAAAATTTCTTTAAAAATCTTTTTCTTCAGATCCACCAGTCAGAAGCCTTTAACATTTGGTATGCATCATCTCCTGGAGGGGTCAGATACATGTTTGTTCAAATTGGGTCCCTGGGTTGAAAATTTTGAGTCTGGTTCGGACTTAGAAATATTTGACCAAAATGTGAGAAAAAAAATTTGTTTTAGATTTTTTTTTGCATTTTGTTCAATTTTGAGACAAACCCCCTCCCCCCCTTTTTTTAAAAACATTTTATGCATTTTGTTCAATTTTGATATGAAAAAAAAAATTTGGTGTCGGGTTTGGACTCCAAAATTTTGGACCAAAAATCGGACATTTTGGGGGATTTTTATGCGTTATGTTCAATTTTGAGATGGAAAAAAAAAATTATTGCCTGAAAATTTTGGGTCCTGTTCGGACTTGTTTTTAAAATCTTCTTCTTAGACCATTTAGTCAGAATGCTTTCATATTTGGTATAAAACATCTCTAGGAGGGTTAGATTCAAGTTTGTTCAATCCTAGTCCATGGGTTGATATTTGGGCTCCCTATGGGAACCAAAATTTTACCTTAGTACAATATAAGAAAATTGCTTTAAAAATCTTCTTCAGATCCACCAGTCAGAATCCTTTCATATTTGGTATACAACATCTCTTGGAAGGTAAGACTCAAGTTTGTTCTAACCTGATCCTGGGGTTATTAATTTGGGCTACCTATGGGAGCCTGAACTTTAACTAAGTGCAATATGAGGGAATTCCTTTTAAAATCTTCTTCTTCAGATCCACCAATCAGAATCCTTTCATATTTGGTATGCAACATCTCTAGGAGGGTCAGATTCAAGTTTGTTCAAATCGGGACCCTGGGTTAATTTTTTTGCTCCCTGTTTGAGCCCAAAATTTAACTTAGTACAATGTGAGGTGATTTCTTTAAAAACCTTCTTCATATCCACCAGTCAGAATTCTTTCCTATTTGGTATATGACATCTCAAGGGGGATCAGATTCAAGTTTGTTCAGTTTGAGTCCTTGGCTTAATATTTGGGCTCTATGGGCAGGGGGGCATGTTACGTTCAGATTTGTTCAATTCTATTCCTTAGTGTTTTTCCATAAAATTTTCCTCTCATGACAACATTCCTTTGTAGTGTTGATGAACATGTCTAACCGAATGTGACCCCAAATACTTCTTTGAACCACTTTGGCCGGTGAGCAATTAAGGCCCCTTGGGGCCTCTTGTTCTGTAATAGGAGCAATAAGTATCAGGTACAAGGCCTGCCTGCCTGTTTACTATTCTCAGCTAGTCTGGGCCATTGGTATTGTGGAAAAATATGAAAAATTTTCCAATTTTAATATTTTTAATACTTACCAATGACCCAGATGGGGATGGTCCTCCCTGGTGTGGACACTCCTTCCTCCCCACTGAGATATATTACTGTACTTGTTAACATTTAACAGGCACAACAATAAAGAATGACAAGATGGCGGTAGCCTATTATTGTCCTTGACAACAAGTTGCACATTGTGCAACAGGTTGCACATTGCACAAAAAGTATGGAGGACCATATTGGTCTTCTCTTTTTTGGAGTTTTTGGCAAATTTTGGGGGTTTGGGGATTCAAAATTTGTGTTTGGCCCTGGTAATAAATTGGGTTGCACCAGGTAATCTGGGCCATTGGTAAATATTAAAAATATTAAAATTGGTAGAAATTTTTCATTTTTGGCATCCTGAGCAACGTAACCTACTTTCAAATAACCTACTTTCAAACTGGGTTGTTTTGTTGAGTTGCATAGTCACCTATTTTCGCTTCGACACTTGAAGCTCTGATTGAAATGGAACAAAATAGAAAAAATTTGCAAAAAACGACACTTGACCATTGATTCTCCTGTGATTTCAAATAAATGGTCGCTTATTTGATGAATGAAAATGCCCATTTATCACACGCAAGCACATTCGATTCTTGAAAATAATCTTTTTTATGTAAACCTTGGATACTCAGTTCAACCTTTCCTCATTTTGGCCAATTTTTCGAGGGCGACTTGTAATCGCCCTGATTATTTTTCTAGCCGACTTTGGACTAAGAAGGGTGGCATAATCACCCTAGTTGCCCTCACGGCTGGTCCCAGTCCCCCATATCCAGTTATTCAATGTCACGTGTCTTCCAGACAATCATTAAACTACCAGTGGATTCTAGTTGTCTTATCACACAGACAGCCAAGACCTGGATAGAAGTCACTGCCAAGATTGTTCCCTTGCAAATAATGATCTGATATAATTTTTTGAAAATTCTCCTGTCCATTTACCTTTAAAGACCCAATTCCAATTTTGATCATGTATACTGCAATAAACAAGTGTTCCAATTTTCAGTCTTTCAGTAAAACTTTTAAAAACTTCAAGTGTAAGTACCATTGTAAGTACCATTTGTTTCTAGGCAAGTCTTGGCAGCCAACATAGACAGTTAAGACTTTCCTAGAAACAACTGCAGAGCCACAGCGTTAGGCCTGTAATTCTGGGGAGGGCGATTGCTCTCGCCCACCTGAATGGAAAATTCTGCAGGTGGTAATCTCCCCCCTCACCATATATTGTGCAGATGATAGATGGGTCATGCTATTGTTTCACCAGAGAGAAAACATGGTTGTAATGTGCAAACAGAGAAAGTAATACTGTATATCAACGTGAATGCATGCTTATTTGGTACAGACTATAACCGATTCCCAGTTTTACTCAATTATGTCAGCCAATTTCTATGCACATGCACATAACGTGTGTTATGTAAACAATGGCTGTCATTATTAAAATGGAAATTGATTTAACCCTTTACCCAACGCAGATGATATCAAAATTTATTATTTTAATTATTTTTTTATAATTTTTCAAAAAATTTCAACAAAACCATATCATGTGACCCCTCACTGGAACGAGCTCATTCCAAAGAGGGGTCACATGATATGGTTTTGTTGAAATTGTTTGAAAAATAATATTTTTTCAGTTCCTGAATTTGCATATTACGTGTCGAATGTGACTGATTCATTGGGTAAGGGGTTAAATACATTTCTTTGAAATTTAATGTTGCTAATATTTTAATGTATAAACCCACATTTAAATTTGATACTGAATATGTCATGATGCCATTCTGAATAAAATCTACAGATATAATATTATGATATGATTCATGATGGAAGTTATGCACATGTGAATGATACGATACTTTTACTACTAATACTAGAATACCCCTGAGTAGCCATCCTTCACTCAATTAAGCCACATAATAATAGCCCTCCTGGGCCTAATTAAGGAGGACCATTATGGCCTTCCTTCAATTTTGAAAATGATAGGCCTGCAGCATGTATGCTTTCAAAGAGTAACAAAAATATCTAAAAATATCTAATCCTTTAAGGGATAAGCTTAATCTTATGTGTAAACATGGGTCAGAGGTCAGCCCATAATGTTCATTGATTGGTCAGTTACATTATGTGTGTGGCAGTTGACCAATGAGCTAATCCAGTTTTGTCATTACTTAACGTTGTAAGAGTATTCATATGAAACATAATATTTCATATTTTTCAGAATGTTTACATCTTACAAATATACAAGAACATGCAGCTTGTGGAGAAATATTGGTTACCAAAGAAAAGATATGTTTGTTTTGTTCCAGATTTTGTAACTGATTATATTTTGACATCTCAGAAATTCCCAGTGAGTATATATACTAATCTTAAAAAAGTTTGTTATGAGTTCTTTACATTGAGTGATGCGGGAAAATTCAACTTTCCGTCATTACCACATTTCTTCAGTGATTCAGACTCGAGTTGAGCAGTATTGAAATTTCAAGTTCGGTTCGGTATTTTTAGAACGATTTTCCTCAGTACAGTAAAACCTGTCTTGAGAGACCACTATCTTGAGAGACCACATCTGCCAGGCACCGATTGGTTTTACTCTATAATGGACCTGGTATGGGAGACCACCTGTCTTGAGAGACCACCTGTCTTGAGAGACCATGTGACCTGGTACCAACTTGTATTTCTATGCCATAATAGACCTGTCTTGAGAGACCGCCCCTTTGAAGACTGAAACCATGACAAAAACTTTTTACCTGTTGTGGAATTGGAAAATCCATTGTGGTTATACTAACATAATTAAAAGTATTAAAAGCTCTTAATTGGGTTTCAATTGCTAACTCATTAAAGATTGAGATGTTTTTATAAGACCCCTGTGAAAAGATTAGGATTATTGCTGGATAAACAATTTCATACATACCTCAAATGGTACAGACAGGAATAAAAATAAATTTGTGTTGAAAATCTTTGTAACATTTGAAATGGACTGTTATAAAAATTATAAAAATAAATTAGTGTTGAAAATCTTCAATGAAGATTTTCAACACCAATTTATTTTTATAATTTTTATAACAGTCCATTTCAATTTGTTACAAAAAACTTTATAAAAAAGAACAACTACAAAGTAATTACAAAAATCCATTCTTCTCCATTTCTGAATTTTGTGGTTGGTTATTCACTGACTTGAGAAAACCTAAAACCTGTTATGAGAGACCACTTGTCTTGAGAGACCACTTTTGTGTGGCCCAAAGGGCGGTCTCTCAAGACAGGTTCTACTGTATTGGTATAGTATTTGGTGTCAACAACAGACATGTTCTCATACCAATACTAACGTCTGATGTCTGATGGCATTTTTGGTTTTCTGCCTAGCTATTGTTTCCCATTTTACAGCAGACAAAGCCACCAAAGTGTCAAAATGTTGGAAGCAACACAGGCACTCACCATCAGTCATTTGATGTAACAAAAAAGCTGAGAGAAATTACCCTCTGTGTATTTTCTCTCAGCATCTTTGTTACATAAAATGACCAGTGATGACTGCCTTGACACATACACAGTCCGGTAATCGGAAAAAAAGTAACAGGAAAAAAAGTAACAGGAAAAAAAGTAACAGATTTGGGTAGGAAAAAAAGAAACAGGAAAAAAAGTAACACTTTCTTATTTTTATAAGGTAAAAAAGTAACAGGAAAAAAAGTAACAGATTTGGGTAGGAAAAAAAAAACAGGAAAAAGAGTCACACTTTCTTATTTTTATTTCATAAAAGTGATAGATTACTTAATTATGATTTAGTTATATTATTGAAACTAGTTAGATTATTACATATCAGTATAAGTACTACATAGTACATAGTTATAAAATAATTTAACAAACTTAATTATGATTTAGGTAGATTATTACATATCACACCTTGAAACTAGTTGGATTATTACATATCAGTATAAGTACTACATAGTACATAGTTATAAAATAATTTAACAAACTTAATTATGATTTAGTTAGATTATTACATATCACACCTTGTGTAATCTAATATTCTGGCCAATGCCAGTAAGAAAAGCTGAAATAGTACACAGTCCATTGGCTCTTCTTGTCATGAATTATGCTTCATTATACCACCCACTTGAAAAGTTCACTATGTCCATCCGTATGTCCATCCATCTGTCTGTCGGTTACACTTTAGGGGGGTACACATCTGCTATCCGCAGCTCCTCCTAAACCAGTGAACAGATTTCATTGAAACTCTCAGACATTCTTTTACTTACATCGAAGATGTGCACCTCGTATTTTGTTTTCAGATATTTTCATTTTTACAGTTTCCCATATTGAAAAATGAACTTTGTCAAATTCACTTGACATTCTGTGCAGATCTACTATCCGCAACTCCTCTTAAACCATTGAACAGATTTCATTGAAACTTTCAGACATTCCTTTACATACATTGCAGATGTGCACCTCCTATTTTCTTTTCAGATATTTTCATATTTACAGTTCCCCATATTCAAAAATGGTCTTTGTCAATTCAGGTTTTAGTAGGGAGGGGTATTGCTCTGCTAGCCGCTACTCCTCTTAAACCATTGAACAAACTCCATTGGAACTTTCAGACCTTCTTTTACATACATTGAAGATGTGCATCTCCTATTTTTCTTTCAGATATTTTCATATTTCAATGTCCTTCCATCCATCTGTCCGTCCATCCATCCATTATGCTTTAGGGATGTACACATCTGCTATCCACAACTCCTCTTGAACCAGTGAACGGATTCCATTGAAACTCTCAGACGTTCTTTTATATACATTGAAGATGTGCACCTCCTATTTTGTTTTCAGATATTTTCATTTCTACAGTTTCCCGTATTGAAAAATGAACTTTGTCAAAATCAGTTGACATTCTGTACAGATCTGCGATCCACAACCCCTCTTAAACCAGTTAACGCATTTCATTGAAGCTTTCAGACATTCTTTTACATATATTGAAGATGTGCACCTCCTGTTTTGTTTTCAGATATTTGTATTTTTAGGGTTTAACAATTTTAAAAATTATGCTTTGTCAATTCAAGCTTGCGTGGGGGGGGGGGGGGGGGGGGGGGGTGGTTGACATTTGCTATCCATAACCTCTTTTAAACTACTGAATGGATTTCAATGAAACCTTCAAACGTTCTTTTACATACATTGAAGATGTGTACCTTCTATTTTGTTTTCAGAATTTTCATTTTTACTGTTTCACATATTGAAAAATGGGCTTTGTCAATTCAAGCTTCGGTGTGGAGATGTGGGGGTGGGGGGGGGGGTGTCAGTGTTTGTGCTCTCTACATTAAACACACTTTTACTGTTGTAAAATGTTTCTTGGTGGGAGTGGGTGGTATCATTTAGTGAGCAATGCTCACAGTTTTTCTAGTTTTCTGTTGTTGTCCTTTTTGTTTTTAACTTGTGTTGAAATATTTTTCAAAACTAAAATTTTGGTATTTTAAGATTCCATCAGTACAGTAAATCGGCACTGATTCAATACCAATCCTAAATAGTATTTTTGCTACACCCATCTCTATTTCAGCCCATGAATAAGTTGGACCTTGGACAGTATCTCCCATTTTTAGCTCACCATAAAGGGAGCAGTAGTTACCACTTTCCATTTGTAGTCCCTCCATCCATTCATCAGACATGAACTTCACATTATTAACTTCTCATAAGCTACTTGACTGAATTGGACAACATTTGTTATGGGTGTTCCACATCATTTATTTATTTATTTATTGGTGTTTAAGGTCATATACTTATGCACAATGGCTAATCATGACCATGACAGTTTTACAGGTGGAGGAAGCCAGAGTACCCAGAGAGAACCACTGAGCAACAACGAGCAGCTGCCAGCTCCCCAACATTGTAACTCCGCACTGCAGCACAGGCAGGGTTAGATTGGTTGAAGAAATGCGTACCATCGACGTGCAGTATGCCTTAGTACACAGCTTCATCGTGCCCCCATGTGGACAATTGGGGTTAAGTGCCTTGCCCATGGACACAATGCGGGAGTCCGAAGTTCCACATGACATGTCAGTTCAAATAATGTTTTCACACCAAAACGTGGCACTACAAGTGACATAACTCTGCTTACATCACAAAATTTTCTTCAAAAATTAAAAAATATTCTTATCCAAGGCTACCAATCAGAATCTTTGATATTTGGTATACAGCATCCTTTTGGGGTGGGGGGTGGGGGGGGGTGGGGGGGGGATTAAATTCATGTTTGTTCAAATCAAATCTCTGGGTTTATTTTTGGTCATCACAAGGGCATAACTCTGTAAGCGCCCCAAAGATTTTTTAAAAAATTGAAAAAAAAATCTTCCCAAGAACTTCCAATCAGAATCTTTTGATATATGTTATATAACATCCTTAGATGCTCTAGTTTAAGTTTGTTCCAATGAATTCCCTGGGTATATATTTGGGTTCCCTATAGGATCCCAGATTTTACCAAATCATCTTTTCAATATCCATCCATCAAAATTTTTTGATATTTGGCATACAGCATCCACGTGAGGTACAGTTTCAATTTTGTTCAAATCAACTCCCTGGGTTCAAATTTGGACTCTGTATGGAAGACCAAGTTTTAGCTTTGCACAATATTAGGAATATTCTTTAAAAATCTTCTTCAGATCCACCAGACAGAATCTTTTGACATTTGGTAGTCAACATCCCTTAAAGCTTCTAGATTCAAGTCTGTTGATATTAAGTTCCTGGGATCATACTTTGGCTCTCCATGATAGCCTGAAGTTTAACCTAGTGTGTTATGAGGAATCTTCTTAGAAAATATTTTTCTTCACACTCACCCACCCATCAGAATCTTCTGATGTTTGGTCCTCAACATCCTTGGGGAACGCCAGATACAAGTTTTTTCAAATAAAGCCTCTCAATCTATATTTGGGCTCCAGGTAGGAGCCATGATTTTGACTTCATAAAATATGAGGAATATTCTTTAAAAATCTTGTTTTGGTATTTCGAAACAGAATCAGGATGGGGGGTGCAGGGGTGGAGATAGTTTAAAGTTTGTACATCTCAAGTCCCTGGGTTCATTTTTGGGCTCTCTATATGAGCCCATATTTCAACTGTGTGCAATATGAGGCATATTCTTTAAACTTCCTCACATACACCTATCTGTCAGGTTTGTTCAAATCAAGTCTCTGGGGTCAAATCCACTAAAGATTTTGAGATTGATCTGACCTATCATTGCAGAGTAATTTCCCTTTTTGAATTAGAATTTGCCATCCATGTGCACAACTTTGTCCGAGCATGTATTTCTGCCTTTTCCAATCATATTTTTTAACCAAGATTAAGTAGCATAAGAACCTGTGCCTCTGTGATTTTGAGCTTGACTGTTCTCATTTTGGCAGAGTTATTCTATTTTTTAACTGAAAATATTCTCATAAGGCCCAACAAAATAAATCTGTTTCCCAGGCAATTTTTTTTGTAAAATTGCATGTTGGCAGGCGCTTTTTAGCTCAACTAACTTTGGCGAAGCCAAATTTGAGCTTATGCCATGGCCAGTCGTCTGTCTGTCCATCAACAATTCAGTACGGCTCGGGCTAGAGACCGTATTTATGAACCAATCTTTACGAAACTTCTTGGGTACCTTTGTTATGACCATGGGACGAGAACGAGTGTTTTTGGGTCCGATCCAGAATTCAAGTTGGCCGCTGGCGGCCATTTTGTACAGACTTAGGTGCAATCAGATTTTTGCGCAGAACTTCCATATGAAAGTGCTGATTTGAATAATTTTTTGTATGAATGTTTAGTACCATGGGATACATCACATATAATACAGGTTTTTTTCTCGTATGTAAATTATGCAAATTAGACTAATTTTGATGTATTTAGTGTTACTTTCAGCACTGTAATTGCACATGTCAATACGGCTCGGGCTAGAGGCTGTATTTATCAACCGATCTTCACGAAACTTCTTGGGTACCTTTGTTATCACCTTGGGACGAGAACGAGTGTTTCTGAGTGCGGTCCAAAATTCAAGATGGCTGCCAGTGGCCATTTTGTACTGAAATTAGGTCCAATCAGTTTTTTGTCACAAGTTCTATACAGATCGTATTTATGAACTGATCTTCACGAAACTTCTTGGGTACCTTTGTTTTCACCTTGGGACAGGAATGAGTGTGTTTTGGGGTGCCTTTGTTATCACTGTGCTGTG